>CM028377.1:174127844-174134245 GCA_013146195.2 Codonopsis lanceolata
AATCTCAATCCTCCACCAAGTCCCTACTACCCCAAAACATCGGCCACTTACAGTTATATCCTTCCTACCCCTCCAAACACCAAAATTCCCCAAAGCCCAAATGACCTCCCTGTTCCTATAACCAACCCACTCACAGCCCAAATATGGACCCACAAAATTATAACCCGCCTGAGCCAAGTTACCACTTATTTACCTTATAATGATCTGGCCTTGGTAAAACAACCCAAAACCCACTGCCCAAAATCTACCAACCCAAAATACGTATCCAACCCGAATCCATCCCCAATATCCATATCGGCCCAAAACCCTTACCAAACACCACAGCCAGAAATTAACCCAGCCTTCCCTAATCCAGCCAGTATATACCAAAATCCAACTCCCCCAGCCACCAAAATAGAGGTCGGCGTGGAAAATATAAAGACTATGATACTCAAGCTTCTCAACAAAGGGGAATTTTTCTGGCGAACGCGGCGTCGACATTACAACCAGCGTATTGCCTTTCAAATTCAAAATGCCCGACATAGAAAAAATTTGATGGGATTTGGATGCCCTATATCCCACTTGAAATCTTATTCCACCGGCATGCGATCAAGGGAGCTAGCTTTGAGGCTATGGCTTCCAATTTTCATCTCACCCTAATAGGAGCCGCTAAACAATGGCTAATGTTGTCGATAGCGGCACCATGAATACGTGGGACCGAGATAGTGAGCGTTTACGGAAAGGTACAAAGACAACACCGATCGAAAATAGAAGGGACCTTGAGTGCGTGCACCGAGGGAAAAAAACCCTCTTGAGTTCGCGGTCGGGTGGAAAAGAAAGTTGGCCCCAAACCTTTGACAGACCCGATCCAGCCGAGTCATGCCGAATGTTTATCAAAAATCTCCAGCCCATCTACCTAGAACACATGCGGTACCTTCCCTACACCAATTTTAAAGAAATAGTAGAGATAGGAGCCCGTATTGATGATGATATACGAACGGGACAATTACAAGTCAATACGCCTCCTACCTCTTTCCGCTACTCTAAAGGGGAAGACGACCACACCATCAACTATCAATGTGGTAGGAAATACATCAGCCCTTTTCCTACCCAAAATTATGGCGTGTTCCATGGTCTTATGGAGAGGATAGGTTTGTCAACTTCGTCGGAGGAATAATGGCCCGGCAATTTGAAATCGAACCGCCATTATGATGAGCCGCAAGCCTCCCGATCTGTAATCTGGGGGCTAATGGCACAAGGAGTGTTAAAGCCTATTGAAAATTATAAGCCCCCCTGCACGTGGGACTGGAATCATGCCCAAGAGTCTTATGAATATCATCGCCATTTGCGGTGGTCACCTCACCGATAAATGTTATCAGCTCAAAAATGCTATTCAAGATCTTATAGATGATAAGGTTATTGAAAAGCCCACTCCCAAACCAAATATAATCAATAACCCTCTACCTCAAATCAACATGATTGAGTTTGATGACAGCTTCCTGGGCATGATAGGTGATCGATGTATTTTATACGTCGATTTTATATGCTTCTGTGACTTGAATTAGGCTATTTCATGAGTCTTTTGAGTACTAATATATGTTTTGGTGAGTTTTGTAAGTTTGAGTTGTTCGTGAAAATACGCGAAACTCCGGGGTTTAAGTGCAAATTACAAAGAAAGAAAAATTGAAGAAAATAAAGTCTGTCAATCGGACACCTTGCGGACGCAAGGTGCCTCACTGCGACCGCAAGGTAGGCGTATGTCCCTCAGCCCGACAATCGAAGAGCCAAGAAGCACACATTGGAGACCTTGCGGACGCAGGTATCCGACACCGCAAGGTAGGCGAGAATCGCGAAGTCGGGTTTTCACACAGTCATTCGATTCAATCACAACTCCCAAGTATATATAGAAGTCATGTGTCGAGCCTAAGAAAAGGAGGACGGCTGGAAGCTCTCTCTACATAGATTTTAGGTAGTTTTAGATTGTATAACATAATTAGGTCTTCCATCATCTTCATGTCAATTGTTAAGTCGTCTATGATGAACTAAATCATCCCTAATCTAGGAGGTGGGAGGTAACTTGTATCGAATTTATGTTTTGATTCTCATATTTATGTCTATTCAATGCTTGTTGATTGTGTTGTTTATCAATCCCTTTATTATTTCGCTTTGAACAAATGAATGTAATCGCAAATAATATAGGCGTAGAGGTGCGGATACCTGCATGACCAAGTGCATATGTCGTACAACGGCTCACCAACACAATAAATTGGACCTATCGAGCACGAGAGTGATAAGTTAGGACCAGGTTCATACATGATCTAGGTGACAGCTAGATTACAGTTCCTGTGCTTAGGATATGGAATGGATGAATTTTGCAGGGAGGGAGACTGAACCAATTGTTCAACAGACCATATCTATTTTTAGTGAACGAACCCAAGACATTGAATGACATTATTATGAATTGAACATAAAGGAGATATAAGTGAAACCCAGAATCCTAGATTTCCACTCACCATAAGATCTTCATATACGTTATTCTTGTCTAATTAGTTAACATCTATAACTAGTAAATTAGAGTAGAATTAAACAATAAAACCCCCTTAGGTTAATAATTTGCTATCTATAATCGCACTTGTTCGTGATCACTTGTCTCGTGGGTTCGACCCTTGCTTCCGAGTCTATTCTATAATAGTCTTGTACACTTGCAAGGAAATAGATAAAATAAAACATCGATCAAGTTTTTGCCGCGGGACAAGCTAGTTCACGAAGTTAGTTTGTAGGTAGCGTAGTTTTTAATTTAATTTAGTTTTTAGTTTAATTTTCTTTTTTTTTTATAAAAAAATAAAAATACAAAAAGATTTTATTTTATTTTGTCTTAATAGTTAGTTGTTTTTAATTGCTTTAATTTATTTTTATGCAAGGTCGTAGATCTTTAAATCCTGAATTGGTAGACTTAGATCAAGAGATAAATATTGTTAAAAGATACCAAAGATATTTTGAAAATCTAGCTTTCGAGCACGATAATCAAGATAATCGAATCGAGAGGATCCTCTCGTTGATCCTACAATGGAAGATAATAACAATAATCGTAATCACGAAAACCTAGTTGACCCGGTCAATAGGAATCAAAGACAAGAAGAGCACAAGAAGAAATATGGAAGTAGTTGTAAATCAAAGAACTATTAATGATTTTAGTAGACCTTCATTAAATGTGGTAACATCATGTTTAGTATTGCCGGATCTTTGTTAGGAATTTTCGAACTAAAAGGACATTATTTTAATGCCATACCATCTTTTCATGGGATGCCTAATGAAGATCTGTTAGTTTCTTAAGAGAATATGAATACATGATGAGTACTTTTCCTTTAGGAGGGTTAGCGAAGATCAAATTAAAATGAAATACTTTCCTAGTGCATTAAAAGAATTGGCAAAGAGATGGTTTATGAACCTAACACCAAAGTGTTTTTACTTGGGCACAATTATATGATTTGTTTATGAGCAAATTTTACAAACATGCATCTCTTACGAGTATAGAAAACAAATCATGTCATTCCAAAATGAACCGGGTGAAACATTCCATGAGTCATGGGATAGATTTAAAAATATGCTTATTATGTGTCCTCATCATAATTTGGCTCAGCATGTGTTAGTGCTTCAATTCTATCATGGTCTTTCGCCAGGTTTACAAACTATGGTTGATAGTGCAGCTGGTGGTTCTATTAATAGAATGACACCAGAAGCATTAGAAGAATTATTTGAGATGCTAAGTATTAATTCCCAACAGAAAAGTGCTAGAGGTAAAAATAGGAGCCTATATCAATTACAAGATAATTCAAATACACAAGCTCAATTTGAAAATTGGCAAATTCAAGAAGCATGTGCTCTATGTGGATTATATTCTCATGCTACTAATTTTTGTCCGTCAAGTGCTATGTATTCTGAACAGGCTAATGCTATGAATATGTATCCTCAAAGGCCAAGGAATGATCCATATTCCAATACATATAATCCTGGTTGGAGGAATCATCCTAACTTTTCTTGGGGAGGAAATAAGCCTTTGCAACCTCAACAATTCCAACCTCACCACCACAACCTCCACGGTTGCAAAATCAAAATCAAAATCAATTGAGAATTGAAGAAGTTCCCAAGCAAGAAGTAGCAAGTAAAGGTCAAGCATCGTTGATGAAGTACATGCTTGAAGAAATCGAAAATCAAGAAACATATCGAAAATTCGAAGCAAATAAAAGAGAAGAAGGGAAGTTCCTAGTCAAACCGAGCAAGCTAAGTCAATCACCGTCCGCGAAGTGGTAAGGTGATAGGTGAAGAGGTAAGTGATTCGATCCTCCTTCTAATATGCATGCTTCAAGAGAAAATTCGAAAAAGTAATAGAAAAAGAAATCGAAAAAGATAGTGTTAGTGATAAAGTGATTGATGATTTAAGTAATCAAGAGGTAGAAAAAGAAAAAGAAGTAGAGTTAGAAGTTCCAAATAAGGAACAAGAAAAAGAAAAAGAAATTCAAAATAAAGACAATACAGTTGAAGTAGATAAAGAATTAGATCAAGAAGAAGAGGAACCTTATGTGGCTCCACCACCTTATGTTCCTCCAATTCCGCTTTCCAAGAAGACTTATGAAAAACCGAATGGACAAACAATTCACGGAAATTTATAATATGTTATCCAAAGTAAATGTTAATTTACCTTTGCTTAATGTTATTAAAAATATTCCAAGATACGCAAAGTTTTTCAAAGATCTTCACTCTAAGAAACACAAGTTTGAAAACAACGAAAAGATTGTTGTTTCAAAACGTCGGCCTTCTGCTTTTACAACCCGAATTACCACCTAAGTTGAAGGACCCAGTAAAGTTTTAATATTCAAGTTTCCTTGGGAGACTCTAAAAAGATGAAAGCAATGCTAGATTTAGGAGCAAGTATTAACTTGATGCCTTTCTCGTCTATAAACAATTAGGTCTAGGAGAACTAAAACCCACTAATATGCAATTACAATTAGTCGATCGCTCCGTTAAATATCCCTTGGGTATAGTGGAAGATATCCTAGTTCAAAGTTGATAAATTAATCATACCAAGAGACTTTGTGGTTCTTGAGATGGAAAGGAAGATATGCACTAATAATGAAGTCCCAATATTGTTAGGCGTGACCATTTATGGCAACCGCTAATACAATGATAATGTGAAAAATGGTAAACTCACAATGTCGGCCCTAGGTGAAAGCTTGAAATTTCGTGTTTGATGCTATGAATAGACCTAGTGACATGAGTGCTTGTTTTTCAATTGATGAGATTGAGAAATTATCAACCAAACTTTTGAAGAAGAGCAAGATTAAGAGAGATAGATTTATTGTCTATGATGATAGCCCTATTCCTCCCATAAAAATTGACATTGAGGAAATTGAAAGAGAAATAGAGAAGAAGAAAGATTAGAAAAAGAAAAGCTAGAAGCTAGTAAAAAGAAAGATGAAAAAGAAATAAAGGTAGAATCGAATTAATTTCGATGAGTCAAAGAAGAGTTGAAGAAAGTTATGAAATTAAAGAAGATGAAGTAGAGATTCTAAAATCTCTTTTGAAGAAATTGAGATTGAAGAAATTGAAATGAAGATATTAAGGAAGAAAACAAGAAGAGAATAATGAGGCTAAAATAAAAGAAACAATTAAAGTAAAATTTCGAATTTATGCCTTCTATTAATTCTCCCAAAGTCGAAGAATTAAAGCCATTACCATCCCACTTAAAATATGCATTTTAGGGAAGGTAACACTTTGCTCGTTATTATAGCGTTTACTTATCGTAAAAACAAGAAGAAGTTTGTTAAAGTTTTATGGACACATGAGAAGCTAGGATGGTCTTTAGTCGACTTAAAAGGAATTAGTCCTCTATGTGTATGCATAAAATTCATTTAGAGGAAGGTAGTAAACCTTCTAGAGAAAGACAGAGAAGACTTAACCCACACATGGAAGAAGTCGTTAGGAAAGAAGTTCTTAAGCTCTTAGATGTGTGTATAATTTACCCTATATCGATAAAAATGGGTTAGTCCTGTCAAGTAGTTCCTAAAAAGTCGAATTACCGTTGTCAAAAATGATAAAGATGAATTAGTCCCTACAAGGACTATAACCGTTATAGAATGTGTATCGATTTGCGTGAATTAAATGCGGCAACAAGGAAAGACCACTTTCCTTTGCCATTTATTGACCAAATTCTTGAAAGATTAGCGGTGCCATGAATACTGTTTTTCTTGATGGTTTTTCTGGTATAATCGATCCTTGTTGCACTGAAGACCAGAGAGAAAACAACATTTACATGTCCCTTTGGTACTTTTGCCTTTAGGAGAATGCCTTTTGGGTTGTGTAATGCACCAACTACTTTTCAAAGATGCATGATTTCTATATTTTCGCACTTAGTTGAAAGATGC
>CM028377.1:174134345-174178149 GCA_013146195.2 Codonopsis lanceolata
AAAAATCTAAACAAAAATTCTAAACTAAAATTATTAGCAACATATAAATCTGACACTAAGATGTTTTCTCCCCCAAACTTGAATTTTGGCATATTTAATTAAAAAATAAATGTCCAAAAATAAAATTTAACGGAGAAAAACATATTTAAACTAACTAATATAACAAATAATATTTAAAATAGTGGGTTGCCTCCCACTTAGCGCCTTTGTTTAACGTCTTTGGCTCGACAAGCGCAAGCCTAATCTCTTGGTGGTTCATTGTCGGCCAAGCGGATTAACTCAATTGTTCGTTCAACGACATTGGCTCAAAAATATGGCTTGAGTCGTGTCCATTCACTTTAAACACTTCATTATTTTTGGGGTTTTGTATATCAACAGCCCCATGAGGATAAATTGCATTATTCTAAAGGACTGCACTATTTTCCAGGAATAACCTTAACCTAGAGTTAAAAGTAATACTTTCATACCGGATGAAGCATTTTGTTGGCTAATCCCATGTCATGATACTTTTGGTCTTTTCTTTATAAGTTTCGCATTCTCATACGAATTTAGTCTATGTTCTTCTAACTCATTTAACTGAAACAATCTTTCTTCTCCGCCAATGTTAAATCTAAATTTAATTTTTAATTGCCCAATAGGCTTTGTGCTCAATTTCAATCGGTAAATGGCAAGCTTTGCCATATACCATTCTATATGGACTCATTCCTATGGGTGTCTTAAAAGCAGCGGTATGCCCATAAAGCATCCTTGAGTTTAGATTCCCAATCTTTACGATTAGGCCTAACAGCTTTTCTAATACCGCTTTTATTTGCCTATTGCTTACTTCTACTTGTCCGGATGTTTGTGGATGATAGGTGTAGCTAACTTGTGAGTTACACCATGCTTTCTAAGAACATTGTTTAACAACTTATTGGTAAAATGAGTTCCTCGGTCACTTATTATGGCCTTAGGGACTCCATATCTAGCAAATAAATCTTCTACAAACTTGACTACTGTTTTTCCATCATTAGTCTTGGTCGCCGCTTCTATCCATTTAGAGACATAATCAACCGCTACTAGAATATACTCACAATTATTGGACACGTGGAAGGGACCCATAAAATCAATACCCCAAACGTCAAAAATTTCAACTACTAAATTAACATGTAAGGGCATCTCGCTTCTCTTCCTATACCACTGTTTTGACATTTGTCACATGTTCTCAGAAAACAGCTCACAATCTCTAAAAACAAGAGGCCAATGCACTGATTGCAAAATTTACGAGCGCTTTTATTACCACTAAATGACCTCCACAAGAATATCCATGGCGTAATTCCATGATACCTTGTTGGTCTTTTTCTCGAATACATCTTCTTATTAAAGAATCGAACAAATTTTGTATAAATGAGGAGCTTCCCAAAAATAATTTTAGTTTCCGCCAAAATTTCTTCTTTTTCGTAATGATCAAAATCGGATTAATGATATCGCACACATAGTAGTTGATCAAAGATACCAAGGGTCGAATCTTTAATGGCTAAGAGTTGTTCATCGCAGAAAATTGTCATTTATGGGGATAGGATCATCAAGAAATTGACGCTCAAGCAAGGGTGAAAATTCTAACCTAGACAAATGGTCGCCACAACATTCTCGGTTCCTTTTTATCCTTGATAGTAATGTCAAATTCTTGTAACAATAACATCCATCTAATTAATCTTGGTTTAGCATCCTTCTTACTTAAGAGATATTTTAATGCGTAATGATCGAAAAGATTATCACCTTTGATCCTAGCGTATATGATCTAAATTTTTCTAAAGCATATACTATCGCTAAAAATTCCTTTTCAAGAGTGGTATAATTCAATTGAGCATCATTTAGAGTTCTACTAGCATAATGGATCACATGAGGCTTTCTATCTACCCTTTGTCCTAACACGGCTCCAATCGCAAAACTGATGCATCACACATGATTTCAAAAGGAAGTGACCAATCGCCTGATAAAATTGGGGCAATAGTTAACTTTTCTTTTAATAAATTAAAAGCTTCTAAACATTCTTTATCAAAAATAAATGTATCTTTTGCTAGCAAATTACATAGAGGTTTACGATTTTGGAAAAATCTTTTATAAATCTTCGATAAACCAAGATGGCCTAGAAAACTTCGAACTCCTTTAACCGAAGTGAGGGGTAGTTGTGAAATAACTTCGATTTTAGCTTTGTCAACTTCAATGCCTTTATTTGAAACAACATGCCCTAAGACAATTCCATGTTTTACCATGAAGTGACTTTTCTCCCAACTTAAAGTTAAATTAGTTTCGCAAAGATCTTTAGACGATGTAAGGTTTTCTAAACAATGATCAAAAGAATTTCCAAAACCAAAAATCGTCCATGAAAACTTCTACGCATCTTTCAACTAAATGAAAATATAGATATCATGCATCTTTGAAAAGTAGTCGGTGCATTACACAACCCAAAAGGCATTCTCCTAAAAGCAAAAGTACCAAAGGGACATGTAAAGTTGTTTTCTCTTGGTCTTGTGCAACAGGATCCGATTATACCGAAAAACCATCAAGAAAGCAATAATATTCATGACCGCTAGTCTTTCAAGAATTTGGTCAATAAATGGCAAAGGAAAGTGGTCTTTCCTAGTTGCCGCATTTAATTTCCGCAAATCGATACACATTCTATAACCGCTATAGTCCTCGTAGGGACTAATTCATCTTTCTCATTTTTAACAACAAATTCGACTTCTTAGGAACTACTTGGACAGACTAACCCATTTACTATCCTGATATAGGGTAATTTTACCCGCATCTAAAAGCTTAAGGACTTCTTTCCTAACAGGCTTCTTCCATGTGTGGGTTAAGTCTTCTTTGTCTTTCTCTTGAAGGTTTACTACCTTCTTCTAAATGTATTTTATGCATGCACATAGAGGGACTAATTCCTTTTAAGTCGACTAAGGACCATCCTAAAGCTTCTCTATGTGTCCATAAAACTTTTAACAAACTTGCTTCTTGTTTTTCCGTTAAGTTAAATTTCGGCCGCTATAATAACAGGCAAAGTGTTACCTTCCCCTAAAAATGCATATTTTAAATGGGATGGTAATGGCTTTAATTCTTCGACTTTGGGAGAATTAATGGAAGGCATAAATTCAGAATTTTCTACTTTAATGGTTTCTTTTATTTTAGCCTCATTATTCTCTTCTTGCTTTTCTTCTTTAATATCTTCTATCTCAATCTCTTCAAAGAGAGATTTTAGAATCTCTACTTCATCATCTTTGATTTCATAACTTTCTTCTACTACTTTTTCTGACTTATCAGAATTATTTTCTGATTCTGATTTTATTTCTTTACCTTCTTCATTTTCTTTTTACTAGCTTCTAACTTTTCTTTCTCTAATCTTTCCTCTTCTTCTATTTCTCTTTCAATTTCCTCAATGTCAATTTTTATGGGAGGGATAGGGCTATCATCGTAGACAATAAATCTATCTCTCTCATAATCTTCCTCTTCTTCAAAAGTTTCGGTTGATAATTTCTCAATTTCATCTATTGAAAAACAGGCACTTATGTCACTAGGTCTATTCATAGCATCGAACACAGAAATTTCAACTGTTTCACCTAGGACTGACATTGTGAGTTTACCATTTTTCACATTAATCATTGTATTGGCAGTTGCCATAAATGGTCTGCCTAACAATATTGGGACTTCATTATTGGTGCATATCTTCCTTTCCATCTCTAGAACCACAAAGTCAACTGGTATGATTAATTTATCAACCTGAACTAGGATATCTTCCACTATACCCAAAGGATATTTAACTGAGCGGTCAGCTAATTGCAATTGCATATTAGTGGGTTTTAGTTCTCCTAAACCTAATTGTTTATAGACCGCGAAAGGCATCAAATTAATACTTGCTCCTAAATCTAGCATTGCTTTCATCTTTTTAGAGCTTCCCAAGGAGACTTGGATATTAAAGCTACCTGGGTCTTTCAACTTAGGTGGTAATTCGGGTTGTAAACAGGAATCGGCGTTCGAAACAACAATCTTTTCATTGTTTTCAAACTTGTGCTTCTTAGAGTGAAGATCTTTGAAAAACTTTGCATAAGCTGGAATATTTTTAATAACATTAAGCAAAGGTAAATTAACATTTACTTTGGATAACATATTATAAATTTCCGAAAACTGTTTGTCCATTCGGTTTTTCATAAGTCTTCTTGGAAACGGAATTGGAGGAACATAGGGTGGTGGAGCCACATAAGGTTCCTCTTCTTCTTGATCCAACTCTTTTTCAACTTCAATTGTATTATCTTTATTTTGAATTTCTTCCTCTTTTTCTTGTTCCTTATTTGGAAAATCTACTTCTACTTCTTTTTCTTTTTCTACCTCTTGATTACTTAAGTCATTAATCTCTTTATTACTATCACTATCTTTTTCGGTTTCTTTTTCAATTACTTTCGAATTTTCTCTTGTAGCGTGCATATTAGAAGAAGGATCAGGATCACTTACCTCTTCACCTATCACCTTACCGCTTCGCAAGACGGTGATTGACTTAGCTTGCTCAGTTTGACTAGGGAACTTCCCTTCTTCTCTTTTATCTGCTCCAGAACTTTCAATGTGTTTCTTTAAATTTTCAATTTCTTCAAGCATGTACTTCATCAAAGTTGCTTGTCCTTTACTAGCTACTTCTTGCTTGGGAACTTCTTCAATTCTCAACTGATTTTGATTTGGCAACTGTGGAGGTTGTGGTGGTTGAGGTTGGAATTGTTGAGGTTGCAAAGGCTTATTTCCTCCCCAAGAAAAGTTAGGATGATTCCTCCAACCAGGATTATATGTGTTTGAATAAGGATCATTCCTTGGCCTTTGAGGGTACATATTCATAGCATTAGCCTGTTCAGAATACATAGCACTTGACGGACAAAAATTAGTAGCATGAGAATATAATCCACATAAGGCACATGCTTCTTGAATTTGCCAATTTTCAAATTGAGCTTGTGTATTTGAATTATCTTGCAATTGATATAGGCTTCTATTTTTACCTCTAGCACTTTTCTGTTGGGAATTAATACTTAGCATCTCAAATAATTCTTCTAGTGCTTCTGGTGTCATTCTATTAATAGAACCACCAGCTGCACTATCAACCATAGTTTGTAAGCCTGGCGAAAGACCATGATAAAATTGAAGCACTAACACATGTTGAGCCAGATTATGATGAGGACACATAATAAGCAGATTTTTAAATCTATCCCATGACTCATGAAATGTTTCACCTGGTTCATTTTGGAATGACATGATTTGTTTTCTATACTCCGTAAGAGATGCATGTTTATAAAATTTGCTCATAAACAAATCATATAATTGTGCCCAAGTATAAACACTATTTGGTGTTAGGTTCATAAACCATCTCTTTGCCAATTCTTTTAATGCACTGGGAAAATATTTCATTTTGATCTGATCTTCAGTCAACCCTCCTAAAGGAAAAGTACTCATCATGTATTCATATTCTCTTAAGAAACTGACAGGATCTTCATGGGGCATCCCATGAAAAGATGGTATGGCATTAAAATAATGTCCTTTTAACTCAAAATTCCTAACAGCATCTGGCAAGACTAGACATGATATCACAACATTTAATGAAGGTCTACTAAAGTCATTAATAGTTCTTTGATTTACCACTACTTCCATATTTCTTCTTGCAGGCTCTTCTTGTCTTTGTTGACTGGGTCAACTAGGTTTTCAGGATTACGAATATTGTTATTTTCTTCCATTGTAGGATCAACCAGAGGATCCTCTTGATTCGATTGGTCTTGATTATCAGGCTCGAAAGCTAGATTTTCAAAAAAATCTTGATATCTTTTAACAATATTTATATCTTGATCTAAGTCTACCAATTTAGGATTTAAAGATCTACGACCTTGCATAAAAATTAAAGTAATTTAAAAACAACTAACTATTAAAATAAAATAAAATCTTTTTGTATTTTTATTTTTTTTTGAAAACTGAAAATTAAACTAAAAACTAAATTAAATTAAAAACTACGCTACCAACAAACTAACTACGTGAACTAGCTTATCCCCGGCAACGGCGCCAAAAACTTGATCGATGTTTTAATTAATCTTTTTTCTTGCAAGTGAACAAGACTATTATAGAATAGTATTGGAAGCAAGGGTCGAATCCACAGAGACAAGTGATCACGAACAGTGCAATTATTGATAGCAAATTATTAACCTAAGGGGGGTTTTTATGTTTAATTCTACTCTAAACTACTATTTATAGATGTTTAACTAATTAGACAGTAATAACAGATATGAAGATCGTATGGTGGGTGGAAATCTAGGATTATGGGTTTCACTTATATCTCATTTATGTTCAATTCATAATAATGTCATTCAATGTCTTGGGTTCGTTCACTAAAAATAGATATAGTCTGTTGAACAATTGATTCAGCCTCCATCCCCGCAAAATTCATCCATCCTATATCCTAAGCACAGGAACTGTTAATCTAGCTGTCACCTAGATTTATGATCTATCTGTCACCTAGATCATGTATGAACCTGGTCCTAACTTATCACTCTCGTGCATCGATAGGTCCAATTTATTGTGTTGGTGAGCCGATGTATGCGACATATGCACTTGGTCATGCAGTTATCCGCACCTCTAAGCCTTTATTATTTGCGATTACATTCATTTGTTCAAAGCAAAATAATATAGGGGTTGATAAACAACACAATCAACAAGCATTGAAAAGACATATATATATAAGAATCAAAACATAAATTCGATACAAGTTACCTCCCACCTCCTAGATTATGGATGATTTAGTTCATCATAGACAATGAACAGCACATGGAGATGATCGGATACATGATTTGATCTTCAATACTTGGAATTACATGATCTAACTATGTTATACAATCTAAAACTACCTAAAATCTATGAAAAGAGAGCTTCCAACCGTCCTCCCTTATTTTGGCTCGGCCTCTGGCTTCTATATATACTCGGGAGTTGTAATCGGATCGAATGACTGTGTGAAAATCCGAAAAGGTCGCATTCGCCCACCTTGCGGTCGCAGGTCTTTGGATACCTGCGTCCACAAGGTCTCCGGTGTAGGTGGCTTTTGATTTCTTTGATTCTTTGGCCGAGGACCCGTCGCCTACCTTGCGGTCACAAGGTCTGAGGCACCTTGCGTCCGCAAGGTGTCCAGATTGTGCAGTTTCCTTGTTTCTTCACTTTTCCTCTTTGGCCCTTTCTTGTAATTTTCACTTAAAACCCTGGAGTTTAACGTATTTTCACGAATAATCCTGAAACTTACAAAACTCACCGAAAACATATATTAGTACTCAAAAGACTCGTGAAATAGCATAATTTAAGTCATAGAAGTATATAAAATCGACGTATAAAATACATCGATCACCTACGTATCCTTAAACAAGGAATCAGACCGAAACCTAGTTCACTCAGCTGGGGACTAAATGTTGCGGTGTAAGTGTTGCGGTGTAAGTGCGACAATACTAAATGAGCAAGTGCGGCAAAGCTTTATGAAATGAGTACGACAAGGGTAAATATGTGCTGTGATGGTCGCGTCTACCGTGATAGACTGCCTACGTATCCTTAAACAAGGAATCAGACCAAACGTAGTTCGTCTTGTGGCTATGCGGAGTGAATTGTTTCCTAGGAACTCAGCCTCTACTGGAGAACAAGACCTTTCCCTATAAATCCGGGGCTGTGTACCCCTTAAAGGAAAGTTTCCCACACAGCCAAAATGCATGGAATGCATTGCCTCCTCAGGAACTCAGCCTTCAACGGAGAACAAAACCTTTCCCTATCAATCCGGGGCTATGTACCCCTTAAAGGAAAGTTTCCAAACATCATACAAATGCAATGTTAAAAAGGAAAATACCTTCCTTTCCTTTACCGTTGTCGTGTCCATGTAGCAAATTGTTGCTGATGTTGCTTTGCTGTCGCTTGCTGCTTTACGTTGTTCGTTGTTGCACTTTGCTGGGGATTTTTCTTTTTATCACTGTTCCGGCCTTCGCTGGAAAATCTTTTCCCCTGTTCCGCTTTGTTTTCGGCTTTAGCTGGAAAATTTTCTTGAAGTTGTTGCCTTTTTCTTTACTGCTCCTTCTAACCTTGGTCAGAAGCTTCTTTTCTTGCTGCAGCATCTCTTGGTATCAGCTGAAATTATCTATTCTTTGCTGTTGTTTTTCTTTTTGCTTGATTTTCTAGCTTTAGTCGAAAATTTCTTCTTCTGCCGCCGCATTTGTTCTTGTTGCATGTACCTGAAATTTTTTCCTTTTTGTACATGCATTTTTCCCTCTCCCGATTTTTTGTTTTTTTGATTTTGTTTTTTGTTTTTTTTTTTTGTTTTTTTGTTTTTTTTTTGTTCTGCATGCCTGCCACTTTCTTTATTTGCATGCTTATTACCTCTTTTTTTTTCTCTTTTTTTTTTGTTTGTTTGTCTGTCTGGATATACTTCAAATCTGCTAGATTTTGGCACTGTTTGGCCCTTTTGAAGCATTCCTGACTTTATTGATAATGCTTATGCATGTCCTACTTATGCCTAAATGATGCAATTATGTAATGATGCATGAAATTTATTCAATTTATTCTTATGATGCATGATTAAACTAGTGGTCACTATTTGACCTTATTATGCATGATTTATACTATAAATGCAAATGAGGCTAAATGATGCATGCTTATGCTGTAGGGACATAGTGAATGCCATAAAAATATTTATTTTTCTGATTGGTGGCATTTTATTTTCCTTTTAAGCACACCCCTAATGCAGCTTATTGGATAATAAATGCAAATGCTGGATGCATGTACTACTTTATTTAATGCAAATGTGATGCCTAAAAATTATAAGATGCTTATTAACATGATGCATGGGCATTGTCCTATTCTATCATGTATGCTGTAATGCAAAATGTAGTATATATCTTTAAGATGCAAAATGTATTTATAATGCTTAGAATGCAAAAACATTTATCTAGATGCAAAACAATACATAAAAAAAATTTTGTTTTTGTTTTTGTTTTGTTTTTGTTTTGTTTTTGTTTTTGTTTTTGTTTTTGTTTTTGTTTTTGTTTTTGTTTTTGTTTTTGTTTTTGTTTTTGTTTTTGTTTTTTTTTGTTTTTGTTTTTGTTTTTGTTTTTGTTTTTGTTTTTGTTTTTGTTTTTGTTTTTGTTTTTGTTTTTGTTTTTGTTTTTGTTTTTGTTTTTGTTTTTGTTTTTGTTTTTGTTTTTTTTTGTTTGTTTGTTTGTTTGTTTTTTGTTTTGAAAACCTGTACAAATATTTACAATGCAATATAATTTTATATGATGCAAAATAAATAAAAAACATGCAGACTCAAGACACACGCACAAAGCAAAGCTATACCAACCTAATGGGTAACGGCATGCTGTATTTCCAAAATGGATTTTAAAGGAATATACCTTCGGGTTCGAGCAGGCTTCCCTTTTTCTCTCTCTTTTTTTTTTCTCGATGGTATGCGGGGAAAGGAAAAGGCAGATATCTCCTCTTTTTCTTGGCCATATAATTGTTGCAGGGCTATACTTGGCATCAGGTTATTTTCATAATCCCTGTATTTTTCTTCGCAATCAGATAGGGCAGCGATGAATGATCGGAATCCAAGTCGTCGGGCTGTTTCAAGACAATGGTCACGCAGATGATGAATAGGACGAGGACACTTCTGGTGTTTCTCATCCTGATGAGACTGGGCCTTGTCTGTGCCTTGCAGAGGAAGTATATATGGACCGGCCGGGCGGACGCCGCAGGCACTAATGGACTGCTCCGGGGCTTAAGCTGCAAATGAAGGATAGTTTTGGGGGAAACAAAGGGGGTACAGACAATAATAGATATGTATAGGCAATTAATGTATAATCTGAATTTCTTTAGCAATTATTCCTAAGTTGCACCTTAGGACCTGAAAATTTTATATTTTAGTGTTTTATTGCGAGCTTCCTGTCGTGGTTTTTCTTTTTCTTTTGTCAGTCGAGCCCCTTTGCATGCTGAAGACGGGAGGTAGGATGCCGAGATTTCAAAGAGTGTCTTCCTTCTCCTTATTCTCCTGATATATATTTTTATTTGGCTCTAACTTTTGCCTAAGCCCCCCTTTTGGGTTTTCAACCTAGCGAGCCTTTATTATTATTTTTTTATTATTTTTTATGCTCTAATTTTTTCCTAGGCCGCCCTTTCGGGTTTTCAGCCTAGCGAGCCCTTATTTCTCTTTTTTTTTCTGATTTTTTTTTGTGCCCTTACTTTTGTCTAGGCCGCCCTTTCGGATTTTCAGCCTAGCGGGCTGGAGAGGGAAGCACTTGTCGGATAGGGTGGTTCGAGCATAATACCTTTTAAGCTCATTGAGATTGGAGAGCTGAACAAGGTCTTCTTTCCTGGCTTGTGGGGAGTACGGCATCTCCTGACCGGATCCTTTTGACAATGTACGGCACATCGTGGAAGAGAGGGGTAGCAGCCTTTGATAAGTAGCCCCCAGCATTTTATAGCCCAGACGGCATGACATGATAGCAGTAGGTCCCCCAAGGGGTGGTGAATGGGGTCTTTTCTTGGTCTCCTGCTGCCTTTGATTTGACTATAGCTCAACATGCCATTGATAAGGAAACTGTTGGACTTGGGAATGATCACTATATTCGACAGCCAGATCGGGTATTTTTTCTTTCTTCTTCTTTTTTTTTTTTACTCTTTTTTTTTTACCCGAATGAAGTTGACGTGCGGCTGTTTCATGCTTTCTTTTTTTTTTTTTTCAACTTGTAGTGACCATTCTGGCTTGATGCGGTGGAGCTTTTGTCTGATTGGCTGAGCATCCGGACATATGAGGGTCCGGTGTTTGACTATGTCTGGGTCTACCCCCGACACATTTTCATAGGACCATGTAAGCATGTCCACGAACTTTTTGAAGGGATTCATGGGTGGTGTTCTTTTTAGAGCCTTGCAGGTAGTTGCCGGTTTTGACTTCTTTTGATTTCCTTGTCCAACCCCAGATTGATAGTGGATCAGTCTTCAGTTGCTGTTGATGATGTTGTCCCTGGCTCTACTGACTTTACAAGCTCAAGCAAATAATTTTTTATCTTTTGGGTCCTATTAAATGACTCATCATTATAATTATTTGATGTGTCTTTTAATGCAGGTGCAACTAAGAAATAAGCAAAGACGTTTAGATTATTATTAATAGCACACCGTACAGGGTTTATTACATGATTGAGGACCTTGGGTTTGAGATCCTCAATTTTATGGAGCGGA
Organism: Codonopsis lanceolata; assembly: GCA_013146195.2. Lineage (NCBI taxonomy): Eukaryota > Viridiplantae > Streptophyta > Magnoliopsida > Asterales > Campanulaceae > Codonopsis > Codonopsis lanceolata. Next base: position 174,145,575 of record CM028377.1, read on the forward strand.
TCGGTAGATGACCAATCCGTAAGGCTAGGGAAAGGAATATGGGTAATATATCCGAAGTAGTCCACCAGGTCTATGGGCGTCAAAAGTGGGCCAGTCTTAATATACTAGTTCTGCAGAGGTCTATTAGAAGTAGACCCAAACTCAGCAGGGAGCTTCTCATAATCAGTACCTCTGCCTATCATGCCCAGGAAGCTGTCATCAACCTCAATCATGTTGATTTGAGGTAGAGGGTTATTGATTATATTTGGTCTGGGAGTGGGCTTTTCAATAACCTTATCATCTATAAGATCCTGAATAGCATTTTTGAGCAGATAACATTTATCGGTGAGGTGACCACCGCAATGATGATATTCACAAGATCGGGCATGATTCCGGTCCTGGTGCAGTGGCTTATAATTTTCCATGGGCTTTAACACTCCTTGTGCCATTAGCCCCTACAGGATCACAGACTGGGAGGCTTGCAGCTCATCATAATGGCGGTTTTGATTTCTGAAATTTCTGCTCGGGCCATTATTTCCTCCGACTGTGTTAACAGATCTGTCCGTTCCATAAGACCATGGAACAGTGCCATAACTTTGGGTAGGAAAAGTGGCTGATACATTTCCTACCACATTGACAGTTGGCGCGGGTGTGGCTGCGGTTGTCTTCCCTTTAGAGTAACGGAAAGAGGTAGGAGGCGTATTGGCTTGTAATTGGCCAGTCCGTATATCATCATCAATACGGGCTCCTATCTCTACTATTTCTTCAAAATTGGTGTAGGGAAGGTACCGCATGTGTTCCGTAAATGGGTCGGAGATTTTGATAAACATTCTAAGCATGACTCACCGGATCAGTGCAAAGTGCGGGCCAACTTTCTTTTCCACATCGCGAATTCGGCAGTTTTTTCCCTCGGGTGCACGACTCAAGGTCCCTTCTATTTTTCGGATGGTGTTGTCTTTGTACCTTTCAAGAACGCTTGACTATTTGGTCCCACGTATTCATGGTGCCGCTATCGACAACATTAGCCATTGTTTGCGCCCTATTAGGGTGAGGTGAAAATTGGAAGCCATAGCCTCAAAGCTAGCTCCCCTTGACCGCATGCCGGTGGAATAAGATTTTAAGTGGGATATAGGGCATCCGGTCCCATCAAACTTTTCTATGCTCGGGCATTTTGAATTTGAAAGGCAATACGCAAGTGTAACGTTAGTGCCCGTAGAAAATTCCCTTTGTTGAGAAGTTTGAGTAGCATAGCCTTTATATTTCCACGTCCACGCCGGCCTCTATTTTGGTGGATGGGGAGTTGGTTTTTGTAAATAGGGTTAGGGAAGGTTGGGTTATTTTCTATGCGGTGTCCAGTAAGGGTTTTTGGGTGGATATAGATATTGGGATGGTGGATTTTGGGTTGGATTGGGTAGGATGGGTGGATATGGATTTTGGGTTGGTAGATTTTGAGTAGGTGGATTTTGGATGGTTTCGCTAGGTGGCCGTGATCATTATAAGGTAAATAAGTGGTAACTTGGCTGGCGGGTTATAATTTTGTGAGTCTATATGTGGGGTTTCCAGTGGGTTGGTTATGGGAACACAGGAGGTCATTTGGGCTTTGGGGAATTTTGGTGTTTGGAGCAGGATAGGAAGGATATGACGGGTGAGGGGCGATATTTGGGTAGTAGGGACTTGGTGGAGGATTGGGATTTGGGGGTTAGGTTATTTGGTGGGTTAGTGTTTGGCCGAGGAGTTGGGTTTGGAGGCACGTGATGTTGATGTTTCGGGGACCTGTAGGGAAGAGTTCACCTCACCACCGGGTTTTGACCTTGTATAAGACTTGCTATTTGGCTTAGCAAGCGCTCATTTCGTGCATCCGATTCTCGTCTAGCCATTGTTGCATTGTCGGAGTCTGAGCATATCCACGGAGCCCCCGAATGCTACCCATATCGGACCGCTCATCTGCTGCCATACCGCCGGATCTGCTTTTTTCGAACCGATTCGCCTTTGTTCGATCGACATCGATACCTCTCGTCGATTTACGCACTACTTTCCCGTATCAACCGGCCAGTACTATCTCTGCCTTTCCAAATTTGGGCCAGGTTTCTGAGGAAAATGGGTTATGGAGGTATCAGGAGGCTGGCTGAAGGCTTTCTGGGTTTGGAGTACAGCGTGCCTTTATTAGTGTATTTTATTATTGTTTGTTTTTGTTCCCTACAATTGACCGGATAAGCACCTGCTTTATTTTGGCAGTCTCAGGACTTTTCCTGGAACAGTGGATTCTTTCTCCAGAGTATAGGACCAACGTATTCCACCTCGCCTTTCGACTCCCAGATCGGATCGTCCCAGCGAAGGGCCTATACTCTTTCCAGGATCCACCATTCGAAATGGTCTAGGTCGAGCATCAGAGAATAATAAATCAGCCCCTGTATATTTTTTTGTTGTTATTATTTTTTTGTTTTTTGTATTTTTATTTTTTGACAGGGGCTGATTCACGATTCAAAAATGCAAAAACCGGTCGGTCAATGAAGTGTCCTGAGAATCTATATGCATTCTAGCGTTGGCTCATGCAGGGGGTAGGCTGGCCATGGTGTAGGGTAACAGTTCGGAATATAGCTATATGCATGTGTGTGTGTGTGGTATCTAGAAAGCAGTAAAATCTTTATTTATTTACAAATATATAAACAGAAAAATAAAGCATATATAGCTTGTCTTGCTGTGATGTGTGGATTTTCTCGGCTTTTTATTTTTTAGCGCAAGCAAGCAAGCACACTATTTTAAGAAATAGAAAGAAAAGCGGGGAAACTATCTATCCATATTAATTACAAATTTGGTCCTATGTCCCCGAAATAAAATGACAGAATGAATGGAAATATGTACAAATGTACAGAATAAAGTGAAAAAGAAAATAAATTGAAATAAATAATAACATAGAGCCGGAAGTAAAGTAAAGCCCCGGCTCTTTTGTTGTGCTGCCCGGAATTTTATTGTAATATATATATATATATATATATAATTTTTTATTTTCGAATTTATATATATATATATATATATATATATATTTTTTTTTTTTTTGAAAATTTTTTTATACTCTTAAACATGTCTGTAACAGTTATCGGAACGAAACTGCTGCAAGATGGAGGATCATATCCACAAATATAGCCACAGCCGTATAGGAACACTTTATTCAAATGCGTAAATTAATATGACAAGCATACCGCTTTAAACAAATAAAAACAAAAAGTTTTATTTTACGAGTCTAGCCCTCCATTTTATTTAAAATAAAACAACTCCCCAGCAGAGTCGCCACCGTGAGGTTCCTGGGTGTGCCTCGCGCCCGCGCCCTGGATAGGGGTGCGCGTAAGTGCGGATACGGACACCGCCTCGCTCCACCCTCCCTTGTTTAGGGAAGACGAAATCAAAAGTGCGAGAGGAGTCGTCTATATTAGCACGCTTGAATGTGCCTCGCTTGCCTTGAGTGGATTTTGTATCCAATATGAGAACTTATGGTTTCCCGCATCAAGTTATCCCTTTTTTAGGGGATACCAGGATATGGGAATGCATTACCCTTTCATTCTCATTTTCCCTTTTTTAGGGGAAAACGGAAAAGTGCATAAAAGGATATTGCGACGCCCCCACTATGGATTTATTAAAAATAGCCTTATGGCCCATTCAGATTACTATGGGAGCTTTGGGTTTCCCGCATCAAGTTATCCCTTGTTTAGGGGATACCAGATATGGGAATGCATCACTCTCCATTCCCATATCTCCCTTTTTAGGGGAGAACGGAAAGTGCAAAGAGGGAATGTTGCGAGGCCCCACCGAATCCGAAAGTTTTAGAGTCGCCATCTTTATTTTAAGGCAAATAAAGCAAAACCAAAGAAAAGAAAAATAAACCGAGAGAAAAGAAAACGGGTTCGAGGCTAAGTTACGAGTTGGGAAGGTGCTAGGCACCCAACTCGCCCTTTCGGTCTCGAAAATCTCGAAAATGGTTTTTGGCTGAAGTATGCTTATTGTCATGTTTATCTCGCAAATAAATAAGGTATTAAAAAGACAGGGAAATTTAAACAAATACATTCGTGGCTACATTATTTACGGACTCGCAGCCATTTCCTTACAATAATTACAAACATATTTAAGAATATTTGGCCATTATAATGGCTCTTTTACATAGTATTTCCTATTTTAATCCGGGCAGCACAACGGCTTATATTGGCTACATCGTGCCGGATTTAAATAACAACTTTAAAAATAAATAAAAGACAGTAAAGTAAATAAATAAAAAATAAACGGCGCCCTTAAAGGTTTTACCTTTTAGAGCGGCGGTGTGCTCGCTCTGTCCTTCAGGGAGAGGGAGTCTTTTGTTGTTTGTTGTGTGTTTGTTGTTTTGATTTGGGCAGAGTGACGGCTTATATGTGGTAGTTTTGGTTTGTTTGGTTGGGCAGAATGACGGCTTAGTTTTGGTGGTCTTGGCCTTTTTGGTTGGGCGGAATAACGGCTTATGTAGGGTGTTTTTCAGCTCGTTACTCGGGCAGAGTAACGGCTTACTTTGGGATTTTTAGGTCGAGGAAGTGAGGTGGATACCTAACAACTAGGCTAGGGATTACTTATAACTGGTGGATATTTATTTTGGTGGAGTTTGGACGGGGTTTGGAGACTTTAGGGGGTTCCACTCACCTATCTCGCACCTCTCGTACTATTCGCTTCGAAGGAACGCGGAGAGAATTTCTCAGCGCTTCGTTGCGATGAAAATGAGAGCTGAAACTGAGAGGCCGAGGCTTCTATTTATAGCAGAGAGCAGGGACTCTGTGGGAATTTCTGGATTTGTTCACCCTGCATTGATCAGTTGTACCGCGAGCATCAAAGGTTGTACATTTCGGCCACTAAGAGAAGCTACAGGAATTCCCATAGTGCGGCCAAGGCCTTCCTTGGTGCGGCACCAAGCCCACTATTCCCTTTTGATTTTTGACACTTTCCTCCCCTGCAGTTCACTGTTCATGCATTCTACTTTTTTCTTTTGCATTTTCAACCCTGTAACTTGACATTTGTTAATGTTTCAACAGTTCTTGATATTTTATGTCATGTCACATATCAGGGGTACGAAATTGGGGTGTCTACACAATCATAAATCAAGACTTAGCATTTTAGCCTCACTTAAAGGTACACCGGACTCAACCATAGTCCCAACCGTCCTATATATTCGACTTCTTCAAAGTCAATCTCAAGGGTACCAAAACTAAGCCGTAGTCATATCCTCGCAAGTGCTTTCATGTGCACGCGACCAAATTCTCTAAGAGAGAACTCATTCAATAATTATTTCTTAAAGATATTCGAGATCATAAGTTGGTCTCTAATGCCCCATGCTCTAACGGGCACGCTCTAAATAAATCCCCAATAAGCCTCTATATCGTGGGTGTCACAAATGGGACACAATTCGAGATGCTCGGGTACTCACAATCAAAACCAACCAAACCCGAACATCGTAGGATTTCAACCTAAGGCTCACTAACATCTTATTGAACCATAACGACTCCATTGAGTCTTAATATCGCATTTCATTAAATACATATTTCATAAATCCCAAAATTAACACATCATTCAAGTTTATAGAAATTTTCCCAAAAATAATTCGGGCTTGTTTCCCAAGCCTAAAAATCCAAGAACTCATCATAACCATAGTCAAACGAAACCCAAATGTCGTAGGATTTCAACCCAAGTTTACTAACACATTATTGAGCTTATAATGACTCCGTTGAGTCTAAATACTAAGTTTCGTTATTTACACACTTCATCAATCTCAACATTTACACCCACTTCAATTAACAATAATTCTCCAATAGTTCGGGCTTGATTCTCAAGCCCTAAAATTCATAACAAACCCAACATAAATCATAACCCATTTCATAAATCACATAATTTCAATTAAATGATCCTACTCATGATATCTAGTGAGTTCACACATTTAAAGCCCCAATCATAGGCATATTTCCACAATAAACCCAAGCTACATGTGGACATGATTTCTAGCATACTCATAAGCCTAGAAACACAAAATGAAGAGTAATCATATACTTCAACAATCATAGAAGTCATTCTACAAATGCCCTTAACAAGTTCATACTTCCAAAAATCTCCAAATTGGGCATACAAAGTATATCAAGTGTTTATTGCCCACAAATAGCATATAGGTTGTTTTTCTTAGGGCCAATGAACCAAAATCAAAAGAATGTAACTTACCTAGCTCGGATGAAAACTCCAAAGAACGCAAATCCGATCGGTGAACTTGTTCTACTCGTCGAGGGCTTCACAAATCTGAAGTTTGAAGGCAATCGGACGGTTGGATCGTCTTGGATCGAAGAGAGAAGAAGGCTAGGGCTTGAAATCTCCCATGGACTCTCTCTCTCTCTAATACGTATGGTGGAGAAGGAGAAATGAAAAGAGTTTTCTGATTTCTCAAGTGGGTTTGGGTATTTATACCCCCAAAAATAAAGAGGGCACAATAGACATTTCCCTTGTATAATTAGTAGAGATTAGGAGTAATCATTCACTAATATAACCTTAATTAACTTCCAACTAATGTTAGGACATGTTTAGGGCTAAGTATGGGAGGTTAGGAAGGGTTTAGAGGGGGTTTAATGAGGGTAGGATAGGTATTTCTCGTCAAAACACAAAACAGGGCAAAACAGGATCGGGGCACCTTGCGGTCGCAAGGTCCCCTATAGATTGCGACCGCAAGCTCTCCAGCCTCTCTAGGTGACTTCTTCCATTGACCTTACGGGGGCAAGGCCATTCCACCTTGTGAGGGCAAGCCCGGCAGACCCGAAATGGCTCAAAATTCAACCTAAAAGACCCCCAAACACTTAACCAAACCTAACAAGGTTCAAACCTCATCCAAAGTAGGTCTAGAACTCCCTTAGAACACCCACAAATAACCCCCGAAACAACTCCCGAAACAACTCGGAGCGAAACTGGGAAGAGGTGCAACAACGTGCAACCGAAACGACGAATGAACTAGCAATTGAACGTGCATTGAAAGGAGACTTTAAGGCAAGTATAAGGACTAATGTAGAAGCTTGAATACCTCTATAAAGTTGAACAACAACTAGGGAAATAAGAACTCCAAAGGAGGGACTATTACGCGACTCGATCCCTGAACTACGCGATAGAGACGAACGCTATCTCCAAAGCTTCCAAATCATCGATAGACTTAAGGAACACCTCCAACTTGAAGTCTAATACATCTAAACATGTTAATAAACCATCTTATGAAGGTCTAGGACCAAACCGAGGTCACGAACGCAAAACGCAAGCAAACCCTCAATCGCGTCGCATTCCGACTATCGTCGATTCACGACTTGTGACTTTAGCAAGTCAACAACTATATGGCCTCTCTTAATAGTGTTTTGGTCCTAATGTGGTCTCTCATATGCATCTAGACCCTTAGCAAACCGAACATACAATCGACAAAGGAAGAAGTGCAAGTATGGCACGCAAACCGAGCTAACGAAGGAGCGGGGTGTTACATTAATCATCTTCAGCACGTACTCTCAATCTCTTATATTTTGCAATTCACTTTCTTGTTTTTTTTATTATTTCTTTCCTCTTCTTACTTTACCTTCGGTCAACATATATTATTAAAATACTAACCAAATCAAAACCATTATCTTAAGGGGTACACTTAATACAACACCTATAAAATAATTAATACAGCATTTTTGAAAAATATTTGACGAAAATATCCTTTACATAATTTAATTTTTTCGTTTTTTATTAAATTTAATTTAGCAAATTTTAAATTTTAAAAATATTTTAAACATAATTAATTTATTTATTAATTTGATTTAGTTACTAAACAAAATTAAATTACAAATTAATTTGATTTAGTTATAACTGAGTGGAAAATTATCTTTGAGTATAAATATCATATTGTAAAAATTTTCTTATAAGTGAAAAAATATTGCATACGCATTTTTCTCTCGGTCAAAATTTCAATCAGTTAAAACTTCTAAAAATTCTACCAATTTGGAAGCAAATCGGAAAAAAAAAATGCTAAAACGTGGATATGGACGATGATGATGATGTTATATTTACCACTGACGTGAACTTTACGAAAATCTTTAATTCTAATTGTTCGATTTTTATCTCTAAATGTTAATTTTTTATCTGTTAATTTATTTTTTAAATGTTTAAATTAAAAAAAATAACAAAAAAGGAAAGGTTTAGGGACCGGTTTTGTACCGGTCCAAATGGGGGGGATGGGTTAGGGACCAGTCTGGTAGAAGTTCAAATGAGGGGATGGGTTTGGGCCCGGTTTGGTCGCAGTCAAAAAGGGGGGGGGGGTATGGGTTTGAGAGTGGTTGGGTGGCAGACGATGGGCTTGAGGGGGGAAGTGATTGGGCTTGGGACTGACTTCAACCCAGTTCCTAAACCCTAAACTTGTTTATTTTATTTTGTTTAATTTAAGCTTAATTCAAATCAAATTAATTATTAAATTTTAAATTAGCTAATTTAAATTTAATAAAAGAAAAAAAATTAAATTTTAACTAATTTAAATTTAATAAAAAAACAAAAAAATTAAATTATGTAAAGGATATTTTGGTAAAACACTTTTCAAAAGTGTTGTATTAATCGTTTTATAAGTGTTGTATTAAGTACCTATGATAATCACAAATACATACACCCGACAACACTTACAAATTAATACATATGTACATATCTTTTCTATTTATTAAATACAAATTAACAAATTAGTCCATATGAAATCAAGACATACCCACATGCAAAACAAATACCAAAAACTCAAGAAAACACACTAATTATTAATATGAAATAATTTAAGAGTCAAATCAATATCAAAGGTATACTGATAACAATAAACACGTTTTAATAACATGAGCATAATCAAATATGGATATTTTAGAAATAATCACATGACTAAATTGACACAGAAATAATTACTCTTACCTCAAAATAAGATAATATCTACCGATAAAAACATGTTAAAAGTCTTCTATAAGGGTAATGTTAGGGCCACTCTAATAGCACTTAATTTTGGGTACTAAATGATGTGACATCTTATGTGTCATATTGTTAACATAACTTTTTAACTTTCAGTGAAGCCCATAAAATGCCAAATAAGATGACACATTGGAAATCATATTATTTGATACACAAATTTGAGTGCTCATTGAGTGACTCTAACATTACTCCTTCTATAATTATCCCTGAGTCAAACCCGCAAATAATACGGTATCGGAATAATTGTTCTCGGCTTGGAACGAGGAATGACCAAAACCTAGTACACGGTTCACACTCTCTACTTTTCTCTCTCGGCTGGACAAGAAAATGGAAGTGAATAGACGAAGATCTCGTCCCGAACAAACAAATTAAATAAACCTCGTGAAGGAAGCTGGAGGTGCAATACTTATATAATAGAATCAAGGCCAACTCACCATCATTAGTCAAAAATTGCATAACTAGCCAATTGCCACGGAAGGAGCTTATTCACCTTCATTAACTTTGTCTTGTACTATTATCCACAAACTTAGTACAAAAGAAACCTTCTTGATATAGGCAAAAGAAATGGAGGGTCCCACACAAAATATATAAAGAAATTCTCCAACACTTATCTCCGTTTGTTTAATGAAAAATAATTTTCGAAAAACGTTTTTATCATTTTTCGGTATTTGGTAACCTTCAGAAAATGTAGTCAACGAAAAATAAAGCATTCTTTTCCGAAAAATGACTTACGGATTTATTTTTCGTAAGTCATTTTCCAAATATTCAAGAATCTCTTCGCACCCTTCCAAAATTACACATATTTATATACATGCATAATATTTCAATCAATAAATAAATTGTTTAGAAATATAAATGGATTTTGTGCATATTATATTATATTACTATTATTTAACGACGTCCCAAACATTATTTATTTTATTTTTTAAAATAATTTTTCATATAAATTATCAAAAAAAAAATATTTGCGAGCTTGAAAAAAGATGAATCTTATTGATTTGACACCATTAATGATAAATTGAGGGTTATTAAAAGAAAATTACTTAAAGTTCAACACTATTTTATATTCAATAAGTGTATTAATATTAGAATATACTTTTAGTATTTATTCATATATTATTTTCCGTAACATTTTCTGTGTATTTACCAAACATCCGAAAATGTTTTTTGGCATATTTTCAAAAAAAAATATCAAACACCTGAAAATGAAATCTTTTCATTTTCCAGAAATCATTTTCCGGAAATCATTTTCCGTGAAACAAACGGAGCCTTATTCGTACAATGCATCAAATGTGTTTTATTGATATAAAAATATACTTGTACTTTAAATTTAATAATATATATATTCAAATTGAACAACAAAATATTATTTTGAGTCAAGCATGTCAAAAGTGGTGTCAAAACTGTTTATTGTTTACTAGCACAATGACAAACTTATCAATATTATATTTCATAATAAAATTGATCACACAATATAAATGACCACTAATTAATTATTCAATTACAATAACAACTCGTACGTAGTACATGCCAAAATATGATTATTATTGGAGTCAAAACTATGCATAATTAATGTCAGATAGACATATAATGATTTACCTTGTATAACTTATTAATAATTTAGCAGGATACTATACTAACTTAAGCAATCTGAAAATCACATTTCAATTTAGTGTTCAACACTATTGTACATGCAATACAATTAAATAATGCATATATATGTTAACCAAATAGTCGGGATGTTACATAAATTTACTTGAACAAGGGACTGTAAATGTGCAGGAAGACTGCTTGAGTGATTCGTTGGTGAAAGCAAGAATGAAATGGGAGAGTAGCATCTCCAGTTGCAAATGACACTGCGTTTTTTAGCCCTTAGCTTAACACAACCCTTTGTTTTCATGATATTACACCCCCCTCATTTGAAGTTAGCCCTTTAATTTTATAAATTAATAAGGGTATTTTTTTTGTATTTTTTAACATTTTCATCCACCCTAACTAATAGAAATGACACTTAGTGACCAAATTATCACCAAATGTCAAGTATAATAATTAAATTGAGTAAAAAAAGGTACAGTGACCTTAACGAAAAAAATGTGAAAGTAGGGTGATCAAATATATATATATATATATATATATATATATATATATATATATATATATATATTTATTTATTTATATATATTTATTTATTTATTTATTTATTTATATATATTTAAAGTTGGTGAGGAGCACTATAATTGTGCCACCTCACCCACTTTAGATAAATATTGATTCTTAGGCATCCATGTAAGACTTTTTATCTTTCAACCATTACCTATTAATATTCAATATGATAAGGGGTATTATCATATAACTATATATAATAATAGATATAACTTCTTCTATTGTCAATAGTAGAATACTTATATTTAAAAACTTTTACAACTAACATTACTTCTAACCAATGTGGGATAAAACTCTTCAAGGTAGGATATTACTTCTAATGACTCACTTTTAACATCATACTTTAACCTTTGATATCTTATTCATCCAAAACTTGATTTGGACAAATAAATATATCATTTCGATGTTCTTGCCGAGTAGGACACATTTGCACAATTACTTTTGTCAACAAACAAATGACACGTAAAGAAATTTGTGTCTCAAGTTGCACAATTTCTTTCATTAAAAACACTAATTTTTTAATAAGTATTATACTTTAACTCTTGATATTTTATTTATCCAAAACTCGATTTTGACAAATAAATATATCATTTCGATGCTCTCACCGACTAGAACACATTTGCGGAATTACCTCGCCAACAAACAAATGACACATAAAGAAATTTGTGCCTCAAGTTACACAATTTTTCTCACTAAAAACACTAATTTTTTGAACAAATATTATACTTTAAATCTTGATATTTTATTATCCAAAACTCGATTTGGACAAATAAATATATCATTTTGATCCTCTCACTGAGTAGAACGCATTTGCACAATTACCTTCGTCAACAAACAAATGACACGTAAAGAAATTAGTGCCTCAAGTTGCACAATTTCTTTCACTGAAAACACTAATTTTTCAACAATAGAAGAGATGTATCCCACATTGGTTAGAAATTGATGTTGGTTTTAAAAATTCTATTATTAAGTACCAATAGAAGAAATGTATCATACATTGGTTGGAAAGTGGTGTTGATTTTCAAAGTCACTAGAAAACCAAAAGTTTTTAAAGCTTCCACATGAATACCTTATAATTAAGATTTATTCAAAGGTGGTGAGGTGGCACAACCATAGTGCTCCTCACCAACTTTATATATATATGATAAAATATTTTTATCATTATTACCAATAGAAGATGTATATCTCACATTGGCTAGAAAATGATGTTGAGTTTAAATTATTTTATATTATTACTAATAAAAGAGATGTATAACACATTGTTTAAAAAGAAAAATGCTAGATTTTAAACTCTTTAGATTAAAGACTTTCACTTTTACAAGAGATATATCTCACATGGTTACAAAATATTCTACTATTATTACCAATAGAAGAGATATATTAAACATTGGTTAGAAATTGATGTCTGTATTAAAAATACTATTATTAATTACTAATTGAAAAGATGTATCATACATTTGTTATAAAGTGATGTTGGTTTTCAAAGTTTTTTGATAAAAGACTTCTACAATTATTACCAATAGAAGATGTATATCTCACATTGGTTAAAAAATGATATTGATTTTTAATTATTTTAGATTATATAAACGACTTACTACTATTAGCAATAGAAGATATATATACTTTTGGTTTTCTAGCCATTAGCTAATAATAATACATAATAATAATCAATATGATAATGGGTATTAGTATTAGTATATATAATTTCTTCTATTGTCAATAATAGAAGACTTATATTTAAAAAAAATTTACAACTAATATTACTTTTAACCAATGTGGGATAAAACTCTTCAAGGTTAGATTTTTTTTTTTTCAGGAAGCAGGGGCGGCACCCTGCGCGATTTTATTAAAAATAAATAAGGGTACAAACTTGAGGGGGACAACCAGCCTTACCCTTATAATCGGGGGGACAGAGGAGCCTAACCTCGAAAGAGAAGAAAGCACAAAGGCGAAAAAGAGACCTAAGGAACACAAAAAAAGAGAACAAAACACAAGAGCCATTAAACCAGCCTTAACGAGCTAGGAATGCAGCCAAGACGATTAGCAGCCTTTAAGTGAACAAAAAGATCCTGCTTGATGAGTCTTATGACTTGAGATGAGGCGAGAAGAGATCCATCAAATATAGCACAGTTCCGATGCTTCCATAAATGCCAAAGAATCAAAGAAGGGATAAGAATATGAGAAGCATTTGATTTAGAAACCAACCACCAAGAGAAGCAGGCTTGAGGGATAGATAACTTGTGAGTGTGGATGCTGCAAACAGAACTAAAATACCTCCAAACCTCAATTGCAATGTGGCTGTGAAGAAACACATGAGAAAAAGTTTCAGCGAAACCGGTTGGGCAACAAGCACACTTTGAAGCTAGAGAGAATCCTTTAGATGAGAGGGCTTCATCTATGGGAAGCTTGAGCTGAAAAAGCTTCCAAAGAAACACACTAATGCGGCTGGAGAGAAGCTTGGACCAGATGAAATTCGCCGAAAGAATAGTCGATTGATGACGCCTAATGGTCTGCCAGGCTGAAGAAAGGCTGAAGAGACCATTAGATGAAGCTGCCCAAACTGCCGAATCAGAATTATCAGAGAGAGAAATCTGTTGAGAATGGATGTAATTTATGGCTGAAAATGGAAGAAAGTTAGGAGCAAAATCATGTAGAACCGAGCTGGAAGCAAACAGGTCTCGAACTTGTTCCAAAGTACAAAGTGTCAGACGGAGATATATTGGGCAGCCACTTATCAAGCCAAATAGAGCATTGACCATTACCGATATTCCATAAAATAAACCTCGCCACCATCGGTTTGATGGCGCCAAACATGAGAGCCGTGAGTAGAGGCAGCACAAGGATGAGACCGCAAACAGTACTTAGCTTTGAAGAACCGAATCCATAGGCTATCTTGAGTCCGAAATTTCCACCAGAGATTTATAGAATAAGCTTTTATAATATCTCCCATAGATCGAATGCCCAAACCACCTTCCTTAAGCGGGGTACAACATTTAACCCAAGCCACCCAATGCAATTTCTGTTTGGCCTCAATCTGACCCCAGAAAAAGTTAGCTAACATGGACTCAATTTGATTAACCACACCAGCAGGAGGATCAAGAACAGCTAAGATATAAACAGCCATGGATTGAAGCACATGGTTAATCAATGTAATCTACTGGCCAAAAGAAGATTACCCACCAAGATTCTATCTTGCCCGAATTTTAAGAAGGATGTTATCAAAATATTTCTTTAATCGCTTCCCCACGTATAGCGGATGCCCGTATAAATTAAAGGAAGAGGCTTCCAATTAAAACCCAAACGGCGAGCTATATTAGATCTGCGACTAGATGAAAGAGAAGGGCTAGAAACAAAATTACTCTTGGAACCATTAATTTTCTGACCCGAACAGCTCTCATAAAGAGACAGAAGCTCACGATGTTTCCTTAAAGAGGGACCAGCGCCATTACAGAAAATCAAAATGTCATCCGCAAAAGCAAGGTGCGAGACAATGGGGCAACCACTCTGCGTAGAGAAACTGCAGTGACGAGAAGAGGAATGAAGATCATTTAAAGCGCGACTAAGAACCTCCGCAGAGATAATAAAAAGACTAGGAGAAAGAGGATCTCCTTGCCGCAATCCACGAGTAGAGTGGAAGAAACCAGAGGCTTCTCCATTAATAAGCACCGAAAACCAATTGTCTGAGATCAACCGCCACACAAGATCAATAAAAGTCTCGCTAAAGCCAAATTTCCGGAGAACTTTAATAAGGTAAATCCATGAAACCCTGTCGAAAGCCTTAGCCATATCCAATTTAATGGCTATATTTGATCCAGTCACTTTTTTCTTGATGTGAGACATCAACTCCTGAGCTAATAAAATATTATCATGTATCACCCGGCCTTTAACAAAACCACTTTGATTCTCAGAAATGATAGATGGAAGGATTTTCGCCAAACGACTAGAAAGAATCTTAGAGATCACTTTGTTGCAAAAATTGCATAAACTGATTGGCCGAAAATCTTGAAAGGAGAGGGGATTTTCATGCTTCGGAATAGTGGCTATCAATGTACTGGACCAAGAGCGAGGAAGCTGAAACCTCAAAAAATTCAAGCACAGCCTGAAAAAAGTCCGCACCAATAACATCCCAACAAGCTACATAAAAATGGCCAGTAAAACCATCTGGGCCAGCTATCTCCACTTAAGTTCTTAATAGCGGCAAAAACTTCCTCCATAGAAGGAAAGGAACTAAGATTTTTATTCATATCCTCAGAAATAAGCAAATGAATTTTATCCAACAAGCCATTGTCTGAAACAGGATCCGCACTCAATTGAGCCTGAAAATAATTAATAGCTTCCTGTTTAATAGACTCAACATCAGAGATAAGACTTCCATCCGAAGCTTGAATGCTATGAATATGCATTTTACGACGGGATTGAGAAACAGATGAATGAAAGAGTTTAGTATTTCCTTCTCCCTCTTTCAGCCATTTAACACGAGCTTTTTGCTTCCAGAACTCCTCCTCAATATTAAGATAATGCAACAAATTAGCTTGAGCAAGATGAAGAGAAGCCCGATTTTCCTGGGAATGATTTTCTTCATAAAGAATTTCCATAGCCTGAACCTCCCCTTCAGCATTTTTAAGATGTTGAAAAATATTCCCAAAAGTAGTCTTGTTCCAAAGATTAAGAGCGTGGCGAGTGTTCTTTAATTTCATAGAAAAAGCAACCATAGGTCTACCGGGGACTGCTATGCTCCAAGCATCTCGGATAGTATCTAAGAAAGAACAATGTTTCGTCCGGACATTAAGGAAAGCGAAATGCTGATTTTTTTGACCCCACCCCTTCGAGTGATAGAAACCAAAGAACGGAGTATGGTCTGAACACGTTCTGTTCAAGTGAGAAATAGTTGTATGAAAAAACTTATCTTGCCAAGCTTGGTTACATAAAATTCTGTCAATCCGCTGGTGTATAATAGCATCCCCTTCTCGTTTGTTCCACCAAGTAAAAGAGCTGCCCGTGTACCCAAGATCTGTCAATCCGAAGTGATGATCTGCTTATGAAATTCCAAGGCTCTGTTCGTCCCACCATTACCACCGACTTTTCGACGGAGAAAGAACAATATTGAAATCATCACCCCAACAATCCAAGGGGTATTAGAGAAAGTTCGCTATGATTCACTAAATCAGCCCAAAGAATCTGACGCTCAGCTACCGAACATTTAGCGTAAATACAAGAAACTATAGCCGCAGAGGGCCAAGAAAAATGCCGCATTTGAACAGCTTAAATGTTGAGAAGATTCAAATAGGCGGGCATGTATATGCATGTATAGCTTAGCAAAAATCCGCATTGAGTTGCAATGGTTAGAAGAGCTAAATCTGAATTTAAGACGACGAGCAATAAGCTGAACTTTGTCCGAGGCAATCATGGGTTCAAAAACTGCAATTAAGGAGATTTTATGTAATTTAATGAGCTGTTTAAGACGAGATACCGTTGGATCATTACCTATCCAGCGTACTCATAGCATATTCCATTCCGTAATAGCATATTCCATGAGAAGTATTGATTTCTTGGTGAAGAGGGCTTAGTTTGAGCCTCGAGATCGAAGTCTATCCTGAAGGGGGAATACTTAGAAATCGGTTTTTAGAAATCGTAGGAATGAAGCCCATATCTGAAGGGATTGACATTATCCTCATTCGGCTCTTCTAAAATAGCAAACCGATTTCGGTTACGGCAAATCTGATTAGCTTCAGTTGGACCCTCAACATTAGGAATTTGCTCGAGAATGGAATCAATATCTTGAATAACATCATTTAAAGCTCTCGAGCAGTTGATCTTTGGAGGTCTCCTCAAGAATGGACGAATTGTGGACAGAATTATCTCCTTGAGGGCTCAAAGTTTTGTCTTGGCTGGGACTTTCACCTTCGTTACAATTATCTTGGTTGGGACTTGCACCTTCATTGCAATTATCTTCAGCAATTTCTGGACTGTGTTCAGAATTATCCCCTTGAGGCTTTTGAATAATTTCAACCAACGGATCCAATTCAACAGTTGTATTAGCTTGGAAAGTTTCAGTTACCGATTGCGGCTCATTAATATTGTTAATGACATTATTGACAGCCGCCACAGTTGGGTTTTTAATGTTGCTGGGAGAAGAGGCAACGAGGACGCCTTGCCTTTATCCTTTTTGGAGTCAGCATATTAGACCGGAAGGAGCTTTAGGATCTTGCATGGCTGGTTTACTACTGAGGAATATCATTTGATTGCGAGGAATATCGGGTTGAGATTTGAGTACATGGTTGAGAAGTACTTGGCTTTGTCGAAGTAGACATTGGCGGATTTTTAAACTTGCAAGATTCAACAGCGTGCCCTTGACGAAAACAGTGGGTACAATAATTTAGAAGATTTTCAGCTTCAAGTTTTGCATAATTTCTTTCACTAAAAACATTAATTTTTCAACAATAGAAGAGATGTATCCCACATTGGTTAGAAATTGATGTTGGTTTAAAAAATTCTATTATTAAGTACCAATAGAAGAAATGCATCATACATTGGTTGGAAAGTTATGTTGATTTTCAAAGTCACTAGAAAACTAAAAGATTTTAAAGTTTCCACATGGATGCTTTAGAATGAAGATTTATTCAAAAGTGGTGAGGTGGCACAACCATAGTACTCCTCACCAACTATATATATATATATATATATATATATATATATATATATATATATATATATATATATATATATATGATAAAAGATTTTTACCATTATTACCAATAGAAAATGTATATCTCAAATTGGCTAGAAAATGATGTTGAATATAAATTATTTTATACTATTACTAATAAAAGAGATGTATAACACATTGTTTAAAAAGAAAATGTTAGATTTTAAAGTATTTAGACTACAGATTTTCACTTTTATAAGAGATATATCTCACATGATTACAAAATATTCTACTACTAATATCAATAGAAGAGATGTATCACACATTGGTTAGAAATTGATGTTTGTATTAAAAATACTATTATTAATTGCTAATTGAAAAGATGTATCATACATTTGTTATAAAGTGATGTTGGTTTTCAAAGTTTTTTGATAAAAGACTTCTAATATTATTACCAATAGAAGATGTATATCTCACATTGGTTAAAAAATGATGTTGATTTTTAATTATTTTAGATTATATAAAAGACTTACTATTATTAGTAATAGAAGATATATATCACACATTTGTTATAAATTGATGTTGCTTTTAAATTACTATTATTACCAATAAAAGAGATAAATCTTACATTGGTTAAAAAGTGATGTCCATTTTAAAAGTGTTTAAATAAAAAGACTTCTACTTTTATCATTAATAAAAAAGAAGATAAGAGATATATCTCATTATATAAAAAGAGATGTTGCTTTTTTGATATTTTTTTAGATAAAAAACTTCTACTATTATTACCAAATGATGAGATGTATTATACATTGGTTAGAGAGTGATGTAAGTATTAAAAGTCTTTTTATAAAAGACTTAATACCAATAGAAAAAAAATATGTATTTCACATTAGTTAGAAAGTGATATTGGTTTAAAATGTTTTTAGATAATGTATATCACATTGGTTATAAAGAGATCCACATTATTTAGAAACATATATTGGTTATAAAATTTATAGATAAACAAATTTTTATGCTATTATCAATACAAGAGATGTATCACACATTGTTTACAAAGAGATGTTAGTTTCAAAACTATTTACGATAAAATAATACTACTATTATTATTTTTATGTTATAACCAATAGAAGAGATGTATCCCACATTTTTTAGAAAGAGATGTTGATTTCAAAAGTTTTTATATAAAAGATTATTATTATTACTATAGAAGAATGCATCTCACATTTGTTATAAATTAATGTTGGTTTTAAAAATACTATTATTACCAATAGAAAAGATGTATATCACATGATTAGAAAGAGATGTTTGTTTTAAAAGTCTTTAGATAAAAGTTTTAAACTTTTATTACCAATAGAAATAGAAAAGAAGTATCTCACATTGTTAGAATAATACTACTATTATTATTTTTATGTTATAACCAATAGAAGAGATGTATCCCACATTGTTTAGAAAGAGATGTTGATTTCAAAAGTTTTTAAATAAAAGACTATTATTATTACTATAGAAGAATGCATCTTACATTTGTTAGAAATTAATGTTGGTTTTAAAAATACTATTATTACCAATAGAAAGATGTATACCACATGGTTAGAAATAGATGTTTGTTTAGAAAAAGATGTTTGTTTTAAAAGTATTTAGATAAAAGTCTTAAACTTTAATTACCAATAGAAATAGAAAAGAAGTATCTCACATTGGTTAAAAAGAAATGTATCTCACATTATTTATAAATGAGTATTGGTTATAAAAGTCATTAGATAAAGATATATTTTGTTATTACCAATAGAAAATATGTATACCACATGGTTAAAATGTGGTGTTGATTTTAAAGTCTTTAGATAAAAGACTTAAACTTTTATTACCAATAAAAATATAAAATAAGTATTTCACATTGTTTAAAAATGAATTATGATTTTAAAAGTTTTTAATAAAAATGACTTCTAATATTATTATCAAGTTAAATGTTAATTTTAAAAGTCTTTAGATCAAAAAAATTATTGTTATTATTAATACAAAATATGTATCTCACGTTAGCTAGAAACTTATATCAATTTTAAAAGTATTTAGGTAAAATAATCGTTTAATATTAGTAACAATAGAAAAAAATTATAAATATGGAAGAGATTAACAATCTAATTATAATGTATAAAAGTTATATTATTATTATAAAAATATATATATCACACACTGTATCCATGCAGAGCACGGGCTAAATAACTAGTTATTTAAACCTATTGCATAATATGATTGTAGAGAATGAATGTAACACAATAAGTAACTAGTCGAATAAAGAAGTAGAGTCACCAATACACGTATCTCAGGGGCATGTTCATCAAGACTTTCAACAATACATTCAAAAGACATACGGAACTACGTGATAGTGAAGTACATTAAAAACTTCGATCCAACTTGGTTAAGCATATTTGGGAATGTTTTGAAGACAATAACAATGAATATTATGTTATTTCGATTGAATATGTCCTATCAATATTTATATACTTTTAATTATGTTTCTTATGATTCTATATTCAATTTTGTTTAATAAAGTCTATATTATTGCATCAATATTTTAAATTACTAATCATTATTATGTTGACATAATATATATTTTAAATATTTTTTTATGTTTTAAGAATATATATTTATCATTGAAAATAAAATAATTATTTTTAAGTAAATATTGTGAAAGAATGTAATTTTAATTAAATGTTAGTGAAATAATAAAATATTTTATTTTAGGTCCATGCTATAAAACTTTTTAAAAATTTATGTAAGTGTAGAGAATAAGTTTAAAATGAAAAGGTTTGTAAGTTGATGACATGACATGTTGGATAAACCTTTAAAAAGGTTGATGAGTGTAGATGCTCTGATAAATAGGTTTATTAGGAAAAATTTATAAGATGATGACGTGACAAGAATGATAAACCTTTTATATGTTTATTGTTCCGGATACCATAAATTATAACTGTTCAAGTCTTTAGAAAAGTTTAAAGTCAAACAGAGTACAACCAAAGGAAGGTTCACATGTGACATTCTTATAGGCTAAGGCTAGTAGGCTAGTATTAGAACGGGAACAACGATTCAATCAAATCAAAATAGAATCAATTAAAAATTAATAAATTAATTTATTTGATATTTATTTGATTAAAAATAAAAAAATGTTTCTAATAGTGACACAAACTCCAACACTTTTAAATACCTTACCATCTTTATTTTGAAATCGATTTGGTGTCAGATGGAGCAAATCAAGTATTTATTTATAGATAAAAATGTATACTCTTTTTTTATAAAAAAATAAAATATTTTTTGAATTACTAAATATAAAAAAAAGAGATAAAAATTAAGAAAAATGATTGTATCAATTTATGATACAAATCAAAACCAAATCTAATTTGATTTGATTTTCAACTTTTTGATTCCAGTGTTGCAAGGTAAGATTTTGGGATGATTTAGGATGATTCATCGGTGAACCATGCTCTTATGATTATTATCGGATTATTTCAAAAAACGAAATAAAATAGACATGAGTGGCGTCACATTCATATACCAGTTCATTTATATATTTTTTTTCTTTCTCAGTTTCAATGCTAACTCTCGCCCTTTGCCTATCAAGAAGATGCACCACACAAATGCAACTGATACATATTATGCGGCATGAAAGTACATCAAACTTTTAAACCTCATATTTTGTAAAAGGGTAATACTTTATACAACACCTATAAAATATTTAATACAACATTTTTTGTTATAAAAATACTATATTATCCTTGATAATAAGATTTTAAAAAAATATAAAAAAATTGAACACCGCACTAGACCAACACCGACCGCCCACCACCAGCCCCAGCTCCTCCCACACCGGACTAGGCCAAGCCCAGTCCCTCTCCCCAGCCCCCAGCCCTCCCACTCCGCTTGGGCCAAGCCCAATCCCTCCCCCCCCCACCCGCTGCCGACCCACCTGAACCGAGCCTCCCAATCTCTCCCTCACCCAGCCTCAACCTCCTACCCATCCCCCAGTCCCTCCCCCAACTCGACCAGTCTCCACCACGTCTCGCCCAGCCTCCGCCACCATCTCCGCCAAAAAAAAAGTTTTTTTTTCATTTAATTAAAAATCATCTCCCGCCCATCTCCACCACCAATCTTCTTCTTTTTTTTCATTTAATTATAATTTTCAATTTAATTTTGAAATTAAATAAATGATAAATTGATAAACTTTTTTTAAAAAGTAATGTATTAAATATTTTATAAGTGTTGTATTAAATACATATGTGGTAAAATTCATGTTTTACCATTGAGCTCCCCCTACGGCCAATTCAATCATTGTTAATATACTCCGTATATATAACCAATTATCTTTGAATATCTACTTTTTTAATTTGTGATTTGCAGGTGTCTTTGTTGATGAAATTAAAAGCAATACTAATACTCATATGTGCCGTTTGGTAGTCAAGATTAAAGCCAGATATGATTAATAAGCCGAGTTGCCTGATGTTTGGTACGCAATAGGTGATCGGGACTAATAACACAAGTTATCCGGATAAAGTCATTATCCCCCTCATTATTAATACCAAGGGAGAGGGTGGTATTATTAGCACCCTCACTAAAAAAAATTGGGATTAACATTTGTAATCTCAAAACTACCCCTGATATACAAATGAGGATTAATAGCGAGGACACTAATAGTACTGGGATTAATAATACTACTTATCCTTGTCCGACTACCAAACAAGCCCATAGATCTTAATCTTCACATAAGAATTACCCGAAACAATAAACTAGAAGCGGAAGCGTACTTGAATCCGTGAGAATGATTGTCCCTTGATTATACGTCTTCCAATTGTAACGTAGTATCCTTAGAGTTTCTCTTGCTAATGGGGCGGCAGAGAGAAAAGATTATTAACCTACGTACAATTGGGGACCATAACCTTTTTATAGGAATAATTTGACCTAATTATCAACCAGCCCATTATAAGTTGACAATTAGCACCCATGAGGTCTCTACACATATTCAACTAAAACCCCATACTTATAAAAAATGACTTAGGCCCATTTAACTTAGTAAATCACTTCAATTAGGCCTATTAACTTTAGATAATATGAAATATACGTTAAGCCGCAGTGCATACACGTATGTATGCCCAAATGCACATATTTATTATATGCACATACATATAAGTCCATAAAATTCTTACAATCTCCCACTTGGACTATATATACATGTGCATACGTATAAATCTAACAATTGTATATCATATTATATACTTTAGTAGCTCAAGCAATCCTTTACTTTTAGTCATCTTAAACCAATCCTGTCCATCAGTCAAATTAACATAAGGATTAAAGAGGCTTTCGTCACATTTATCGCAACTAGACCCATCAGTGGTCACATACATTAACATAACTAACGACATGGATCAAGTATGGATGTGTAGCATGGAAATTACATGTAATGTGATCTTCACATGTCTATCTCCAACTGGTCCTACCTTAGTCCATATGAAATCAAATAACGAGTGCTGAATACTGAATAACTTTATGCTTTAACAAAGTCCAAAATTATAGAATTGTCATGACAATAAAAGATAAATATCAAGCAAATACTCAATACAAACTCCCACTGAAACTATGCATAATCTAACTGCATGATACCCATATATACGAGTAGTGTGCTCATGAAAGACCTTAGGTGTCAAACCTTTAGTGAGCGGATCCGCTATCATGGAGTTTGTCCCAATATGCTCAATACAAATGTGACCACTCTGAATTCTTTTTTTAACAACGAGAAACTTGATATCTATATGCTTAGACTTAGAAGAGCTCCTGTTGTTGTTTGAGTAAAGGACTGCAGACTTATTGTCACAAAATAACTTTAATGGTCTTTCAATACTATCTACTACTCGACCCGGTGACAAAATTTCGCGGCCAAACCCCTTGATTTGATGCCTCGTAGCATGCTACAAATTACGCTTCCATAGTGGAAGAAGCAACGAGTGTGCGCTTAACACTCTTCCAAGAGATTGCTCCTCCCGGCTAGCAAATAGATGTAGCCCGAAGTAGATCTTAGACTATCTTGGCATCCCGCATAAAATCGAATCGAGAATACCCAATGATCTCAAGTTTATCCGACCTTTTATATGTGAGCATGTAATCATTTGTTCTCTGTAAGTATCGCATAACCCTTTTCGCTGCTATCCAATGTTCCTTACCTGGATTGCTGAGGTATCTGCCTAACACTCCAACAATGAATGCCAGGTCCGGACCGGTGCAAACATGTGCATACATCAAACTCCCTACAGCCGAATCATAAGGGATATCTTTCATTTCTTTAGATTCAATTTCATTCTTAGGGCACTGGTTGAGACTGAATCTATCTCCTTTAGCCACTAGGGTATCACCTGGTTTACAATCTTACATGCCAAACCTTTTGAGTACCTTTTCAATATATCCCTTTAGTGATAATCCAAGAATACCTTGAGAACGATCTCGGTGTATTTGGATTCCTAATACAAAAGATGCATCACCAAGCTAGATCTTTCATCTCAAATTTATTTGATAGAAATTTGTTAGTCTCATGCAATAGGTCTATATCATTTGTGGCAAGTAGGATGTCATCCACGTATAAAACTAGAAAAATGTATTTGCTCCTACTGAAATTATGATATACACATTCATCAACTGCATTGATCTTAAAACCAAATGATAATACAACTTGATGAAATTTGTGATACCATTGTCGAAATGCTTGTTTGAGCCCATAGATGGATTTCTTAAGTTTGCAAACCATTTGTGTTGAATCTTTTGAAACAAAGCATTCTGGTTGCACCATATAGATCGTTTCTTCGATGTCGCCATTGAGAAACGCAGTTTTAACGTCCATCTGATGTAACTCTAAATCAAAATGTGCCACTAGTGCCATAATCGTTCTAAATAAGTCCTTCGAAGAAACCGGAGAGAAGGTCTCTTTATAATCGATGCCTTCCTTTTGAGTAAATCCCTTAGCAACTAGACGTGCCTTATATCTTTCCACATTGCCATGTGAATCCCTCTTGCTTTTAAATACCCATTTGCAACCAATAGGTTTTCACTCCTTCAGGCAATGGGACAAGATCCCATACGTCATTGTCTTTCATGGACTTGATTTCCTCATTCATGGCATCCATCCACTTTTGAGAGTTTGAACTTTCAATGGCTTGAGGAAAGGTGATTGGATCATCCTCCATCACGCCAATACTTGTCTCATGTTCATTGAGAAATACTATAAAGTTATCTGGAATTGCATTTCTCCTCTCTCTAGTGGATCTCCTTAAAGGCACTGGTTCTTAAGGTTGTTGAGCTTGTTCCTCATGAACAATTGGTTGATCTAGATAAAGGGGAATTTCAACATTGTCTTGTTGTTCCAAATGTTGTTCTTGAACAGTGTTAGGAGTAAGATCACGATCATGGTCAAGAACAAGCGTAGAAGAGGAATATAATGCTGAATCCTCTTCGAAGACAAAGTCTCTTACCTTATTTCCTCCCCAAGCTCAATATTCTCAAAGAACCAGGGCATTTCGCGTCTCAAAGAAAGTTCTTGATTTGGGATCATAAAACTTAAAACCAGTGATCTTCGAGTATCCAACAAAATAGCTACTAACCGTTCTTGAGTCCAATTTCCTTTCATTTGGCCTATAAGGCCTTGCCTCAGCTGGACAGCCCCAAATGTGTAAATGTTTTAAGACAGGTTTCTTGCATGTCCATAGTTCATAAGGGGTTTTAGTCGTAGCTTTTGTTGGAACCCTATTAAGGATATAAACGGCGGTCATTAGTGCCTTTCCCCATAGTGAATCGGGTAATGTAGTATGACTAATCATACTTCTTACCATATCTTTTAAAGTCCTATTTCGTCTTTCAGCCACACCATTCATGCTAGGTGTACCTGGCATGGTGTACTGTGGGACGATTCCACATTCTTCTAGGAATTTGGCAAAAGGCCACGGGCGTTGTTCACGAACCATCATTTCTCGCCGTAGTATTCACCACCACGGTCGGACGACCTTCTTTATGGTTTTGCGATGTTGGTTTTCAACCTCAGCCTTAAATTTTGTGAAAACGTCCAAAGCTTGAGATTTCTCATGTATCAAAAATAGGTAGCCATAACGAGAGTAATCGTCTATGAACGTTATAAAATACTCTTGACCATTCCACGAAGGTGTGGGAAATGGTCCACAAATGTCTGTATGTATTAGTTCTAAGACATCCGTAGCTCTCTCGGCACCTAATTTTCTCTTGTTTGTCTCTTTGCCTTTAATACACTCAACACATATTTCAGTTTCCATAGTGTCAATTGTATCGAGAATCCCATCTGACACAAGCCTTTGAATTCGTTGTTTTGAAATATGACCTAAGCACTTGTGCCATAATGACAAAGAGTTCTCGTTTGTTAATTTTCGTTTAGTGCCACGTGATTCAACATGCAGGTTTTCATTAAATGAGGTAATTGTATCAAGCAAATATAGGTTATCGAAATTTGATAAAGTACTGGATCCAATAAATTTAGAATCATAAAAGAGACGACATCCATTATTACCAAAAGAACAAATATATCCTTCTTTGTCCAAAATAGAAATGGAAACCAAATTTCGTCTAAAAGACGGTACAATGTATGTCTCAAATAAATCCAAATAAAACCCAGTCTTAAGCAATAACCTAAATGTTCCTATTGCTTCAACCTCAACCGAATTGCCATTCCCCACATAGATGAATCTTTCAGCATCACTTGGTTTGCGGCAACTCAGGCAACCCTGCATAGACACACTTATGTGAGTAGTAGTACCAGAGTCCAACCACCAAGTATGTCTAGGCACTGAAACCAAATTAACCTCAGAATAAACATGAATGAGAGGTTTACCTTTCTTCACACGCCAAGCGTGATATTTGGCACACTCTCTCTTCACATGAGAAGGATCCTTACAAAAGAAGCATGTCATTTCCTTATCTTGTCCTTTGGACACCTTTTGTTGCTTCTTCTTTGGGTCCAAGCCCGCAATTTCCTTACCCTTCATTTTCTTGTTTTGAGGAAGATGATACCAAATGAGCACTTTCCGTCTTTTCATGTCTCATTACGTCCTCTTCTTGTGCACAATGCGAAATGAGCTCGTTAAGAGTCCATTTCTCTTTAAAGCGTTATAATCGACCACAACCGAGTAAAGCTGTAGGAAGAGATATCAAAACTAAATGAACAAGCAAGTCATCAGACAGCTCTAGCTTAAGGCCCTTTAGTTTTGATGCCAAAAGAGACATTTCCATAATGTACTCTCTTACGTTCCCTTTGCCTTTATACCTCATGGAAACAAGACCACGTAAGATAGAACTTGTTTCCGATTTTTCACTCTTGGCAAAGCGCTTTTCAAGCTCCTCAAGGAACGTCGTAGCAACTTTTTCCTCGGACATAGTGCCCCTGAATGTTTCTGGAATTGCACGCCTCATGATCATCAGACTCATGCGATTTAAGCGGTCCCACTTCTCCATTTCCCTCTTTTTATCAGATGTACTAGAAGACGTAAGATCAGTAGGACGCCGCTCCCTAAGTGCAAGGTCTAGATCCATGCAACCGAGAACTATCATAACGTTCTCTTTCCAATCTTTAAAGTTGGTACCATTAAGTACCGGAATGGAGTTGATATTAGCGATACGATTGCAGATGTATTAACTGAATCCATGAAATAAAAAAAAACCGTATAAGCTCACATAAACAATAATAAGACCTTAAGCAGACAAGTTAAAATAAATTCAAAATGATGATTCCCATTACAAGAAAACCGGTACAACACTAATCCTAGTCTTTTGACAGAGAATTAATTTCCAAGTGATTTTCTTGGTGTAGTAATCAAACATTGACAATAAGATCCAGTCAAATGTTGAGCTTTTCTTTTGACTGACTCAACACCCACAAGGACACCTAATAATTATCACATGTTTATTACCACAAATGTGTTTGAATTTCTGCTAGACGAAAATAACCTTCCTTTTGGCCGGTCATTACCCGCATGGAAATTACATACACAAACATCTCAGTAAATCAAAATTAAAAATTATAAACAGGAGAGGTTACTTTTGTAACATGCTGAATCCATTAATTAATATGAATTACTAGGCGTGTTCATAAATAAAGCAAAACCTTCGTCATTTTGAATCTAAAACTGAATCCATGATACATAAAATCATGAAAAATAAAATATAAATCGTATAATCAAAATTGTTTCTAATAAATTCATATCATAGTGTATGGTTCATGACATTAACAACAAACTTTAATAAATTATTAAAAACTAAGCAGGCCCACATGAAAAAAAAAATATAATTTATCCACGTTATTCATATCTGAATCCATGATTCAGAATATGTCTACAATGTTTGAATGGAATAAAAAGGAAACATGAGCACGCAAACCCACAAAAAAGTATAGAAGAATAATCATGAATATGATTTGGAGTTACTGTTAACCTTTTGCTTTACAGCATACATAAGCAATCCTAACGTGAAGATGCTTTAGGCCGATTCAGAATACGTCATGCTTTTTTTTTTTTTTTTAATGTTTCCCTTCATAAGCGTGGCACGAAGAAACTTTAGGCCGCTTCAAAATTTTCGAATGGGCAAGAGATTAACGTGTAAAGAAAAGATGCCATAGACTCATGTATATATATTCTTCATATAATCCTAACGTGAAGATGCTCTGATACCACTTTATAGAATTAAAAGCAATACTAATACCCATAGATCTTAATCTTCACATAAGAATTACCCGAAACAATTAATTAGAAGCGGAAGCGTACCTGAATCCATGAGAATGATTGTCCCTTAATTATGCGTCTTCTAATTGTAACGTAGTATCCTTAGGGTTTCTCTTGCTAATGGGGCGGCAGAGAGAAAAGATTATTAACATACGTACAATTGGGGACTATAACCTTTTTATAGGAATAGTTTGACCTAATTATCAACCAGTCAATTATAAGTTGACAATTAGCACCCATGAGGTCTCTACACATATTCAACTAAAACCTCATACTTATAAAAAATGACTTAGACCCATTTAACTTAGTAAATCACTTCAATTAGGCATATTATCTTTAGATAATATGAAATATACGTTAAGCCGCAGTGCATACACGTCTGTATGCCCAAAGGTATATATTTATTATATGCACATACATATAAGTCCATAAAATTCTTAAATATGTCTTTATGACATCATCATCTAAAGCGGATATATGTATAATATATAGCAAAAGCTTAACAAGCACGGGCCCTCTGCATTACTCAGTTTTATAGTATTCTAAAGAAAGAATGATCAATGAATCTTCTTAATGATTCCATTAGATAGTATTTTAAGACGTTAATATTTAATCATATTGGTCCACCTTCTTCCTTCTTCCTTCTTCTTTCTTCAGTACTCAGTAGTAGTATTATTTTGATTAAACACTTTGGCTCATGATAACCCGTCTTCTTCATTACCAACTTTGCCTTAATTTTCCCCATGCTCAATGCCGGTTCATGTCAATGAAAACTCCTTTTCCTCTCATTTTCCATTCTCAACTCTAGTTCATTGCCTCGGCACTCATCTGTACTTCACCACCTCCCACTGCTTCCTACTGCAACGAAACAACCCTCTGAAACACCTCTAAGGCTCCAGTCAAGAGTTCACGAACGACTTACTTTTCCACCCGTCTTTTACTACTAGGCTTTTCGAAATCGTCGGACTTAAAATCAACAGTGTGCCGTGGAATTTGATTAAGAAGGTGGAGGGTATTTTGTTAAGAGGCCAGTTCTTTCTTACCGATTCCAACGGCTAGAAGATTGAGGATCGAATTGACAAGGCTTTTGTCGAAGCGTCAGTGATGGCGGCAGCGGTAGCTCCCACGTTTGATTTTTCAGATCTGAAGAATTCAGGTTTGATCCACAAACATAATTTGTCACATGTTAGAGATAACACCCACTTAGCGGAAAATTTTGACGGAGGGACAGTCTTAAGGAAATAAAAATTGTACAGGTGGGAAAAAAATATGATAGAATTTATCAGCTGATTTATGTGCTTTGTCTGTTTGTTTTCCAGGTATCCTAAAGTCCAAGACTAATCCTCAAGATTGGGTTGGAGCACAAAGCGATGGTAGAAGCCCTTTCAACAAGTATTTAATATAGTTGCATTCTCATATAACTAAAACCTGAGACCTTGGTTAAACTAAAGCAATCCTCTTACCAGCTGATTTATGTGCTTGTTAGTCCCAAAAAGCTCGGTGTAAATTAATGGAGGTAGCATTGACCAGAGGGGTGAGGTCTTAGTAGGAGATCCATATACCAGTTACACTTGTTTAAATCACTGAACTCAGTTCTAAGCTAAAACTATTCAAGCTATTAACGAGCCGGGCAGAAGCTGGCTTAAACAACTGAACATCTCTATTAGTCTTTAAATAAGCTATTAGAATCTCTTATCAAACCAATTACCAAAAATAACCAAGAGGAATGCTTAACCAGATTTGCAAAGACCCGAGCCTAACATTATAAAACTTTGTGCTGAATATCTCTTTTGACACCTAAAGACTTGAAATTTCCATTTTTAGATGGAAAATGCTATTGAAATAGTAGTATTAATTAATATACCCTGCTTCCCTAAAAAAAAAAAAAAAGATGAATAATTTCCATGGATTCAAGAATCTTTTGATGGATGCACTTCAATTGTGTCCTAATTTTCTCATGTAGCTTTAATATTCAACATCAAATTAGCCAAGTAGAAGACGATTTGCTCTGAATTATTAGCAAACTGACAAGATCCAAAAGAAGGGAGTCAGGGACCTTTATTCTTGAATCATGATAAGTTTACATAAAGATTGCTACAAAAGATGGAAAAGGTAAGCATAATTTAACAAGATAATAAAAGTGGGAATGAGAAAAAAGCTAAAGCTTTTCCAGAGCTCTAGAGTGTCATCTTTATTACTGCATTTCAATTTTGCAGCAATTTAGTTTCTATCTTTCCAAACCCCCCCTCCACCCCCACCACTTTATCATTGCATGATGTTCTTCTCTGTATTTCCTAAATATACATACAAAACTGGTGTGAAAACGCGGTCAAACAAAATGTAAACTTTTTTCAACATCAATCCATAATACCCATGAGTCTAGATCAAATTAACAAGACATGTGACACTCTTTAAGAATCATGCAATGTTGGTATAAATCTCTAAGTGAAAAAATAATGCAATTAGAAATGAGAAAGACAGACAGACGACTCAAAGGGGGAATCCCATCCAAAAGAAGTAAATGCTTTACTACGATGTTGATATCCATAACATAAATCTCGGGTGTTTTCCTCTCTGGAAGTTTTTAAGGTACGTCTCTGATCGACCGGAAAGTTTTCTTTTCTTTTTTTGACTTTTTTCCTAGTTGCTGTTAAAATGACAGTCTACTCACTATCACTATCTTCTTTCATGGACCACATATAATTCAAAGAAATAGTAAAAAATATACATCATCACATACACATATGTCCATTCTATCCATTAATCTGCCTCTCCCTATTAATATGAATCCATATTTCAGGTAGTGGACAACAAAAAAAGAAAATGGATTCTCATAGTGGAGGGACAATGGAGAGCCAAAGCCAACCAAGCAAAGGCACCACCTTCCTTCGAACTTGCTTCAATGGCATCAATGCCTTATCAGGTTCCAAGTTCAAATCATTCAACACTTGTAAAATTTTGCAAGTGATAATGATTTTATGTAACTTATTCTTATGTTTTTTTTAGGTGTTGGAATACTATCAATCCCTTATGCACTGTCTAAAGGAGGGTGGCTAAGTTAATAATAACTTTTCTTGGTAGCGATTCTGTGTTTCTACACGGGTTTACTTTTACGTAGGTGTATGGATTCTGATCCACTCATTAAAACATATCCTGATATAGGGGAGTTTGCCTTTGGGAGGACAGGTAGAGCAATGATATCGACTTTCATGTATCTCGAGCTGTTCTTGGTGGCAGTCGAGTTTCTAATATTGGAAGGGGACAACTTACACAAGTTGTTTCCAAAAGAGAGTTTCAGCATTTGTGGCCTTAAAGTTGGAGGCAAACAGAGCTTTGTTCTACTTACTGCTCTTGTCGTATTGCCTACCACGTGGTTGAAAAGTTTGGGCTTGTTGGCCTATATTTCTGCTGGTGGTGTTTTGGCTTCGGTCATTCTGGTGTTTTCTGTTTTTCAGCTGGTGCTTTCGATGGAGTGGGGTTTCATGAAGGTGGAGAGGTTTGGAATTGAGTGGAGTGACTACGGCTATAAGCCTGTATACCTTTTGCTATTGTGGTCATGCAGTTTTCCCAACACTTTGCAATTCCATGAAGGATAGAACCCAATTCCCCAAGGTAAGAAAATTATGCCCCAATTAAAGATGCATCTCTCTTAGATTCCTTCTAGCATTATATGGAGCTATGGAATCGAAATAGAGTCAGGAAATATGTTGGAAGTTGGAACCGGAACATCTTAGCTTAAATTTTATACGAACATGGACACTCAAAGCACCTAAGTGCTTGGATCGAATCGACTTTCTAGGTTAATTTTTTAATACCTTTTCTTTGTATCAATGTAATTGCAGGTTCTACTTGTTTGCTTTGTTCTGAGCACAGTTAGCTATGGATCAATGGCAGTTCTTGGCTACCTGATGTGGGACAATTTACTCTCTCAAGTGACTTTAAATCTTCCTACTAGAACATAAGTTCAAAAATAGCAATTTACACTACATTAATTAATCCCATCACCAAGTATGCGATAATT
>CM028377.1:174178249-174267196 GCA_013146195.2 Codonopsis lanceolata
ATTCTTTTCTTTTTTTTACTAGCTTCTAGCTTTTCTTTTTCTTTTCTTCTTCCTCTATTTCTCTTTCAATTTCCTCAATGTCAATTTTTATGGGAGGAATAGGGCTATCATCATAGACAATAAATCTATCTCTCTCATATCTTGCTCTTCTTCAAAAGTTTCGGTTCTCAATCTCATCAATTGAAAAACAAGCACTCATGTCACTAGGTCTATTCATAGCATCAAACACGAAAATTTCAACTGTTTCACCTAGGTGACATTGTGAGTTTACCATTTTTCACATTTATCATTGTATTAGCGGTTGCCATAAATGGTCGCCTAACAATATTGGGACTTCATTATTAGTGCATATCTTCCTTTCCATCTCTAAGAACCACAAAGTCTCTTGGTATGATTAATTTATCAACTGAACTAGGATATCTTCCACTATACCCAAGGGATATTTGAGCGATCGACTAATTGTAATTGCATATTAGTGGGTTTTAGTTCTCCTAAACCTAATTGTTTATAGACGAGAAAGGCATCAAGTTAATACTTGCTCCTAAATCTAGCATTGCTTTCATCTTTTAGAGTCTCCCAAGGAAACTTGAATATTAAAGCGCTGGGTCCTTCAACTTAGGTGGTAATTCGGGTTGTAAAAGCAGGCCGACGTTTTGAAACAACAATCTTTTCGTTGTTTTCAAACTTGTGTTTCTTAGAGTGAAGATCTTTGAAAAACTTTGCATATCTTTGGAATATTTTTAATAACATTAAGCAAAGGTAAATTTACATTTACTTTGGATAACATATTATAAATTTCCGTGAATTGTTTGTCCATTCGGTTTTTCATAAGTCTTCTTGGAACGGAATTGGAGGAACATAAGGTGGTGGAGCCACATAAGGTTCCTCTTCTTCTTGATCTAATTCTTTATCTACTTCAAGCTGTGTTGTCTTTATTTTGAATTTCTTTCTCTTTTTCTTGTTCCTTATTTGGAACTTCTAACTCTACTTCTACTTCTTTTTCTTTTCTACCTCTTGATTACTTAAATCATCAATCACTTTATCACTAACACTATCTTTCGATTTCTTTTTCTATTACTTTTCGAATTTTCTCTTGAAGCATGCATATTAGAAGGAGGATCGAATCACTTACCTCTTCACCTATCACCTTACCACCGCGGGGCGGTGATTGACTTAGCTTGCTCGGTTGACTAGGGAACTTCCCTTCTTCTCTTTTATTTGCTTCGAATTTTCGATATGTTTCTTGATTTTCGATTTCTTCAAGCATGTACTTCATCAAAGATGCTTGACCTTTACTTGCTACTTCTTGCTTGGGAACTTCTTCAATTCTCAATTGATTTTGATTTTGATTTTGCAAGCGTGGAGGTTGTGGTGGTGAATTGGAATTGAGGTTGCTTGCAAAGGCTTATTTCCTCCCAAGAAAAGTTAGGATGATTCCTCCAACCGGGATTATATGTATTGGAATATGGATCATTCCTTGGCCTTTGAGGTACATATTCATAGCATTAGCACTTCGAGAATACATAGCACTTGACGGACAAAAATTAGTAGCATGAGAATATAATCCACATAGAGCACATGCTTCTTGAATTTGCCAATTTTCAAATTGAGCTTGTGTATTTGAATTATCTTGCAATTGATATAGGCTCCTATTTTTACCTCTAGCACTTTTACGTTGGGAATTAATACTTAGCATCTCAAATAATTCTTCTAATGCTTACGGTGTCATTCTATTAATAGAACCACCATTTGCACTATCAACCATAGTTTGTAAACTGGCGAAAGACCATGATAGAATTGAAGCACTAACACATGTTGAGCCAAATTATGATGAGGACACATAATAAGCGATTTTTAAATCTATCCCATGACTCATGGAATGTTTCACAGTTCATTTTGGAATGACATGATTTGTTTTCTATACTCGTAAGAGATGCATGTTTGTAAAATTTGCTCATAAACAAATCATATAATTGTGCCCAAGTAAAAACACGTTTGGTGTTAGGTTCATAAACCATCTCTTTGCCAATTCTTTTAATGCACTTGGGAAAGTATTTCATTTTAATTTGATCTTCATTAACCCTCCTAAAGGAAAAGTACTCATCATGTATTCATATTCTCTTAAGAAGCCCGAGGATCTTCATTAGGCATCCCATGAAAAGATGGTATGGCATTAAAATAATGTCCTTTTAGTTCAAATTCCTAACGGCATCGGCAATACTAAACATGATGTTACCACATTTAATGAAGGTCTACTAAAATCATTAATAGTTCTTTGATTTACAACTACTTCCATATTTCTTCTTGAGGCTCTTCTTGTCTTTGATTCTATTAATTTGGGTCAACTAGGTTTCGAGGATTACGATTATTGTTATTATCTTCCATTGTAGGATCAACAGAGGATCCTCTGGGTGGAGCTTTAAAAATTAATTAAAGCAATTTAAAAACAACTAACTATTAAGGCAAATAAAAAATAAAATCTTTTGTATTTTTTATTTTTTATAAAAGCAGAAAATTAAACTAAAAACTAAATTAAATTAAAACTACGCTACCTACAAACTAACTACGTGAACTAGCTTGCCTCGACAGCGGCAAAAACTTGATCGATGTTTTATTTTATCTATTTCCTTGCAAGTGTACAAGACTATTATAGAATAGACTTGGAAGCAAGGGTCGAACCCACGAGAGACAAGTGATCACGAGCAGTGCGGTTATAGATAGCAAATTATTAACCTAAGGGGGTTTTATGTTTAATTCTACTCTAATTTACTAGTTATAGATGTTAACTAATAATAAGAATATGAAAGATCTTATGGTGAGTGGAAATCTAGGATTACGGGTTTCACTTATATCTCCTTTATGTTCAATTCATAATAATGTCATTCAATGTCTTGGGTTCGTTCACTAAAAATAGATATGATCCGTTGAACAATTGGTTCGATCTCCATCCCAAAAAATTCACCATTCCATATCCTAAGCACGAGGAGTAATCTAGGCGTCACCTAGATTTATGATCTATCTCGTCACCTAGATCATGTAAGAACCTGGTCCTAACATCACTCTCGTCTTCGATAGGTCCAATTTATTGTGTTGGTGAGCCGATTATGCGACATATGTTGGTCATGCGGTATCCGCACCTCTAAGCCTTTATTATTTGCGATTACATTCATTTGTTCAAAGCGAAATAATAAAGGGATTGATAAACAACACAAAACAAGCATTGAATAGACATAAATATAAGAATCAAAACATAAATTCGATACAAGTTACCTCCCTCCTAGATTAGGGATGATTTAGTTCATCATAGACGATGAACAGACACATGAAGATGATGGAAGACATGATTTGATCTTCAATACTTGAAATTACAAAACCTAATTATGTTATACAATCTAAAACTACCTAAAATCTATGTAAAGAGAGCTTCCGACCGTCCTCCCTTCTTAGGCTCGGCATCGACTTCTATATATACTTGGGAGTTGTGATTGAATCGAATGACCGTGTGAAACCGAATTTTGCGCATTACGCCACCCCTTGCGGTCGCAAGGTCTTCTGATTCAAGTCTCGGTCAATGTGTGCTTCTTGGCTCTTCGATTCTTGGCCGAGGGGCCCGATCTGCCTACCTTGCGGTCGCAAGGTGCGGGCACCTGCGTCCGCAAGGTGTCCGAGATTAACAGAACTTTATTTTCTTCAATTTTTCTTTCTTTGTAATTTGCACTTACAACCACGGAGTTTCGCGTATTTTCACGAACAATCCACGAAACTTACAAAACTCACCAAAAACATATATTAGTACTCAAAAGACTCATGAAATAGCCTAATTCAAGTCACGAAGCATATAAAATCGGCGTATAAAATACATCGATCACTGCTTGATGGCAACTTTTGGAATTCTTTGAGGCACTTAACTGAGGAGGAAGCGGTGGGAATATGGGGTGAATGTGTAGCAAAGGGAAGGTTTTCGATCACCCTTCAACAGTGAAATGTGAAGAGGGTCTAGGGCGGGGGTAAGTCTTCATTTCTCATAGGTTTAATTCCATGGGCATTTAATAGAGGCGTATGAGGAAAGAAAAGGAAGAGACTCTCTTGTCATTGTGATTGTCTGTTTTTCACCTTTTTTTTTCCTTCTTGGCGAGATTGGTTTCAAACTTTTAGCGTATTAAATTAAGAGCTCAGTAGACTCAAAATTTAAATAACCGAGATAAGACATCTTTATTTTTAAGGATAAACAATGAAAAACAATATCATATTTGTAAAGGGTTCGGAGACTAAGTTACAAGTTGGGAAGGGGTTAGGTACCCAACCACTTTCGGACTCAAAATGTTTTGGTTAATAGACTCTTTTTTATAAACTTAAAAATTTAAATAAAACATTTATATATATATATATATATATAATAAAAAATGAAAAGAAACTTCTGACGACCTCATTTTAAAGTTACAAATAAACTTTATAAAAATTTGGTCATAATAGTTCTATTTTGAGCTATTTGAGAAATTTGACGACATAACAACTTATTTTATGATATATTATTATTTTAAATAGCACTATTTAAATAGACAAAATAATAAATACTTTTGTTCTACACTCTTGAAGCATGTGGGTTTTTATCCGGACCAAACTTCTTTTACGGTAGGCTTTTAGGGTGGTCTTTCACTTCGGGGAGAGGAGTCTTTTTCAGTTGTTATCAGCGGCGTATTTGCTCTTTTAGTTGTTTTCTCCTCGGGATTCGAGGCGGCCTAGCTGCTTGTTTTGGAGATTTGGCGATACGTATTCGAGCAAGGCAACTACTTTTTTCGAGATTTTGGAACCGGTGAAATAGGGGCGGAAACCTAGATGAGTAGTTAGGGTTCACCTGTGAGGGCACAGCCTACTTATACTTGTCTTCCATACATGTTTAACATGATTAGAATATGTTTTTTAACATGCTAGTAGATCCATCGCAACATGATTACGACGTTCGTTTCCTTGGTGCTCAGATTGACTTGTTTTGCTCGGGCTTTGATATTTGGACTTAGCCAAGACCTTGAGAGACATTTATAATTGTTTTTAGGACCCTTGATACTCATTCAATGCTTCTTGGGTTGTCATGCCTTGCTACGGCGTTATACGTGCAAATGCGGACTGTTTGACCTAAAGTATGGCTCGAGGAATCGTTCTACCCGCCAACCGAACATTTTGGGCATTGTTCGGCCACCATGACCGGCACATTATGAAGGATGTTCGGCCTCCACAACCGAACAGTGCAGATTTCCAAAAAAGCGTGATTTTTAGCAGGTTTGGTGATTCTGAACTTACTTACTAAACCTCTGCCATTAGTGACTTAAACCACTTGTATTAGGAGTCTAATTAGCCTAATCTAAGCCTAATTAAGATTAATAAACCTATTTCTATCACTCATCATTTGACAAGTGTTCTCATTAACACTTAATCAAGTTGATTTCTACATCGCCTCTACTTTTTCACGACTCATTTCTTTCGCCTCTTCTCCGGTCTAGAGAGGCTTGTCGCGTGAGAGTCTTGGTGAGATTAGTGCGTGAGGGGTTGGCTTCCAAGAGATTCAAGACCCGCTTGCGATTCGAGACCGCCGTTGCGTAGCGCCGCCCGAGGCGAGCCGTTTTCTTGCTTCGGTTTTGGCTTGAGGTGTAGCTATCAATTTCCCTTAGGTCCATGCTAGAGATAACATTCTACCTCTTCCCTTCTCTCATGTCTAATTCATTGCTCTCCTTGATTTCTACCATGATATTGGATAATGAGGAATGCGAAAATCGTGGGAATAATAGACTATGAATGCAAATGTTTTGATTTGGACACTAAGCCTAAGTAAAAGTGTTCTACTCTATATTAGAATAATTATTATTCTTGGGTCATAGACTTTCGACCATTATTTGGGGAAAACGTGATCTAGGGTTCCATAATTTAGAACTTGAGTTTATTGTTAGCTATGGTTATAAATTGGATTAATGACTTAGATTAATCAAGCGATGACTTAGAAAAGAGTTGGAAATGCAAATAGTGTTTAACCCTATTTGGTTTGATTTATAGAAATGACTCAACGGAGTTGACAATAGTGAGCTATTGAACAATACCGGCTCAATGATCGATCCCTACGACGTTATTACATGCGTTACACTAGAAAAATAATTCTAGACTCTTGAAATGGATTACTATCATGCTTGTACTTTTATGACATAATAAATGCATACTTGTTATATTGAGTTCGCTCTCGTCGAGCTCAATCTTGCTTTTACTTGATGATATTAAATACTTGTCTCGAGCAGGGGACGCTCTTGTCGGACTCGTTCCATTCATTGTTGAGTAAATATTGCTTGGCATTGCATAGTCCCGGTGGCGTACTTGATCATGTCACACACCCTTTCCACGCGTGGGGGAGAGCTCTTGGCCAACCAATACGCGACCATTGAGATTGAGTTCATGTTTATCGAGAATATCCTCGGAAGATCGATGTATTATCACACCCATCGATTCATGCACGTCATGAAGGTGTCTGTTTTGCAGGTCTACGAAGCGGCCCAACTCTATATCCTCATATTATGTGACTATGTGCAATAATGTGCAATTCATGTACTTGATGTACATGCTTGTAATAATGTCTTGCGTGTTTTTATTTCCATGTCATGCATGATTGATAGCCGCAGTCGACTTACTTGCCTTTTTTTAGATCTGAGGCGGACCTTCGTTGAGGATCGAGTGCTCGTATACTCTAGTTTTCCTTTGATCGAGGCTGCGGTTGAAGAGGTGGTTCTAGAAGTCCTCTTCTCTTCTTTTGTATTTTTTTGGGGCGTTGGGTTAAGCTAGTCATCTAGACTATGCTTGGGATTGTATAGACTTGTACTCGTGTATTCCGTTAGCTACTTGTAGTATTAACTCTGTGGTATTTGTACTTCTCTTGATGCCGGCAATTATGTTAGCCGTGCCTTGTATATCTTGTTAGCGTTCACTACGCATAGACTTCGGTGAGCATATCATTAGCTCTTATTTATTTCCTTGTCATATATCTTTGCTTAGCTTGGGTTAAATTTGTAGTGTAGCCGAAGACTTGGATTAAATGTTTAAGCTGTTTTTATCGGGTGAATGATTTTGAAAATGCCGACCTTTTGTGTCGAGTTCTCTTGCGGCCGAAATGTTGCGTCACGTCGATTTTAAAAATAAAATATTTTGAGTCCTTGCATGTTCGTTCCTTTCTTGTGTCTTGTCGTTTGGCTTGGGTTTCTCGGGGTCGGGTCGCCACATGGCTTTGGCCGAGAGGTTTAGTGTTTAGAGGTTTTTGGCGGCTAACAGGCTTCAAGGTTGGATATGAAACTTCTGAAATAACGGACTAATCGCCTTTCTCAGCAAAATATTCGTTGTTCGAACGCTGCTGAAGCCTCGTGTTTATAGTCCGAGATTGGGATTCCCAACAGTAGCGAGGAAAAGCCTTATTTTTTCTCTGCTTTAACATCTTGTACCATGCTTAAAGGAATTGCACCAAAAGCAAGCTGCAATAGTGGACAAGGAGCCATGGGCCTTTACTGATCTAACCAGTTTTGGGCGCCACAATTGGCCTCACGGTTGCTCGACTTTGTTTTTTCTTACATTTTTGGCACTTTCACCCCCTGTAGTTCACTGTTTGTTAATTATTCTGTCTTTTTGCATTTTTTACCTTGTAACTTGACATCCCTTAGTCCTTTTAACAAGTCTTGATACTTTATGGCATGTCATAAAACAGTGCGAAATTATGGTGTGTCTGAGCCCTTCAACGATGGAGTTTGAGTAAACCGAAATTTACTAGAAAGCGAACATCGATTGATAAACTCCCAATTTCAATGAAATTATAACAGGGAAGAATGTAGTATACAACAGTTTATGATGCAACATTTAAACTCATGCCCTAACACTTAATGGACTGATGGGAATATAGCTGATATGATGCAAATAAAAATGCTCTGATGGTCATACCTACTGAGTAGGGTGCCTATGTATCCTTTTTAGGAATCAGACCAAACATAGTTCGGCTCTCGCTGACAACAACAACAAACTCTGGTTAGGGTAAGATGGGACCTGATCCTTTCCAAGTTGACCCGGGGTTTGCACCCCTTGTGGAAAGGATCTACGCAGATGACAGGTGGAATAGCATGAGACCGATCATTTTCAAGTCTCGGGGTTTGCACCCCTTGTGGAAAGGATCCAACACAGATATAGGTGAAATAGCATGAAACCGATCATTTCCAAGTCTCGGGGTTTGCACCCCTTGTGGAAAGGATCCAACACAGATGCATGTGAAATAACATGAAACCGATAATTTCTAAGTCCCGGGGTTTGCACCCCTTGTGGAAAGGATCCAACACAGATGCATGTGAAATAACATGAAACCGATCATTTCCAAGTCCCGAGGTTTGCACCCCTTGTGGAAATGATCCAACACAGATGCAGGTGAAATAGCATGAAATCGATCATTTCCAAGTCTCGGGGTTTGCACCCTTTGTGGAAAGGATCCATCACATATGAAATAACATGGCATAAAATGCAT
The DNA here is from genome assembly GCA_013146195.2 of Codonopsis lanceolata. NCBI lineage: Eukaryota > Viridiplantae > Streptophyta > Magnoliopsida > Asterales > Campanulaceae > Codonopsis > Codonopsis lanceolata. The sequence continues at coordinate 174,186,780 of CM028377.1, forward strand.
GTGACAGATAAAGTAAAATGCAGATACTTTACTCCTCTTTTTTTTTTTTTTTGCTTGTAGGTTGGCATTCTGCTAACGACATCCTTGATTCGTTGGATGTTGGATGGATGTCCGTTAACTTTGTTGACAGTAGTTACTTCCGTTAAGTCTCCATTAAGACTTCAGGGCCAATTTGCAGTTTGGGCAAACTTGAGGTTTAGTTCTAAAAAGACTTTGGAGGGGGAGGAAGAGAAACTTTCCCTCCCTTTTTAATCCTTGAGGGAAGGAAAGACAGCGGCAACCCATTTCCATTTCTTCATTTTTGCCAACGAAGAGAACTCTTCATTTCTTCACTTATTTTCTCCATTTTCTCAACCAAATTAATTTTTTTAACTTACCAAATGGCTTCCTCTTCAAGATCTAGGAAGGGAAAAGCTTTAGTATACTCAGAATCGGGCCAAAGACGCCGGGAAATGCCTCCATTATACCGAAATGTTGTCAGATACTGGTATTCTGACAATGATTGAGGCAATATACGCCGAGATCAACATACTCATGTTGCTAATCTTCCAAATCCGGCTGTAAGCCTTCAATTTCTCAAACTCACTTGGTTTAAAATTTTGAATTTCTTGGGTTTTTTTGTTGTTGATATTTTGGTAATCTTGGAGTATATATATACTTGCTGCTTCAATTTTGGTGTTTATACATGCATGATTTATACTAGGATGATGCATTTGGCAATTTAAAGTATAAGAAAAATATGAAATTGATGTTATTTAATTTTGCAATGCATGTTTATGCAATTGACTCTATTTGATTCTGCGATGCATGTTTATGTAACTAATACTATTTGATTATGTGATGCATGCACATGCAACTGACACTATTTTTTGAATGTATGCACATGTTTGATTTAGACAAAATAAAACATGTTATGCAAATAGATGCACAGAGATAAAAAGAAAAGATGATTTTTTTTCAAATATTTTTTTTAAAAAAATGACAAGAAAATGATTTAAAATCCTAAAAATGTAATATGCATGTATTTTGGGATAAATGCACATACTAGATAATTATATGAAAAAAAGAAAAACATATGTGTATATATTTTTTCCAGAAATGTATAATGAGTATGGACATGACATAATTAATGTAATGACCTGAAATATGGTATGCATGATGAACTAAACTACTTTACGAGTTTTTGTTTTTCTGATGATGAGTTTCTTTCTTTTTTTTTTTTTCTTTTTTCTCCGATGATGAGTTTTTTTCTCCTTTTTTTTTCTTTCTTTTCAGGCACGAAACACCATCAACCGGGTTCAGGCCAGTTTAGAGAAGCTGGTTGCCATATACAATTCTTTGCCGACGCAGGCAAGGATCTTGATTGAGCATGTAACGACCCGAGCCCGAGAGCCCGGAACGCTGCGTGTAGCCCACATACTGGCCCACTAAGTACGTAGCACCTTGGGTCATTAGGCCCACCACAAGCCGACCCAAAAGTCAATGGATGATGTTGGTGCCCAAAGGTAGTGTACCTTATAAACCACACACAAGTCCCACATCTACCCGATGTGGGATTGAGAGTATTACAATCTTCCCTACTTAAATCTTTGACGTCTTCGTCAAGGCCAAATCGTACCCCGGGCGATGCGGGATTCAAGAGGTGGCTCGTACGGGGATCAAGATGTGGTTCCCACCTTATGCGGTGTAGTAATTTGGCCCGCATAGCACTTTGTTCCCATATTTCTGGCCGGGTCCCACTCTGATACCATTTGTAATGACCCGAGCCTGAGAGCCCAGTCTGCTATGTGTAATCCACACACTGGCCCACTAAGCACGTATCACCTTGGGTTATCAGGCCCACCACAAGCCAACCCAAAAGTCCATAGATGATGTTGGTGCCCAGAGGTAGTGTGTGGTTATACCTTATAAACCACACACAAGTCTCACATCTACGATATGGGATTAGGAGTATTACAGAGCAGATGGGCTTGTTTAATTATGGTAACACTTACCATAGCTTTAGGACCAAGAAAGTTATTAAATATGGTAACTTCTTACCATTGCTTTTGGACCAAGAAAGGGCACAACAATAAAATCAATAGAGGAAAATAGGACGACCCTATTTTACCCTTACATAATCTACTCGAACATTAAGTTTATATAGTTTTACACAACGTCGTCCTTAACAGAAAAGAAGGACAAATAATAATACAATGTGAAACAGGACTCTGCGAGCTACATCTCGGAAGAAACAGCAATTGAGACAAGTACGAACCACACGATCTCAACTCAACTATCGATCCATTTATACTGCTACAGTCAGGATCTACTCGGCTAACGAATAACTCCACACTAGAGAATAAAGCACGAAGTGAGTCATAAAGACTCACTACGCTACTGCAAACAACAATATAACATAATATGAAACATTGTTATAAATGATCATGTCATCGCGTTACTACGACGAAGACCCGTGAAGACGTGTCGTATACTTTATATACTCTACAAGATAACCTTTCTTTCTAACTAACCAAAACGTTCCAATGAGCCAGGGTGAATTTCCCTTATCACAAACTAACCAAATGAATTAGAATGTGTCTCATATAAAATCATCATGTATAAGTATATATATTTATATATACACACATCCAGTCTCTCATAGAATCATCAGATATAAGTATGTATACCTACAGATACACACACCAAGTATTTCAATAATGGACAATCAAGATAAATATGGTTACTTAGATCTCATGTTCCAATTAACACTTTGTTGTCACAAAAGTGCCCAAATTAAATCATATAGGAGTAGCATATGTTATAGAGCTGGCATCGCAACGTAGACCTGAAATAGCACGGTTATTTGAAGAGTGTAGTTGGATACACGTGTGTGATACATCGACCCAGGATAACATTATTCCAAGCGCCTTATTGGTTACAACAAGGTACTCTTCCCCAATGTGATCAGTAGAGAAGGGTGTGTGCATGATTATGGTACAATGATCCATCACTATCATGAATCTCACAATTCGTGACGGTGATGCATCGTCTACCATGGAACAGTTCAAGTATTCCAACTGGACTAATAGAGTGACAAGTAGATGTTTACTTGACATTAAAATTAAGTAGGGATTGAGCTCGACAAGAGCGAACTCATCCATGTCAAGTAGATGTTTACTCACATATGATCAAGCAGGGATTGAGCTCGACAAAAGCGAACTCATTCATGTCAAGTAAATGTTTATTCCATATGACAAGTTCGCGATTAATCATATAGTTTACAAGAGGAACTCAATTGATACTCCAAGGCATGAATCACAAGCATGAAAATCAGTCCAAGCATGAATCTTGAAAGCTAGTATTCTAGTCAAACGAATTCTAAGCGTCATAGGGATTGAATGTAGAGTCGGTATTGTTCTATGGCTCTCTAGATGCGACTCCATTGAGTCATTACTATAATTCCATCCAAGTAAGGTATTAATGTTGTATGTATTTCTAGCCTTTTTCTATGGTTTCAATTTAAGCACAACTAGGTTATTGTTCCATTTAAGAACACTAGTTCAAGAATCACTAAATCAAGTATTCGTTGAAAGCCTAAGTTGATTAATATCAATTCAAGCCCTAGATCAGTTCAAGTTCACAATTCCACTTGTTAGTGAAATCCAAGTTCAAGACAAGTTGACAATTCAACGATAATTGAAAACCTTAAAGCATTCAAGAGTAAATCATGCTTCAGGTAACGATATAAAATATACTTTGTAAGTCATATTATCAAGTAAATATAGAGGATCACTTAAAGGCAACTAGGAGGGAAAATCAAGATTCGAGCAAGAATATACAATATGCTTTTGTAAATCATATTATCAAATAAACATGGAGGATTTAATCTTTAACAATTATTACATTTATGTTTTTATGAGTCGTAATGTAAGATATGCCTAGATGTTTATTTCTAGTATAGAACCAATGTTAAGTTTACAACTTAACAAATAATAAATCGCATACTTTTCCGAGACTACAATGATATCTAAGATAGACAAATAATAGGATTATATTTCCTAAACTCTTCCTAGAATGATATTTCATTTTATATTCCCAAATTCATGATAGTTTATGTTTTGTTCATAAACCAACCTTATCAAGTTCAAACCTTTCATAAGTCATAATATCACGTAGGCTTAGAGATTCATTTCTATTATGAACCTAGGCTAAACTTGTAATTAACAAGTAGCAAGTCACATAATCTCCAAGATTTTATTGAGGGTCTAGGATCATTGAATAATTAGATTATATTCACTAAAAACTCTTATGGAATGATAATTCATCCTATACTCCTAAATGTATTATAGTTCATGTCAAAAATCTGATAACCTATTATAACACATTCTGCCCAGTCAACTTGTAAATTCAACCATTAATCGTTCACAACTCCAAATTAGGTGATTATTACTTATTCTGAAACTAGACTCTTGAAACTATATTTTTTTCATTTTAAATTATTCTATTCGGACTTATATTCATCAAAATACAGCCCCTCTAAGTTCATGTTAACATTCTATTTTCCTGGAAGCAGTTTTCTTACACATATGTAGGTAAAACATATCCAACCTGGGGTACTTAAAGAACTTGGAATTTTACCAAAATTTACAGGGAATATCCTAACATATGTAGGTAAAACATATCCAATCAAAATCATAATCCTTTTAGTAGATTTGTCCCAACATTTTCCCGAAAATTTGCCAAAATAGAGCCTGAATTTGTATAATCTATTTTCTAACAAGTTCATGAACAACACCCAAATCAAAGTTAGAACATATTTCAAACCAAACACAAAACCAAAATCTTCAAATCAAGATCCATGGAATAATTTCCAGATTCTCTAGAGGCATTACAACATGTTATATACTTGATAAAAATATTCTTTAGCACGATCTAAGCAAGATTAATAAAGAAGAAAGCAAGGGGATTTAGTAACGTACCAAATCTGAATCTTAAACCTATACCAAATTGGAAATGGATAGAGGGGAAATGATCTCCTTGACAAGAGCTTTCCAACACCGGTCTTCGTTCGTTTATTAGTTGGCCGAAACTCCGGGAATCACCGGAATACTCCAAGAACACACTCCTCTCTTTCTATGTTTAACCGGTTGGAGATATGAAGATGGAGGAAAAAATGAGATTAGGAATGAATGGAGGGATGTTTTGAGGCTCAAATACTCTTAAAGGGAGGTCACAAAGCTAAAGGGGCTGGACCATTAAGGGTATGGGATAGTTTTTACTCCAAAAATCATAAATGTAGGCTGCTGCCAAGCTGCTACGATAGCCACGTACGTGCTACAGTGACGCAAGCGTCGCGGGTATTTTTCTAGGCTTCCCATTTGAACTCTGTTTGACGAAACGATGTGATTTCTTTGCCAGGCTGACCTGAAGGACTTAAACTAAAAGCTTTAAAAGTCCCAAACCAAACTAAAACCATCTTGGGTGATATCTAGAACAAAACATTTCAACCGCGTACTGAAATCAGTCCATAACGCAACTAATGTACGACCAGACGAAATTACACGGAACAAACTAACAATCGAACGAGTATGCATACATATTCTAAAGTATGTTAAAAGCCTAATAAAGGGTCTTAAACACTTACCCAAAGTTAAATAAAAATAAAGTCCAACCAAAGTACGAAAGGCGAAACATTTACGAAACACGAATCGTGAAATCAAACTTACGACGACGACTATACTTTGAACGTCATGACAACTTGTAAACTTTATAAAAATGATAATAAGGATATTAAATGTATCCAAGCAAATACACAAAGACCTAGGATCTCCCAAAGGTCGTGAGAAAGAACAAAGTGCGTAACCGTTCTATCGAGTCAAATACTTAAAAATTCGGGGTCTTACACATACAGACACACACACACACACACACACACACACATATATATATATATATAGAGAGATAATCACGAGCATTATTTTAATCTTCAAGCTCGGCTCCTTTAGCAAACGAGCCTTTAATTTTACTCAAGCTTAGCTTATTCCTAACTAGGTTAGTACCAGTGCGATGGACGGTTTTTTTATTCTGGTTTTGTTTCTGAAACTTAGTTTGGAAATTATATTGGATTGAAGGCATAAATGAGACATACATTTGTTAGGAGTTTTGTTGAAATGAATAATATGTTTTCAACTAAAAATACATTAAGATCCAAAAATAGATGCAATTTTTCCATGAAACACTAATAAAGTGATAATAGTACTACTATATCATGATAAATTATGTTTCAGTACTTTTGTTTTCGAATGTGAAGTAGATCCATCAATTTCTCTCTAACATCATGGATTTACAATTTTTGATCTTGTCATTATTGTAATTATCATATGAATCTACAATTTTCATAACTTTGTCATCAACTTTAGCCTTCTTTGTCACCGGTTTTGTCATGGTTTCCTTGTCCAAGATTAGTTGGGGGAACAAAAATTGTCACAGAGTGTCAAGATAAAGTAAGAAAAAGTTTGGAATATGTCAAAAGTGTCTCAAACAACTCTGATGTATACTTACATTTGAACCGAAAGTTGCAGCTTTCAGTTGGTGAAAAAGTAGCATAATATGTAATAGGAAGGCTTGTACCTTGTACGCTTGAAGATCACATGAGAAATGAGTTAGTATATCGATAATTTGTAAAACACATCCGAAAATAAATATTTCAGAAAAAAATTAGAAATTAAGAAAATTTTAAACCTTGAAATATTATAAAGATTAGACAGAAAACAAGCAAGTAGTCTCTCCGCCAACAAAGAGGTCGAGTTTAACACAACGAATTTTACAGTTTAACATTATAATTTTTTTAAAAAACTTTATTAAGAATAAAGCTGATCAAGTTGATACTAACATATCGCCATAAGCACATGCACAAAGACCTCATTTCTAACAAAGAGAACACCGTCTATTAAGACTAACATACTTTTCAGGACAAAAATAAAAAATTTGCCAAAAGATTCGATCTCGATCAAGTTCAAACAATCATAAGTCAAACTTTGTAGTTCCATATGGATCAAATGGAAACAACTTAAGTGGTGAAAGTGAGTAGAATTCAAATTCGCACAATAGTTTATATCAATATAAATAGAGGTTTCCTAGCAAACATGATGTTAGAGCCCTCGAAGATTCTTGCAATTGATGCATGTCCATGGAAGCACTTAAAGAGTGCAAGCAATTTGAACGAACACATCGAATCCGACAGAGATGACATCTAATGAGAAGATCATATGTTTCTTGACAATAGCATTTGTAGTAAACTAGTGCTGGTGAAGGCCATAGTATATAACTCATAAAAGAATAGCTAAAACAGACCAAGTCATAAATGACATCTATCAAAACAAAATAAGGACTTCAAGTAATAAATATGCACTGGTAAAAGTTTTATCCATCAAGTTGTAGCCCTAAATTCACAAACTTCCCATCAATTTTAAGAAACTCCTCAAGCAAGAACAAAGGGGTCGAAAAAAGGGTAGGAATAAAGAAAGAAAGTATTTGAAACTACATGATAATGTACCAAACACAAGAAATATATATTTTTGAAAAGAAAAAAACACTCATTTTCCCTGAGAGAAAGGCATTGACCTTTAAAGCTGAAGTTATTAAATTAGCGAAAATTAGCATAGAGATTTATCTATGGCCTGAGAGTGGATGTTTTACCATTAGTAATAATGTATAAATCTGAAAAGTCATGGGGAACTGTTTGCAAGTTTTTTTTTTTCTGATCATCGTGCATCCATAGAGAGTGATAGAGAGAGCACTTAGACATACGTATAAGAAGGTAATATATGAGGATTTACAAACTTGAAATGTATGTATGAGAATTTATATAGTATAATTGGCAATTTTTTTAATAAAACATGAGAGTAAATAGATATAGTTGTCATGAAGATAATCTAAAAATATTTGAATTTCAAAATTTTTGTTCAAGAAATGGATATGATAATGTTGTTTTGTTTGGAATAGATGATGATGATTTTAAAGTTATCATTTTCTAAACTATGTTGGAATAAGAAAATAAAAGTATTTTTTTTTTTCAAAATGATTTAAGAAGCTCATAGATGAATGTGCAAAGAAATTCATAAGAATCCAACTTAAACTATACTATAATAAATTCATAATAATTTAACTTAAAATAAAATAGTATAATTAATTAGAATAATTTAACTTGAGGTAACGACTATGTTAAAACAAAGATAACATGGAAATGATTGATATTTGTAGTATGATTTTTCTTTCTTTTTAATATTCTATAAAATCGTAATCTATATCAAATGTGATAAAATATATCCTAAATTGGAAGTCCTAATCAAGTATGTGATAAAAGCGATCCTAAATTGGAAATCTATCATAAATGTGATAAAATCAAATATGCTAAAATCTAAATCAAATGTGATAAAAATATATCCTAAATCGTAATCTAAATCAAATGTAATTGAATTGTCTCCCAAAAAGTGTTCATCTTTCTTCTTTTATATAAAGACCAACTTAGCAACACTTCCCTAAAAGATCCAGCATCACCCATGAAAGTTTAAGAAAAAAATATTCAAATAATTATCGTACTATTCATAGGTAACCGATTTGACCAACCACATTACAATATCTCAAATGTGACTAACGTATTCAGTAATTGGCTGCGATATAGTTCTTGTCGTTAACGCTCCATCCAATTTTGTTACGAGTCTATTGACGTCGATTAACGAATGGGCTGGTATTTTTGTTTTTCAATTGCACCCCTTTCTCCCCCAAATATGTTTCCTTCAATTCTATCTTTCTAGGTGCAATTGAATGACAAAAACACACTTCGTACAATCCAGGGAAAATTAATTTTGTCAGCATACTTTGACGAATCTTTACATTTTATATTTCATTCATTACTTCCTCTTTTTTTGTTCATAAAATATATATTTTTGACCTCTAAAAGAAAAAAAAATGATAATTTTAAAACCATAAATCATTTACTTTTCAATTTCAACTATCATTAAGTATCTTCTTATATTTTAAAAAACCTTAGGGGAGGTAACTAAAATTAATTTTGTTAAAAATTGGATTACAATTAGTGATAATGACGAAATTGCATATCTTTTTTCAAGTACAATGACAATTTTGCTCGAAAAATAGTACAATAGCAAAATATAACGATCGGTTAAAATACAATGACAAAAATTAACCATTTTTCCAAGTAATCCACGTCAACAGTTCGTTACAAAATTAGATGAAGTATTAACGGTAAGGACCCATCACAATTGGTCAGAAAATTGGATGTGCTATTGATGATAAGACCACATTACACCCAATTAATGAGTTCATTTATCACATTTCATATATTGTAACAAAGTATTATGTTTATTGGGATAATTGCATAAAAAACTCTGGCCTATTTGAGGTATTGCAAATTGAACCCTGACAATTGTTTATAGGCATATTGAACCCCATACTATTATTTTTAGTTCAATTAAAACCCTCAGTCTATTTCATACGTTAACTTCTAACGGGAAGGTGAGTAGGATGCCAACGTGACATCCTACGTGGCCAATTTTATTTCTCATAAACCTTGTACAAAATTTGTAATTTCATAAAAAACCCTAAAATTTATTTTCACCAAATAAAGCCTTAAAATTTAAAATAAATAGTTATTTATATACCAATTTCATTTTTAAAAAAATAAAGTTATTTTTTTTAGAAAATAGGGCTCAAAATATGATGCAAGTTTCAATGAGTATTTAATATTTAATACACATCCGATCCTAAATAATCATCATGTTTGATTTCGTACACAAATTAAGAAAAACAAATTATCTCTATTATAATATTGATATAATTTGTATAAAGTATTTATTTAATATGTAATATTTTAATAAAAATTAAAAATTAATATATTTGTTTTAAAATTTATTTGTAACATTTAATATTATGTTTAAAACTATAATTTTAAATTATAAATTTTCTTAAAGAAGTTAAAAACTAATTAAAGTAAATAGAAGGCGCGCACAAGGTTGTTCTGGCCACAAACATCGCAGAAACTTCCTTGACAATTGATGGTATTAAGTATGTAATTGATCCAGGATTTGTCAAGATGAAATCTTACAATCCTAAATGCGCAGGGGATGGAATCCTTACAACTCACTCCCATCTCCAAGCATCGGTGACCAATGGGGTTGGAGGATCAGACGAAACGAGTCTGAAAATGCTTTCGGTTGTACACTACACATAATTATTTGAATGACTTGGATGATAACACTGTCCCCGGGATTCAACGGACAAACCTTGCCAATGGTGTACTCACGTTAAAGAGTCTCGGCATCCACGATTTGATTAATTTTGATTTTATGGATCCACCTACAGCTGAGGCTTTACTGAAAGCCCTGGAGCTACTCTTTGCGCTTAGTGCTCTCAATAAACATGGGGAGTTGACAAAGGTGGGAAGACAAATGGCAGAGTTCCCTCTTGATCCTATGTTTTCCAAAATGCTTGTAGCTTCTGATAAGTATAAATGCTATGCTGAGATCATATCGACTGCGGCGATGCTCTCCATTGGTAGTTCGATATTTTATCGACCAAAGGACAAACAGGTCCACGGAGACAATACACGCATGAACTTTTGTAATACCCCAAATCTTTCTATATTAAAATAAAATAATTTTATGAAATTTTAGTGGGCTTGGTGTACATTACTTAGAATATTTTGAGGTTGGGCTGGGCCCATCAAATTTAAGTCTCTTTAATTTATAATAATTATAATTATAACTTAATGATAATAATAATAAAAATACTAATAATAATAATACTAATAAATAGATATTAATTATATAAATCAATATTGTAAATTGGGCTTTTTGATTGTACAATGGATTCTAAGTTGGATCTATTCTATTTTGTTTGGGTTTGATCAAGTGGACTCTTTTAATTAGAGCATGGCCCATTAGCAATATTAGTTAAGTGAAATATATATATAAAAAAAAAAAAGGAAAGGAAGAGAAAGAGACGGAGGCATACACCAGAAGAAGTAACAGGGAGTCGTCTTTATGTTAAGGCCATCAATCGGCAACCCATAGATAACCTCTTCCCCTGAAAAATCAAAAGAATTATTTTTGTTCCAAGCAAAGCATTTAGAGAGAGAGAGAGAGAGAGTACGGAGGAAGCCATTGTTGGGGTCTTCGAAGTGAAGGAAAGAGGAGGATAGGTGGTGCACCGAAACACCGTCGAACGAAATCGTGAATTTTAATTAAAGATATTGCTCTTTCTGTTTCTAAATTGCAAGTAGTATGATTCTTCTATTAAATTGGACGAGATGAGTGTTGTTACCTTGCTATGAACCGAAGAAGAAGAAGGTAACAGAGAAATGTATTTGGGGATAATGTGTTGTCTGTTTGTTTGGATGTGAGTATGTGTTGTGAATTATGAATATGAAAGAGGAAAATTGATGTAGAATCTTGGATTTGTGTACTGTATGTGTAAAAAAAAAAAAATAAATAAATAAAAGAAGATAAAACGGAAAGAACTCGGCAGTGAAGAAGACAATTATGTGTTCCCGAGCTGCTGCTGCAAACCAAGGAAGATCAAAAAGAAAAGAGAAGGAGATAGAAACGGGTTGAGTGGTTGTGCTGGAAACAAAGAAAAGTTGTTAGTTGAATTAATTATAGAAGCTTTTATTATTTTATTGCTTCTTGTTTGATAGGTCAAATTATTGAGATAGGTGGGTTGACTTCCGAATTGAATTAAAAAGGAAGGCATGAGCTGTAACAGCTACTTTGGTATTTAGGATTAGTTTCCTAACTCAACAATAAATTAATATATATATTAAAATAGTGTATTTTAAAATAGCATTATAGAAACATTTTTAAGAATGATTTTTGTAATCAATAACTTTTGAATTAAATTAGATTGGTTAAAGTGTTGCAGTATAAATATTTTAGTAATTTGATTTATGTCTTGAATTTTAGATTTTGGACAAGAAGAGTAACATTTAGTTGCGTTTCGGTGGACTTAGAAATTCGTGGGCTTATTTTTTCAGGTAAGGGATTATACCTCTTGCAGTCTCTAATTTTGTTTATTCTCCGTTAGACTTCCAATTTATTTATTGACATCGATATTCTTTTGAAACGTACGCCGACTTGGGTCGGTAATTGATTTGAATTCTGTCGATTTCACTTCTTTAAAAATCATAAATTGATTCACGTTTGACTTCATTTAATTATTGAATTTCATGTTAGTTATTCTTCCTACATGAAATATATGATTGTTGCGATGCAAAATATTGTGATGCATGACCCTTATAGTAAAATTTGACTATCGTTTCCTTGAAACTCTGCCATGATCATTTAAATGATTTTTATGACTATCGAATGCCACATAAAATGTGAGCATAATTATTGAATGATCGAACTTATCGAATACCACCTAGCTAGTGGTATATGGTTATCCGGATATACCAAATATGATCGAATTATCGATACTCTTCAGAGTAATTATTGATCTGCTTATCGATACTCTTCGGAGTAAATATTTAAAAATTGTTTTATGATCATGGGATTCTGTGAGTAATTTACTGTCTCCAGTCGGTATGGGACGGTTGGTGACGGTTGATCACTCGAGTCGCTTTTGTTGTTAAATTTTCATTTGACTTCCTTTTTATTTTAATATTGAAAATTTGATAAATTGCTTCCGCTTATCGATACTTGAACTGTGAACTTAGAATATTGAAATTTATCCATCTCTGATTTATTCTGGTCAACTCCTCCTTAGTAACCTAGGGTCAGATATGATCTTCTTGGGCATTGTTCGCTCACCCTTTTTCTTTCAAATTCTCCTTCTTCAGGTAATGAGTAGGAATTATGAGAAGACTTAACTCGGACAAACCATGATGACGGTTCTGAGAGACTTTGGATCTAGACATTATTTAAAATAAAGGAGGACTTATTAAGAATGATTTACTTTTATTTAGCATCAAGTTTGTAGTAAAGTTTATTGGGTTATTTGACTTTATTTGAAGACGATTTAAAGTTTATTTATTTTGGGTTTGGAATATTTATGACTTTAAGATGTTATTGTAAGTGACGTGGTCAAAATTATGGGACCGCGGTGTCGGTACCGAGTTTGGGACGTTACAACTTTCATATGGGTAATGTTGGCGATCATTTCGCATTACTGAAGGTCTACACTTCTTGGAAAGAAATCAACTTCTCAACTCAATGGTGCTATGAGAATTTTATACAGGTGAGGAACATGAAGCGTGCGTGGGACATACGAAATCAACTAGAGGGACTTTTGGAGAGAGTGGAAATCAAATTGACCACGAATAACAACCGTTTAGAAGCAATCAAGAAGTACATAACATCAGGGTATTTTCCCCACTCTGCCAAGATACAAAAGAATGGATGCTATCAAACTGTCAAACATCCCCAAACTGTTCAGATTCATCCCAGCCAAAGGTTTAGCTCAAGCACTCCTAGATGGGTCAGTGTACCATGAATTGGTCCGCATAACGAAAAGAGTACATGCGACAAAGGTTATTGAGTTAAAACCGATGGCTAATGGAAATATCACCTCATTATTATCGTGAAGGATGTTGAAGATTCTTGCAAAAAATGCCTCGTGTAGAAGGTCGTGTAACTAAGGATTAATTGGGTGTGTCACTAATACAAGAAAAGCGTAAATACATTTTTGTAGATCTGTATTAGACTTATTCTTCAATGACAATCTTAATCTGTTATTATCTACCAATCTTTGAATATCAAATAGACAGTACAAAAATGAATCTTTGTTTTTTGTATTTCACCGCGTTTGGCAACGTAAGAAAAATTAATTAACACGAGATACATAAGGTAAACCAGAAAGAAGAGGAAAATATGAGATTTCCAATTGCAAAACAATGATGGCAACATTTTCACTCATTCTACCTAAACTCTGGTCTTGGATATTTTTTCACATGTGAACTATAATTTTGAATGTGAAAGATTTTCATTTTCGGGAGTTATTTATGTCAAGCCTAGTCTTGAGAACCCCATACTATGAAATTAAAAATATAATCACTAGTCACTGTGAAGTTTTCTAAACACTACTAGAAGATCTAGGTCAAATATACGAATATCCAAAACTACTCAAAGATCTACTTGAAGTTTTGTCAATCACAGTTATAAAAATTATAGTTTTAAACATAATATTAAATGTTACAAATAAATTTTAAAACAAATATATTAATTTTTAATTTTTATTAAAATATTACATATTAAATAAATAATTTATACAAATTATACCAATATTATAATAGAGATAATTTGTTTTTCTTAATTTGTGTACGAAATCAAACATGATGATTATTTATGATCGGATGTGTATTAAATATTAAATACTCATTGAAACTTGCATCATATTTTGAGCCCTATTTTCTAAAAAAATAACTTTATTTTTTAAAATGAAATTGGTATATAAATAACTATTTATTTTAAATTTGAAGGCTTTATTTGGTGAAAATAAATTTTAGGGTTTTTTATGAAATTACAAAATTTGTATAAGGTTTATAAGAAATAAAATTGGCCACGTAGAATGTCACGTTGGTATCCTACTCACCTTCCCGTTAGAAGTTAACGTATGAAATAGACGGAGGGTTTTAATTGAACTGAAAATAATAATCTGGGGTTCAATATGCCTATAACAATTGTTGAGGTTCAATTTACAATACCTAAAATAGACAAGAGTTTTTTATGCAATTATCCCTATGTTTATTTGAATAATTTTCCCAAATTTTAAACATTCCAAGAATAAAATTCCATAATTAAGTTAAGGTGAATCGGCAAATGATTTAACCCTTCTTCATCGTGCTCATGAAACATCTGTTCGTATAGATATCGCAGATTATCCCCTAGTACTCTACGCCGCAGATTATCTCCCAAATGCCAATTCTTCGGTCTCTCTTTCCTCGATTAAGCCATTTATACTCAACCCCCACAACACCGTTCCTCTCCTTTTTCACCCATTCCAATACCCATATCCTAACTCCATCCCAAAACCCAGAAGAAGACCACTCCATCCTCCTCAATTACCTCAAAGACTCCCTCGGATTTTCCAAATCACGAGCCCTCTCAATCCTAAACCACTCCCCATCATTAGTCAGAACGAACCCAAACCCACAATCCGTCGTGCAGTTCTTCAAAGACCTCGATTTTTCCGACGCCCAAATTCGAACCGCAGTTACTGTCTCCCCCAAGATCCTCGTTTTCAATGTTAACCAATCCCTCAAACCCAGAATCCAGTTTTTCCAGGAACTGGGTCTCACTGGTCCTGACCTGTGTAAGTTCATTTCCAAGCATTCATTTTATTTGACTGATATTTTCTTTGAAAGATTAGTACCCTGTGTTCAAATTCTCAAGAAAGTGATTACCATTGATTGTAAGAATGCGAATTTGTTTCGGACTCTTAGACGATGCAACTGGGTTCGTTTGAAAGATCCAGAATCGAGATTATTGGCTAACATTTCGTATTTACAAAGTTGTGGGATTGTCGGGTCTCAGCTGGTTATGATCGCTACTAGGCAACCTAGGCTGTTAGTTTTGAAAAATTCTGATTTGAAAAATATGGTTTCCCGGGTTTTGGATATGGGATTTTCGATTGATTCGAGGATGTTGGTTTACGCCATTTATACCGTTAGTTGCATGAGTAGTGAGACTTTTGCTCGAAAAATTGATTTGTTTGTAAGTTTTGGGTTTTTGGAAGTTGAATGTGTGGAAATGTTTAGGAGGGCTCCTGTATTGCTAAGGGTGTCGGAGGGAAAGTTAAAAGCTGGGTTTGAGTTCTTTATGGAGACGATGAAGTTTGAGAAGTCTGTATTGGTTCATCGACCCCATGTGTTGATGTATAACATGGAGCAGAGAGTGATTCCTCGATTGAGAGTCTTGGAGATCATAAAATCAAAAAATCTTCTAAAGAAGGAGCCAAGATTTACTAATGTAATAACTTTGTCGGAGGACGAGTTCTTGAAGAAGTTCGTATTGAAATTTCCAGGTGCTGCAACGGAGTTATTGGTGGCTTACAAAGTTGGTTGTTAGAATTTCTTCCGATGAAGGAAGACTTGAAATGGAAGTCTTATTGTATTCTTGTGTTAAGGAGCGTCAATTTATTGGGTACTTGATTGGGTAAGAAAATGTCAATTTGACTTGAGGAAAGTTTGTATGAACTCGATATGCATTTTACTTGATGATACTCGATTTTGGTATATTGTGATTTCTGAGAATAGTCGTGCGATTTTGGTTGTGAGGGAAATTATGTCTTTGTAGGAGAAAAATGAGAGGAACATATGATTCGTTAGCCGCTATAACAAATGGCTAAATTGAGATGTGGACAAACCGCTGAATGTATGTTGGGTTGTGTGGAAGGAAAGAAATGTCGAGCTTTTGAAAATGTAGAGACGAGTATAGGGGGATGAATGACTTGAATTTTCAGACCTTGTTCTTTTCGCTTGATATGCAGGTCCCTCCGGATGATAGGCCTTTTGTAGGGTTGTTGGACAACATTATGCGTCACCTGTTTTGACCCCTATATATATTACTTTTACTTATCAAAAAGTAGTGTACCCATTGGTGTTAAAATATTTATTACAAATCATTTTGGATCGCGGAACTACTTTGGGATTGCCATTTCGTTTGAGATATTTACTGTGTAGCTTTATTTTTCCACCATGTTCACAATGCACCTGGTTTTTTCCAAGAGTGGTTTCTCCTCAGAAATGTAATGATTCTTTCTGCAAGTTTTTATCCTTAAAGTTATCACGTGGGGAATACGATATATATGAGCACCTCTCTTATCATGATTAACTTAAAAGGTTGGGGGAAATGATTTGGATCACTTAGTTGGTATTTCAGAATGGATCTGTACCATGTTTCAAGGTCTTCACATTGAGGTCTTGCATCAAATCTCTCGGTCATTGCAGTCAATATCAAATAACAATACAGAAGAGTTCATCTAGCATCCCAGAAAACGATAAGGTTACTGATTTACTACCTCATGTCATAATTTCTTATCAGCATTATGTGTCAGCCTGTTGGAATCGTATTGTGTCATTAAGTATTGGGCTTAGAAGGAGAGGAGATGGTTGCTTAGATTGTCGATGAAGATGATGTTGGTTGAGGTAGTGCTCCGAGAGCCTCAGACAGGACCTATTAGTTCAAGAATGATAGTCAGGTGAGTAATGATTTGTTCCTTTCTTTGGTTCATTAAAACCTTTTCTGCTTCTGTTTAATCGGTTTTAACCTATGGATGTCAATCTTAAGCTCTTGCATATTGAACACTCTTTCTCGATCATTATGTATGTTCCTTATTGTATTTGATATTAGTATTACTTTGTTTTAGTTGTTCATTTTTGTTGCTATTCTGTGTGGCAGCCTGAAGGGCATTGGGACATACCTCCTCTCTACCAATTGGCCGCTTTAAATCGTCTTTCCGATCTCCTGCTAACATTGTTAAAGAGAGAGATTTACAAAACAACAGGGATATGATTTATCTCAAGTGCTTGAAGCTTTTAATAGGAGGTGCCATGTTCAACCTTTTCTCGCTCAGCCTCCCAATTACCTTTTTTTCGTCAAAGTCAAAAGTGAAATTTTTGTTCCTACTTCATACCTCTCCATTTCCTAGTTGCAATCATTGAATGCGTCCTGTAAAGCTCTTCCCAATGTAATTTCAAATGGTTTCAACTCGTTCAATCTTGACTCATAGCCTATACCTATTTCCCACCTCCTTCTTGTATCAAATCTTTCTTACAGAAGTGAGCTAGTTTATGGCTTGATGCAACTGAGCTTCCTTGAGGAGAGCACAGTCCCAGCTAAACTGCCTTATCTAGTCTGCTTGAAAAACAGGTCTTTATTGGGGACTAAGGATGCAAAACCCTTCTAGTCCATTAAGATAGGATGCTGATGGGGATAAAAATGAAGTAGGCTGCAAACCCATCCTTCAGAAAAGCCCAACTCCAAATGGAAGTTTCTTTTTCACTTCTTGACTTTAAGCAATGTACTCAAATGAGAGCTGCATACTGTTGAGAAAAGTGGTGTCAGAGTTCATGGTTGAGGGCCTCAGGGATGATGCAGAAATAGAAACTAGTGTCAACAGTTGTGTACTATAGCTAAACTAGTGTCATAGTGTTTGGACACGTTGAAACTCAAATTTGTTTGTGATTACTATGACGGGAACCAAATTGTAACCAGAAAAATAGATAAAACCAATAAAAATAAATGACAAGAGAGAACACACACACTAAAGGTAAGTGGTTCGGCAAAACCTGCCTACATCGGCGGAGAGCCACCAATTTCACCAACTAAAAATACATACATATTATAAATTCACTCGTGTTTATACCTAACATAGTATCCCTTACCCATCCGGATAAGTCCTTTGTACACCCACTAAAAAACTTGGTGAAGTTATATACTCTCACCCATGTGTCCCTCTCTCTCCCCCTAATTGTACTTTGTCACCCAACCAAACCTCTTTGACCTCATCCTATTACCTAGAGCTATCAAGGTGGGTTGACGGGGTCGGCCAGCCTACAGCCCATTAAAACCTATCATTTTTGCAAGGCCGGCCAGCCCACGAAGGTGGCGAACCTGGAAAGATTTATATTTTCTACGATTATGTTCTAAATAGTACTTTTAAACAACTTTCTCTATTATTAATAGTGTAAAAAGGAAAAAAAAAAATTAAAAACTCATTATTCCTTTTGTACCTTCTTATAATTTATCTTTTTGTTAATATTGTTGTTAACGAATCTATAATCATTCACTTATATTTAAGATTTCAGAAATAATCTTGCCTTTGAGCGAGATGATTTAGGCTCACAACTATCAAATTTTTGGTCCTCTTTTGTTATTTTGTAACTTGGCGGGCCAACTTGCCCTAATCTATCCTGCCACGCCTAAACCTACGCGGGCTCAACTTGTTTGACCTGCCTCCTAAAGAGCTCATATTTTTTCCAACCGAACCCACCTTTTTTAGGTGGCGGGAAGGGTTGGTCCAACCCATTTTGACAGCTTTCACCTGGCATCGTGGCATGTAACTGCTCTTAGCCTATTTCTGACCCACTCAATTCTTATGTTTCTTTTAGCCGATGAATCTCATTTTTTTTAGAGGTATGATATTAAAAGCTAGAGCTTGTGGTATTATTACAAGCTTTAGTGTTAGTACCGTTTGATCAAATCTATTTAGATCTCTACACTGTTAGATCAAATATAACTTTTTTAAGTAATGACACGGACTTTCCAAATCATCACCAACTTAATCATCTAACGACTCTAACGCTAAAGCTTGTATTAATATTACAAGCTCTAGCTCGTAATATCATTTGCCTTTTTTTTTATAGGTAAGTGTGACCTTTTGTTTGCATGAAGATTGGAACCAAGGATCTCAAGGTATTTGTTTGAGTGCCCATGTCATCTCTCCCACCATCATCAGTCAAAATCTCGTTATTTCTAGGCTAGATGGTACCACACGTCTTCACATCTTCACATCTGTGTCTCTGGTTCGTTTGTCGGTACAAGTTGGTAATGAAATGGATCTCTAGAGTGTGGCTATCTAGCTTTAACCCTAATACATTTTTGTTGCTTCGTCTAATAAAATGAAAAACATCAAAAAGAAAATTCATGAACAATTTGATCAATGCTTGGTATTATGGATAAATACATGGAATTAAGGAAAAGTCTTTGTGTTAATTTGATTTATAGTTTTATTAATTGTAATTGATATTTAATGTGTGTTAAGAATCATAGTCTGATGTATATGTTTGCGTATTCCAAGTCATTGATTTGTTTGTTCCATTACACAACATGTTTCAAGAATAGCTAAAAGGGCTACCTACCATTTAGTGTGGCAACTCGCTCTTAGGTCCTAGGCTGGATCGACTTTGTACATAACTAGTCTATGTCCTACCAACTCAAGTGCCAATCACAGAGTAAATATCACATCACATAGTACTATCTGCTATGTTTTTCACAAATCCAATGCTTTAGTGATGCTGAATTCAAAAGAGGAAAACCAACCAATCTTCAAGTAATTTTTCTTTTTTTGATAAGTAAGGTATAAATGGTTATATATATATATATATATATATATATAAGTAAATAAATTTATAAATCAAAGTGTCAAAGCAGGTGACACGGCCTTGTACACTGGTATACAAGATAAACGAAAAAGCTAATTATGTGTTCAAGACTGTTTGACAATCGATGAAGGTATAAATGGTATTAACAAGCGGCCAAAGGAGGTGACGCGCCCTAGTACAATCGGATGTATAAAAGGTCAAAGCTATACTAAACAAAATATTAGCCCAATACTTATCTCCAAAAAGGATCCTTTGAAGTAGGATCATCTAAGCACTAGAATTGCAAAGATAGCAAGAAATTCTTTTGATTCATCGCCTCGATGTTCTCAAAAACCCTCTTGTTCTCTCTCTCTCTCTCCGATGGTTCACCAAATTGTAGAAGCGTAATCCCGTAAGACATTCATCCTTCGCCTTTTGAAAAGAGACGATTCTCGAAGCAACTTAATAACAGACGGTTCATGAAAAGAGACCAGGCATGGGCCGCATGGCCTATCATACACCATCAGAGAGGAAAATTAAAATCCATAACTCCCTCACAATAGGGTAGTGCAATAGCAGATGGTTCACATCTTCCTCCTCATTTTTGCACATGTAGCACCGATTGACGAAAGTATCCTCGATTTCCCAATCATGCAAGTTTTTGCAAAAACAGAGCTCTAACAATCACCAATTCACAAAAGATTCTTAGCACATCTTCTTGACAACTAAAAGATTCGCATTGATGTCCGAGCCTTCATTCCACCCAATGCACATTTCTTTCTCTTTGTTTGGTCTCGGTCTTCAAGACATATCTCTACAAAGACACCGGTCAAAGTGCACTTCACACATCTCAGGCTTGAACGTCAAGTCACATCACATCCATCAGTTTGACCTTCGGATAAGATTCAAAACAAGATCTTTAACCAATAACTTGTACAATACATCTTCATGCATTGAAGACCGAACACTCCAACGGTTAGAAATTTACTCTAATTCTCAACAGATTTATTGCCTCTTCTATAAAAGAAACCTCTCATCCCTCTTCTAGAATGATGCAAGTGTGTGTGTGTGTGTGTTTGTGCTTTCAAGCATAACTTGAAAAACACAAAAGAGTGGAAAAACACAACTATTAGTTCTAACATTTTGTGTGAGAGATGGAGGAGTATATTTTCATAAGGTTAGAAGCAGTGCTTAGTCAAGAACTCCCTTCTTGATTTGAGTTCTTTCCTCTTTCGAAAGACTCCGTCTCTTCAGTTCTTCAAACTCCAAAACATTAAACACTCCAACATGGAGTTAAAGACAAACCATTAGGAAGATAACAAGCTAATAATCCACATTACATTGATACCGACATACTTGTATTCCATTGCAAGGGTTGTCAGTTATGCAATAATGAGTTGTCATAGCTGGTCGAGTGCTTAATTACTTGCTAATTGAACAACCCATAATATTTTCTTCTCACAGGGCCCTCTCATGTGCTAAAGAGAGGTTGTTAGTATATGTCTTCCCTTTCCATTGACTTCCTTTTCATAAAAGCTCGCAGGTAGCTAGGTTAGAGAGTCTAGGTTGATTTACTAAACATGTTTATCAAATGAACCTCTGCCCAATTCTAATATAAAAACAATTTTCTACATTCAACATTTACTCTTCATGTCCTACTTATTAAACACTCTACTCATGAAAGAATAGTAGCATCTGACGAAGATATCTGTTTGATGTTGTTATGTAGTTAATCAATCTAATTATAGCTACTTCAATCTTTTATGTTATATATATATATATATATATATATATATAGACATCTATTATACAATAGAGCTCAGTCTCATAAAGAGCGGTTCAGATCGCTTAATTGACTTTATATCAAACGGTTGAGATTGCATATTTATGTTTATATCAAACGGCTGAAATTACGTATTTATAATTATATCAAACGGTTGAGATCATTCACGACTCCTCCCTCTGCGTCCCCCGCTCACTCTCCCACTACAACTCCAACTCCTCTTTCCTTTCCCGGAGTGTTTCTCCGGCGTTCTTCCAATTGCAATGGGTTTCTCCTCCTTTTCTCCGAGTCTCATAAAGGCGGCTGCTCCCTCTCTCTCTCTTCATCCCCAAAAATCAACCGGCCCCAGCGACACCACCCCTTCGTTCATCCATCATCGCCCCTTCTTCCCCGGCGAATCTCACCACTGCCCCCTTTACCAAACCCACTGCTTCTCGGATTTCTTCCCCGGCGGATTTGCTATGCATAGGGTTACGGTCTTCCCTTCCGATTTGGTGAGTGATTGCTTTCTTCTCCAACTCATTATGTTCCAACTGTGTTTGATGCCAATGTGAATGTTGATGGGCAGACTGTTAATTTGGGTCTCTGGGATACCGCTGGTATTAATAGTTTCTCTCCCTCCCCCCCCCCACAGACATCTTTATGTCAATTGCCCTGATTCAATTTAGTTGTCGCTGTTGTCTGCTGTTGTCTCCGTCGCCGCTTCCGGGAAAATTGCTGCCTCCGCTTCTATTGACAGTTTCGCAACAATATGATCGCCACCCTTGAGGCTCCTCCATCCGAAGTCTGGCAAATGCAGTTCGATCCTAGGGTACAACTCTTTTTTCTGTCTCTGAATTTCAATTGCTTTATCTAAATCGACTTTTCGAAGTCAAATTCGCCATTTTCAGGATCAATTTACTAAGTTGAGTTTTATAGGTTTAGTATACTTTAAGATGGTTTGATTCATGTTAGGAATTTGGTAAATGATGTTATGTTTTTGTTTCGGCAGGTTTATCCTTGGATTAGAGGCGGCGGCGACGACAGTGGTGGTGGTTGTGGTGGAAGGTGGAGGGGGACGAGTTGTTGTATATTAACAGATAGTCTGTTTTGACAGCACCTAGGTTTTGCTTCGCCGCTATTGCCTATTCTCCTCCCCTCGCAACCCATCTCGCACTCTAATCTTCCGGTAAGCATTTTGATTTTTATTTGCGTCTTCCGTTTCCGTTTATGATTTTATATTGATTTTTAAGTGTAATTATTCAGTTTTGGTTCTTCAAAGCTTGCCGTTCTTCTTCAAGTGAGCCCACATTCGGCCATCCCCAATTCATCCACGGCTACAAATATGTATCTCTACTCTCCCAATTCTCTGAAGCAATAATCTCTCTCTCTCTCTCACACACACAATCATGTGTATTTTTTTGGTTGGATTCTAAAATCTCTGATTCTCTATATGCCTACCTGAAGAAAGTCGAATTTGCAGTTGGGGTTTGGTTGCTCAATGGTGGATATCATGGCGGAGGTAAATTCTTTTCCTGAGCCTGACAGTAGTTTAATACACTCTTCTTTTTATAAATCTACTTTATTTATTTATTTCACAAATCACAGTAGAGTAGAGTTTTTAGTAATTAGTATCTAGATAAAACTCGGCATGCATATTGCTGGGAACTTGCTAGAGCAGGCATGCAAAGTGTTCTGGTAGGTGAAGACCTTAATTGGTGTGCATTTGTTTATGGATCGTTGAGTTTTCTGGATAAAATGTTTTGTGGTGTGCTCGAGTCATATCAAAGTAAGTTCTTCAGCCATTTTACTTTAACTCATCGATTATTTAAAAAAGAAAAAAAATACGGAAATAGAGATGAATTCTGTTTCTGATATCAACTAACTTCAATTTACTCATAAGTTTTACGAACTAATTCTTAGCATACCATTATTAGAGCATTTGCTATACCAATAGCTACTGAGAAAATGTACATATAGGCATTCAGGCTTCTCGGTAAAAAGAGCAGTCCCGAGCCACAAAGTATCCAAAGAACACCTCCAGCGGAATAAAAGGCCTTTAAACGTTGGCCTGTCCATGTGAACTCCTACAATGTGGACAGAATCATACGTAACAGAAAGTGAAAATCTGTATCGATCTCATGGAATACAGATAAACAAGGCTGATTTCAAACAATACCTGTAGGAGGACAGATACAATGAAGCTGGAAATGTAGATGATAGCTGGAACCTATTAACAATTAGGCCCGGTTGTCAGTAACAATTTTCCTTTTTAATGTACAGCAAAAATTTACAGAGAAGGTCAAAGGAAGTACCAACGCTTTAGATGATGGAGCCATCTGAAGATCATTGATTACATAGAATGCGAGAAATGCCTGTAATCGCGCACAAACACGCACACAGACACAAATAAGAAAAAGACAAGGGACCAAAGGAGAGAGAGATAAAACATTGAGGTGATATTTTTTTCTATAGGGATTTGATGCTGGAATATAATCTTTAAACACAAGTTTCCAAGGGGAATGCTTCTGCTTGAAGGACCCTTGCATATTCAGAAGATCTTTTGCACACTTTCACCAACTGCCTTTATAACAGCATCAAACCTGAATAGCAACAGGATGGGCATAAGCATAATGTTAGGTGGTCAGCAGTTTAGCAGGGGAAATAAGAAAAACATCTTGATATGTAACATTTTTACCAGATAAACAACCAAATATATAAAATACTTCCAACTTCCAAGGTCGCAAAAAATATATATGGAAATTTCATCACGAACAGCTAAGCTGGAACATGTCAGACATCACGAACAGTCCCTTTCCCTTTGAAGTGCTGCAATACATTGTACAAAATGTACCCCATGGTCTCATCTACATAGAGGATGCTATCTACATGCTTTGAACCTCCCCCACCCCCTTTCCAATGGTTGGCGTTATTGTTGATTATGAATGGTATCTTTTCCCATCCCAGAAAGAAGATAAATAGAGCCCCCACCCAATAAATAGATAAGAGACCCACCCAAGCAATGTTCACTCTATATGCTGCATCCAAATCCTAAAATTAGAACACCTATCCCTGACTACTACGAACTTGAAGCATACCTTCCAAGTTTTTGTTTGAGTTTCTTTCTACAGAGAACTGCTCCCATAGTTGAAAATTAATCGTCCTGTTGCTGGTTCCCATAGTTGATGATCATCTAAGGTATATTTATTTCAAGTTCGTGTTGAAAATGAAAGCTTGGGTTCCTTTTTTTTTTTCCAGCTTTCTGTTTTTTTTTCCTCTGTGATTGTACACCAAATGTTGTCAAGAAAGCCTTCATAAGCATGCATTTTGAGTGAGTTTCTGAATTTGTTTAATACCCGGTGGGGGTACAGCACTTGGCTACAAAAACCACCTCATCGTCGTTAAATTCGTTGCTGATATTGGCGGCGATTGCTGCCAATCCATTAGTGGAGTAGCTGTTAAAGCTTAGGCTGACATTAGAAATATCGATCGCAAAGATCAATGATGGTTGGAATTGGGATGAACTATGATACAGACAGCGAAGCTACTGCGGAGTATCTACAAACTCTCCTCTCAGACTGCAAAGAACAATATTAAACACATTGCTGCCAAATCCACCAAGAAGAAGGTCGTTCAAAAAGATTCATTGAATTGGATCAACTGCCTTTCGAATTCCTGTTAATCGAAACACCATAGGTGACACAAAGAAAAAGTCAGCTTAAAGCACTGAGCATGCTTGACATTTGCGGCAACAAATTCCCCAAGAGGAAACCACTCCTCAGTTGGAAAATCCAAGCTCCCTGACAATTCAAATTCCTTGAAATTGGAAGAATAATGTTCGAAATTCGCTATTTTTACAGCATCAACTAGGGTTTCCTCCGTAAGCTCAATGACGACAAACTTACCCCCAATCTATCTGTAACTTTGAATGGTAAGTAATAGGAGTGGCAGCAGCTATAGCAGCTCTCTCTATGCGCCTTAGAGTAGGGGTAGCAGCATCAGTAGCTGCTAATGTACTGGCACGCCCCAAATTAGTAACAATCTGCGGCATAAATGATACAGCTAGGTCAGTTCATGCTTCCATAAGAAACTAAATTTAGAGCAGTCATTAAACGATAATGGCAAAGGTGTCAACTGAGCCTCTTTCAGAAGTGTAGCTGCAGTTGATGCCAAACCAGATGCCTGCAGGTGCTCATGCATAAGGAGCATAAGTTCCCTGAAATTTGAGCAACCTTAAAGACATAGTTATCTAATGAATCTAACTCAAGTAGCACGATCTTATAATAAGCTATATCTACTGTTTTGTTCAGGAAATACTTTAATAACAGTCGGGGAATAGGTTGAATAGGATAAGTAGATATAGGAGTTGATTCTAACATCTCAAGCCATTAGGGCTCCAAGTACGGAACTAGGTTGTTATTTTGTAGAAAACCGTATTATTTGCAAATAAAAGAGGTTACAAAGGTAGCTTATCAGAAAAGAAAGGTTGAGATGTAGTGCAGATTCAATGGGCTGATTCATGTCGACAATATTTCCGCTCAAATTAGAGAGCTGTAATTTTGACCCACATTTCAATGGGTCGATTCATGCTGACTATATTTCTGGCTGTGCCTGAATTTGTTGGGAATGGGAAATTGACGGGCCACTGAGGTGATTTCTGTCTCATATCTGGGTCCAACATAGCCCTCTGGTGTTTTGTCTTGGTTTGAAAAAATAAAATAAAAAAAGTTTCATCCATACCAAAATGAGAGTTTTGCAAAACTTAAGAAAGCGAACTTTTAGTTGATTTCAGTAATACATAATCATGAATGCTCTTAGTGTCCAAACTATAGCAATGCAGGTGCACAATGTGACATGATTGATTGTTAAGGTGAATTTAGCAACTGCATAACCCTAGATTTGGGACCAAATATGTTAAATAGTGATCTGAAATTCTACTATGTTGACTTTTCAATATAGAAATTGTTTCCCTTTTTTTTTTGTTTGGGATGGGGGGAGGGGTTGTTGGGGGCGGAGGGAGTATAATATATATATATATATATATATATATATTAAATTGGAATTACTTTTGATTGTTTGATAAATTTTTAATAGGTAGTTTACTAATTCCTCAAATTTAAAGACAATAAGCTGTTATATTTGATGGGGTTTGTAGTTTCTATATTATTACAAGTTGATGCACATAGGCCTAATATGTTCATCTGGTTTCAGGTGTTAAAAGTAAATTGTGTGTGCATGTTGTTACGTGAGTGAATGTAAAGAGTGGAAAATCATCAAATGTTGGGATGGTTTGGTTTAACCTTAGAATTGTAGGATTTATTTTCTTTTCCTGTGAGACTAATTTTGTGACTAAATTTTGCTTGAGTTTGTTATTTAACTAAGTTGCTGACGCGGGTTTTCAGTCTCCTTATCTTATTTGCTGCTTAACACCGGATAGAAAAGAAAGGCATGTTTTTCTTCTGTTCTGTTTGGTTTTAGGAAGAGATAAACCTCTTTCTTATTTCTCTTCCGAGAACTGGAGTAGAAGAGTGACACTTTCCCTAGGATGGTGAATGTGGCACTAAAAAATGGTCTATAAGTTAATACAAGGTGAAGCAGCATCATGGAGAAAAGATTAGAAGGGATAAAAGGAAAAGGTAGAATTAGGGGAGTAAAGATATGAGAGGAAGGAGGCATCACATAATTATTTTTTGTATTGTTTTTATTACATGGCAAAGAAACTTGACTACAATACGCAGAATCTTTTTGTTAATGTATACAATATTATTCTGATTTTTTGTGTACGAGTTATTTAGTGAAAAGCCAATTAGGTACTAGAGGTAATTTGTTGATTACCCCTGTGATGTTTTAATGAATTTGAATTTAAACAGAGGTTTCTTTAGCTCTCTTTCTGGCGTTTCTGTGTTGATCATGGCATCATATTATTTACTCATGGTCAATTATACGTTGCACTTTCCCGATGTACTACATTCGGCAGGATAACAATTCTCTTACCATCACAAGAAGAAATTTCGGCAACAAATATAGTTTATCCTGAAGTTTTTCTATAGTGCTACTACCACAAGTATAAATCCCTATAATTTTCAACTCTAAAAAATAATTTTTTACGATTATATAGTTTATATATAATACATTTTTTTACAATTATATAGTTTATATCTAACATATACATGGTTTCAAATAGGGCAATGCAACTCCATTTGACACTCCACCCGTATCTCCAACTCTCCCTCCACCTAATTGTTATGATTCTGATTCTGTAGAGGAATTTGTAAGCACCCAACTAATGTTTAGATAAGTGTTTACAATTACATATAATATAAATTTTACAATTACATAATTTTTATCTTACATATTGCTCCAAAATAGGTTCCAGCAACCCCACCTACAACTCTGACACCCCCTCCTCCTCCATTTCAAATACGGTTGTACGATGATATGTGGGATGATTCGAGTTTTGTAAATGAGGCGGTATGTTTTTTTTAATATTTTAATTAATTAATCATTTTTATGCATAAAATATAGTTAAATTAATATGTCTGAATCTTCTTTGTCTCACGTGTATATGAAAATACTGGACAGAGTTATTGCGTCTCGCGTTTCAAAACCAGAAATTGTTGTGAAACAAGAGCCTCCAGAAGAAGATTAAGTAGTGATATAATTATGGATGCACAAGGTTTTCCTTTAATTCAAAGTTTTTAGTTTTTATTTGTTATTAGTATTTCTTTTTCGAGGTTAGGTTCCTCCGTCCTCCCTCCTATAAGGGCAAGGCTGGTTGTCTCCCTCAAGTTTGTAATATTATTTTCTATTAATAAAATATAGCAGAGTACCGCCCCTGTTTCCCTAAAAAAAATACCAAATTAACTTTAGATTTTATTCCACTGTGGATGGTCATATTGTTTGAATTGGTTATCAAGATATGTTAATTTTAAATGGTTACCAAGATATATTAATTTTAAGTTGTTTATTATATTGATTTATTTGAATATTAACATCGTCCCATACTGAGATCGTCTCATATTGGCGCCGTGCCATTGGCACGGGCACAGAATCTAGTATATAGACAAAACCCCTCATTTGGTCACCCAACTTGTCAAAAACTTGCAATGAGGCCACTGAACATTAGTTAGGCTGCAAGCGATCCTATTTTTTGGATGGACGTTAGTTCCATCATTAAATCTGAGTCAAATCTCTATTTTGCCCCTTTAAATTGACAATTATTCTCTTTGTGTGATATTAGAAACCAAAGAGGTCCAAGTGAAAATTTTGGATTGTCTTCTCTATCTCTCCGGCAAACCCACTTGAATGGTATACCCACTCTTCGTATTCCATCTATTCATATCTCTCATAAACCCTAGGAGCAATGGAGTGGAATCACCAAACCTTGCAATTTCTATCCCAATCTTTCATCGACACTTTCTCTCCTCTCCTTGAAGCCCGTTGTCTTGCCGAGAAAAACCTCTTTGATGCCGCTGATTCCTCTAGCTACGGTCTAGCCATACTTCACTTCGTCGTCGATCCATCCGTTGGTGAGCAGATCCGCCAGGTTGCTGCTGTTAACTTTAAAAACCATCTCAAAGTCTGGTAGCGACTGTAATCGGCGTCCGCCCCCATTCCCGACACTGAGAAGGATGATGAACCCAAAATTTTTAGATCCGACAAAATCACAGTTTGATGACGATGAGGATGTTGGCAACTTCTTTTATTTCTTCCTCCCCTATTTGGGTTGTTGATGATGACTTATTTTCTTTATTCTTCCTCTCTTTGGGTTCTTCCCAAATTTTATCATCTGGGTTTGATGGGGGAAATTTATAGGGTTTGAGTCCTCTATTTGGGGTTTTCACAATTTTTTTATATGGGTTTGATGGGGGAAATTTTCTTCCCAGATTGATTCAAATTTCGGCTTATAGACAATGCTCTGTACCCGATTTTGTTTCTTGATTATTTGAAATCGGGGGTCCCTGCAATATGTGGTGGTCTGTCGATTTTGTTTCTTAATTATTGCTAAGCTAATAGGAGGTGTATGGTTGAGATGGTGGATTCAAGCAGCAGCAACAATGTCTAACATGGGGATGTTTGTGAGAGATGAGTAGCAATGTCTAGTAGCTGGGATTTTTTTTTTTTTTTTAATGGAAAGTTAAATTGGGGTTGTTTAACTTGGACCCCTTTGGTTTCTAATATCACATAAAGAATAATTGTCAATTTAAAGAGGCAAAATAGAGATTTGACTCTGATTTAATGACGGAACTAACGTCCATCCAAAAATAGGTTCGTTTCCAACCTTACTAATGTTCACTTGCCTCATTGCAAGTTTTAAACTTTCGGTGGCCGCCTTGTAAGTTTTTGAAAAGTTGGGTGGCCAAATGATGGGTTTTATCATATATATATATATATATATATATATATATATATATATATATATATATATATATATATATATATATATATATATTGTTGACTATATTTATGTTGCATAGGGTCCTTTCTATCAACAAATATCATAGCAACAATTTTCTAGCAGATAGATAAATATGCTTTAGCATATTTGCTATATTTCTCCCTCAACGATACTGCTACTTAAGGAAAGATGATTTTTATAATGATGGTTGTATAGGCTATTCCCCCCCCTCTAGCTTATAAACTAGCCTGAGCATATTATAGGGACCAACAATGTGGTTAATTAATTTATTTTTTTTGGTAAGTAAAAGAATTATATACCAAGAGCGTCAAAATAGGTGATGCAGCCTATATACATTAGTGAGATTATACAAGAGAACTTGAGTTACTTGAGTTGGAAGGAATACACTAAATCTGCTAGAGAGAGAGTAGGAGTCTGGGACAGGTCCACTAACTCAGGACACCAAGAAGAAATAGTACACGGACAAATATCTTTAAGCTTCTCTAAAGTCTCTTCCTCGTTATCAAAAGCCCTCATGTGCCTTTCCTTCCAAATGATCCAACAAACCGCCAACGGCGCTACCTCCCATAAGGAGTTTATCCTACTCCTTTTGTAGAGGGACGCTTAAGAATAAATCCAATACTTTGTGTTGGCCTTTTATAACTCGCACAAGGAGGAAATCTTTTGGGGAGGCAGTCCCTCTCGCAATCTGGTGGATAATTTGGGGAGAGAGAAACAGTAGAGCCTTCGACAATGTTGAACGGACGATGGATCAACTAAAGGAACAGCTGATGCATACTTTGAATCATTGGTGGAATCAGGGGTATGAGGTAGAAAGTATACATCAGTCCTTCTAGGGATTTGGTGATTAGTGAATAGTTTTAGTATGTTGTATACGACTAGTGTACATGGTTGCGCCTCCGTTTTGGCGCTTTGATTTATATATATTTATTACTTATCAAAAAATAAATAAATCCAATATTGATCCGAAGGCGACTCTGAACAGACCAAAAATCAAATTCCATAATTTTGTCGCCATGGGGCAATGAATGAGCAAATGATCCACACTTTCATTGCTCCTTTTACACATATAACACCAACAATGTAGTTAAGTACACTTTAATTAATTGTTTTGCCAAGTTCTCTTGTTTATCTAGTAACTTTATGGATTCAAATCTTTTGTCACATGAATCTTAACCCTATACGAGTCCCGTTATTTAACTCGATCTTTTTTCTATAAAGACGTGTAGGACCAAGATTCATTAAAGTCATTTCATGTTATATGAAACTGAAGCTGAATGCGGTTTTACTTATGTTATTTTATTTAACTTTTGAAAAACTCACTACACTAATAAAAACTTAGTTCATGTTTAGTCTTGTGTAGTAAATAGACTTAATTATCAATTTGGTCACTGTTAGGAATATAGTAGATTTACTTGTAGCCGAATTCAAGTTTTTATAGATTTAGCTAACTAGTCTACATATTGGTTAGCGTGACAATAATCTTTAGGACTTAGATTTCGTTAGATTGTTTTAAAATGCTATGAAGACAACATATTTATAAGAGAGTAACATTCGCCCCGAAGTTTGCTATGTTAAGCCTGCTATGTAAACTACGCTGAATAGCATCAAGTTACTTGATTTGGCATGCGCATGTGCCTGTTTGTAGTTTCTATTTTGGGCTAAGCCTAAGACTCAGCACTCTTACTCTGTCCACAAAATACGGTCTGATGCCGCCTGAAGATTAGAAATGGCTATATGATTGGTCAACAACAGCTCCAACAGTTAAGTGCATTTAATGCATTCAAATTGCTTTAATGACCGAAGTTCTTTCCGTTGAATTGAAGATCAAACACAACTACCAAGATCTCTCTCTCAAGTATATAAATAACACTTGAAGAATTTAAAGCTATCATCTTCCTCAACAACTCTGAGCTTCAATTACCATATCTGAGAAGTTTTAAGTGCTTTAAAAAGATCAAGCAATCATCAACATTCAATACTTAGAAGAGCTCTACACTTACATTTCATTCTTTTAGCTCTCTCTTTGTATTCACAACAATCTAACATTCAAAGCACGAGTGGGATTAATTGTATTATACATATTATTACACTCCCAACACACATGGTCAAAACGATTTTTGTACACGACCCATTACAGATGATCTTACTTTAATCACTCAAGTGAATAAAATAGTGCACATTTCAAAATCCAAGATTCATCTTCGTAGTGGACGTAACACTTTTCCGTGTAAACCACTCCAAATACATGTGTTAATTTAATTGTGTTTGTCTTTATTTATATTTGTTTATATCATGTTCCTTAGCATCATCATCATACTATAAAAGGAGCAAATCTGCTGAACTATTTATTTTACTAGTATTTTCCACCGCCAAACGATAGCAAACTTACTCAAGTCTGCTACCTTTTTTTTTTAAAAAAAGGTAACCTATTTTTGACGCTATTCATATATAATACTTTTACCTATTAAAAAAAAGCATGCTGCTTTTTTCAAAGAACATTTTTGAACTTTAAATAAGCTATTCAACTACCCTTACATTTTATTTCTGAACCCTCTAGGACTAACAATCACTTTTATGTACTATTTTGAAAAGTCTGATTAGCTCGATCGACTTTTTTTTTTCACACTTTGGTAACTGACTGTATTAAAAATGTCATGCTAATCACTCCGTCTGAAATTTTTAATGAAAAACTCAAAATATATCTAAAGAGATGAAAATACCCTAATTTAATTTTTTTCCATACGGACCATACCTTCTTCTTCTTCCCCTAATTTAATTTCATTTTTTTTCTGAACCCACTTAAGATCGGGAAGACTAATTATGATGTGCTTCTACAACAAAATCTGATGTTAAAACTTGTGAATTAAGATTTACAGTTAGCATCATAAGTCAAACAAGAAATTTTGTTCAATTTTCAAAGAACTTGGAAAAGAAAAAAAAAAGAATCACAAATATAGAGAACCAAAATTTTTAAGCAAGATGTTGAGGAAAATCCAATACTTTCAAACTGACCGAGCCTTGTCGTGACTTTCATTTGCGAAATAGCTTCAAAGACTTATGAAATTGCTGCTTCGAGATTCCAATTTCTTTCACCATTGTTCTCTTTTCGGAACTGATCTCTCCTCGCTTAAACACTTACAACGTTGTAAGTTTCTACTCTGAACTGGGAAGTGCATTGGTTAGAAACTCGAAAACAACAGAAGATTTAATAATTTAAAGCAAAAATAAACATAAATGTTTATCAAACAATCTACAAGTCTATGCTTGTAGATCTAGCCTTATGGCCAAATAGATTTCACTAAAAAGATGAAGTGTTTTACAAAACAATATGTGAAATCACCAAACCAAAAACTCTTATAAGACAACACATCTTGGAGAGCAAAACACAGGAAAAAAAAAAACAAGCTTCCTAGAAACTAGGAAAGCAAACAGCAACAACAAGTCCAATATAGTTCGCGATGTAGCTCGTGATGAAGCTACATCCAGGCGCGCATCAAATTCAGCGGCGACACTTTTCTGAATTTTCTCTCTAATTGTATTTTGTATGCTCTAGGCTTTTCACAACTCAGTTCTCTCTGCTCTTGTGTATTCTGCCTCTATATCGTGTTCCTTATTTATACAATGGAGGAGACCTACAATACCATAACAAAAGACTCCAAGTATTTAAAGGATTAGGAGTTAGATTCCATAATCAAATAAAATACCTTTATTACCTAGATTTTGTTACCAATTATACAGGGATTCTTAGAGAAGTTTTAGGAAGGGATTATTACCAAGATTTTGTTTCCACATATACACCTAAACTTTAGGACTAAGAAAACCAAAATATTATCAAGATTTTATTTCCAAAAATACACATAAACTTTAGGACCAAGAAAATCAAAATATTATCAAGATTTTGTTTCCAAATATACACCTAAACTTTAGGATCAAGAAAGGTGAGAACAAGAACAAAATAGGACATACCTATTTTACCCTTACGGGAAGGATGAGTTAGGGGGTGGGAGAGATCATAGAAGTTCCCGGTTGTTGATTTGGACGATGTAGGGTCGGTGGATTCATGAGGTTGAATATAACCAAAAGTTGTATTTATTCAATATTGTAGATAGTAGTCCACAATTTACGCAACACACAAGTAACATCAGATTAAAAATTGATTCTAAACTCAATTCTTCTTCATTCTCTGATTATGACTTGCAATGACAACAATAATCCATTCTTCACCCACTCTTTCGCTCCCGCCACTACAACAAAATTGAGCATTTACAACATTTTTAGCGCAATGTTTTTAAGATAACGTTTTGTTTGTTATAAAGTAATCACAAACTTAGGACAAAGAGTGTATTAGAAAAAGAGAGAGAGTGTTAGTCCCAAAGGGCACAATATTAAGCTAGAAGGGGGGGGGGGTTTAATAGTTTAATAAACACTTAAAACTTTTTGTAATAGTTCTAAAACAAGTACTTGCAACCTATTGCAAATGTTGAAGTAACGGAAGACTTGCAAGGAGGACATACTAAGTCTGCTGGTGAAACACTACCGATAGACTTAGCTGATTACTGAAGGTTGCTGCTCAAAGGAATAAGTTAAGACGATGAAGACATTATAAAACAGTAATCAACATAATGAAAAGAACACAAATATGTTGATATGGTTCGCATTATAAAGAGTGTTACGTCCATCACGAAGGCAGTCAACCTTGGATTTGAATGTGCACTATATTTTCCACTAGTTCTATTACATAAATATCTAATGGATCGTGTACAAAATATTTGAATTGTGTTTGGGGGTGGGGAATTGAATATCTGGAGAAACAGAATATTCAGTGTGAAGAAGAATAGTAATGTGTACAACAATAATAAGTAAATGATTAACAGTTGATGCAGATCTTCTCATTGTTGTTGTGGACTTCGTTGATCAGTTAATGATCTTTTGAATGCACTGAGTATGATGACTTAATGTTGTTGAATAGATTCAGAGCATTTTTTTCTTCAGTCTTCAATGGCAGTATTTATATCTGAGCATCCTTGAGACCGTTGGGGAAGATGAAGTGAGAAACAACTCTATTAGGTTAAATGCATTAAATGTCTGGAGCTGCTTTGTTGACTTCATCTTTAACTGAGACTGATCAGGGTATGAAGAGGAGTAGGTGCAGCAACTAGCAGGTGGGCGACAAACATAGTTACAGACCTGCAGTAGTTGGTACAGTATGTTTGTGTCAGACTGTACACCTGCTATGCCATATTCAAGAGGCGAAAGTCTTCATTTTTTGGAAAAGCTGGAGAGACGTGTCTTGAAAATCAGGAGCTGATTGAAGATGGATTAATTCAAATTTAAACCAAGATAGCTGAATTAAATAATCCACTTAAGCTTGATATCTGGATGAACTGGACACGTCAAGCTGTCCGAGTGGAGACAAGTAGGGGTGGCAAATCGGTCGTGCTGGGCTGTTATCGGGCCGGCATGATAACAGCACGACACGATAAGCACAAACACGAACACGACACGATAAGCTTATCGTGCCTAATATTAAAACCTGAACACGAGACAATAAAAACATGAAAAGTACGACACGGCACGATAGACACGATAAGCAAAAAAACACGATTTATTTAGTCAGGACTGTTAATCCCGTTAAACATTATAAAATATATAATTTTGATTTTTAATACATATTTTGAAAATTTATCAATATAAATAGTCAAGTAGTTTAAAAATCATAAATTTTCAAATGATAAAACTATGAAATAATCATGAAAATAATTCGAAATAAGTGAATAACCCCTAGTAAATTTTAAAATATATATTTTTAAAACATATATATTTTAGTTATCGTGTCTTACCGTGCTTATCAAACCAGCCCGACAACAACTCATTTTTTATCGTGTCTTATCGTATTGACCCTATAACGGCCCGAACCCGATAAGCCTCAGCTCAAACCCTATAATTCCGTGACGTGTTCGTGTTGGCCAATCGTGTCGTACCTCAAATTGTCACCCCTACAGACAAGGTCTGTGGTGAAGTCTGCTGGTGAAGCCTTCTGTCGAAGTCTTCTGCCGAAACCTGTGAAGTCTAAAAACTATTATAAAGGCAAAGTTTTATACACAATTGCCACGCTAACTGGTACGCAACAAATAAAATTGAGGATGAACAATTGCTGAATAGATGGAGGTTAGGGAAGATGAAGTCACAAAGGGTCAATCCATGGTTTGAGTTATAAGGTTTCCTATTGGTTGATTAATGATTGCCCTTGATTAAAACTCATCAAATGGTTGAAATTAAATCTAAAGAGGTCACAAATCAAGTGGGGGATCTGAATTGGGTCGGATAGGGTTCAAGGGTTCAGACCAAAAATCACAAATTGGAAAATCCCGTAATGCTGGTACAGGGCTGGGCGGTCGCCTAGAGGAACGGCTGAGCAAGTGCTCGATCTAAGTCTCAAGCCTGAATTTTGCGTGGTCGCTCAGTGGTCTGGATGGCCAAAATGACTTGAAAACAAGTCCAAAATGTGTCCAACTCAACCCCAAACCATAATGGATGTTTAACACACTCAAAACAGGTCCGAACATCACCCGAAACAAGGAGGAATAAAGGGCGAAACTCGAAACAAACATCAAACGATTCAACAACGAGTTAAACAAGAATACTACAAGCATGAATGGACATTCTTAATCATGTTAAGGACTAGTAAACAAGGTCTATGATTCAAATTAACATCTCACGAGTCTCAAGACACGAAACAAGGAAAAAAGGAATGCAAACCGAGAGACCCTAATAGTCAAAAGGTCAAATGAAGCAACAATGCTTCCGAACTCTCAACCAATCATACAATGGCCAAGATTGAAGTTATAAAACAAACGAGAAGGGTTATTATATGGACTAGAGTACTCCTACAAAATTCAACAATGATACACGAGTATAGAAACTCCAAAGACAAGATACACGCAAGGTTCGGTTTCACGCAACGCGATAAAAGCGAATGTGATGCGTTAAGCATCAAAGCAAGATTAGATTTAAGGAATCTATTCCTTAGGAAGTTTAATACTCACAATTTACTCAAGATACTCAAGAAATGGCCTAGGCTATAACCAAGATCACAAGAAAGAACTACGCGAGAACACTCAACCGAGTCGGCTCCCAACTATCGTCGAGTTACGACTTGTAACTTAAACAAGTTAAAGTCATGAGGAACATAAAGAACTAAAGTATAGACCTCTAAATAGCCTACCTACATGTCTAAAGATTCTCATATCAAGTCGGACATGAGTTGCAATGGTTATTCGGTCCGCAAAGCAAGTAATTCAAACACATGAAGGTTCGGGGTCTTACAGACCCTACTTATATGGCGCACCTCGTTCCACTCGGAAAGGATGTTTGGAAAGTTTGGGTCCTTGTGTGTTTAGATCCCAAGGCTCCACTGTGGAGGCCTAATTCAACCATGTCGGTGATCGAGGATGCAATTGGGAGTACATTTGCATGGCATAAAGATTTCATCACTTTTGATTAATCTTGATTTCATATGGTTCTTTTGGATATGTATATTTTGCGTAGGGACTTTTATTTTCGACTTTTAGACTCTTAATCTATGTTAAGGCCTTTTATTAATTGCTTTGGTTATTTTAGATTATTGTTTTTAAGAGACTCATGCACCACTTAAATAAGTAATCCCTTTTTAACTCCGCCAATGTTATTGTTATATATAGCATTGCATTGTCGGTCTCAAGCCCGGATAAAGGAGGAGGGGGAAGGTTCACTTATTGGCAGCAATTGAAGATAATAAGTGGAAGAAGCAGCCTTGTTATTGCAACTGTAGCAGGAGGAGCAGCCAGGTTAGCATTGCTATATGTAGCTTCTAAGTTGTTCTTCAGGCCCTGGAAAACTTTCGATTACCTCGGTTGATATTTGTCCAAATTTCTGAAGTCCTGGCTAGTCTGCGAGTTTCATTGGTTATCGATTAATCCCTCCTTCCTGAAGTGCTTATGATTCAGTAGTTAATATTTTTAATATATTTCTGAAGTGCTGCTAGTCTACTACTATATTGTCAATTCATTTGCTTATTTGACATTAAATAACAACCGGTGCTTGTTGGCTAGTTTCACTGGTTTCTGCAGTGCCTGCTGCTAGTTTCACTGGTACACTTGATTTTGCTCATTTTTGTAACTGAACAGAAACATTAACTTGTAACTTTGTTATCGTCCTAATGGGAAGGTTTGGCCAATAATCTGCATTAGCTTCTTGCAGCTAGATGTTCTATGCTACTAACTTGCTCTTGGATTCCAGGTAATGATAATCTATTATTGATTGGTGCAGGTACCCATTTGTGGGAACCATGGGTGGCAAGTGGCAAGTGGCAAGTGGCAACTGCTGTTTTTATGATATCATAGGTACGTAGATATTGGCCTCATTCAATTGTTTGGTCTCATAGTGCTTGCACTAGCTAAGTTAGAAGCACTGGGGGAAATGAGAACCACTTGGGATTAAACTGCATTTGGTACTAAAACTACTAATAACCAGCATCTAGTTGTTGTCCTTCTTTTCCACTGAACTTGTACATAGCTCATAGGAGCAAAGATATTGGCAAAATCACCTTTGAAATGGCTCTATTCTTTAGAAAGAACATCGAGATTGCTTTACCATTCTCGGACTTCAATTGCATCTAAAGAAAAAATCATGTCATCAGTTCATTAAAAAGAGAGAGAAACCATTAAACCATATGATTGAGATTGTGTTGCGAAAAAACTAGATAAATATGCTACATTTTTTCGTTTTTGATAAATTTCTAAACAAGTATCCTGCATATGCATTGAATTCTTTCTCCCTACGAATAGCTAATATCATTTGCTTGAAAAGACAAATGCACACATAAAATCACATATCAAATGTAGTACTTTTGTTGATTTCAAATCAAAGAGTAGTAGGAAAAACCGAAGAATCACTGAGATCCGTCCTCTACCGCAAACTTCACAACACAATAGCTTTTACAGAACGAAAAACCTGTAAACATCAACAAAATCAGAAACGTAAATCAATACGTACAAGTCATGTTGGTCTGAGAAGGGAAACTAACTCTTCGAGGTTACAAGTAATGTTGATCACAGAATAGCTTCAATTGATAACTACTACCTTCATGTGCAGACAAAAACCCACAAGAATCTTCACACTTTTGTTCATGATTTTAAACAAAAGAGCAATCAGATGCACAAAACAAAGACATTTGTTTAGTTGACGTATTTCATCACTGGTACAAGCAACATCTTCACTAGAAGCGGTTTAAGTTCAGGTTTTTTTCTGGAAATCCTAGTGCATCCTTGCATGATTGCCAATGAAACATTCCAAGCTTATTTCTCTGACTCTTCTAGTAGCTTCATTTACACACACACACACACACGCACACACACATATATATATAATCTAGCTAAAATTTCTACTATATACTCCCTCCGTTCCGAGCAAAGAGTCCATTATTTCATTTTGGGATGTTTCACTTAAAGAATCTACTTTAATAAATTAAGGCATAAAAGTGTTATTTTATTACTAATGGACTACTAAAAGTGTCATTTTCTTTAAAAAATTGACTTTCAAACCGGGATTCTTTGCCCGGAACGAGGGAGTATTATCTTTTTATTTTTTTTCTTAATAATTTTAAATATAAATATGGTGCAAGTTGTAAATATTTTAATAATCAAATAGGAATTTCATGTTGCTGATGAAAAAAAATATGAGATTAATACTAGTGAATCTTAAAAAATTACAATATTCTCATAAGCACTTCATAAAATCATGTTTTTTTCTTCATGTCTTTTATATAGTTCAAACCTCTTCCTTTTTTTTTTCTTTGAATAAGAGATAAATGAATGAAAGAAAATGTCATGAATAAAAAACAGAAAAACTGAACAAGAAACTAAGTTCAAAATATGGAGCCAACAAGGTTTGAACACTTAACCAAGCAAATACAAGCAAGAGATGTTTCCACTTTCCAGGGTAGGCTAGGGACTACTTTTAAGAAATTGCTTTTAAGAAATTGTTGAATGAAAAGAAAGTAGCACAAATAAAAAACAGGAAAACAAAAGTAATTAAGTCCTAAATTTGCGTCCACCTAGGATGGAACACTTAACCAAGCATGTACAAGCAAGAGATGCATTTCCAAGTATGCTAGGGACTGTTTGATGAAAACAAAGAACAAACATTTATATATTTAGTTTCGATACTGTTCAAGAACACCTATATTAGATTTTTTTTTTCCATAAAATTTGAGGTCATGCAATTGCATGGCCTTGCATATCATAGATCCCGCCTGAACAAACTAATAATCACAAATGCATACCTTTTTAGGGAATCTAGGAGTTTCGCTCCTCTTTGCATAGGAGCATGAACCCTGATTGTTTGAAGAACCTCAGAGAGCCTGCAGGTCAAAACATGGAACAGAAGTAATTTACTCTGAACTTCACTAGAGTTGAACATCACTGGTTACTTTACCACGTGTAATCAGCTGTCCATGAAAAACACCTACGAAGATACTTGAGACACATTTGTTGAATTTAGTATCAAGAAGGAAGTACTGGAAGCACAAGCTTAAATATTTTATCCACCTCAGCTTCAGAGTATGTGCAGTGTGCTTATTAGCTTTATAGGGTGTTCCATGAATGTGCACTCCGAGCTGCCAGTAGCATTTTCTATTTCCATAGGGGTTCAAGCTGATGGATGATCATATTGAGTTATCTCTGTAATAAAAGGCTTCTGAGACCTGATCAATGAAAGAAAGATCATCCAGAACATCAAGGGATTAGGTGCCATCCGCAGAGCCAGATCCAGGACGTTGACATAAGTCAGATGGAAGATGAACAGCAGCATTGTGCAACTAAGATATAAATGAGGTGCAATCTTCACCTAAAATCTATCCTTTTAAGTAGAGGCTTCGCTAGTTCACTACGTAATGACTTCTCCATTGTTTCATCCACCACAATGTCCGCACTTTCGTATCTGTCTGAGAAGCCAACCTCACACATGGTTAAAGGGCTATCATTTCATTGGTAACTGAAAGAGAGTATGTCGCATCTAGTTGCCCACACATAACGTCGCATCCAAATTCAAAGCATTATCAGGCTTATCATGAATTACTGCATAAGTAGAACAATTATCATCCATGCAATGTCAGGCTTATCATGAATTGTTGCTTAAGTAGAACAATTATCATCCATGCAATGTCACTATTCAATATTTCATTTTCTCCCTGTGAAGTTATTTGAGAATGTTCTCCAGATGAACTGTGAAACAATAGAAGTGGCAAGCATCTCTTCTCTACTTTGTGTCACAATATCAGGGTCAATATCTCCATTGAGTGAGCTAATTGCCGTGTAAAACTACTTGGACTTCGGTTTGAACCACTAACATGAAACCGTGAAGTCGATCACCTTTCATCAACTCTTTGAGAGTAAATTATTCCAATCATTCTGTTGTCCCTATATCTTTGATGGAGGAACTAGCTGATACATTCAGCAATGTATTCTTAGAGAGAGGTTGAGCCAAGCTGCTCATACAAGGAATATTTTCCAAATTGATATTTGAACTACTCTTATCCTGCATGTCTAACTGGGTATCGTCTACTTGACTTTGTTGTCAGCAACAGTTGCCAGAGGTCCAGGGTGAGGCCTAGAAGTAATTTGGATGCATATCCGCTTCATGTTTTCATGAGCATCCAATAAACCCCACCAAACTACAAATGGAAGATACATACCAAAATCAAAAATTCAGCAGAAGCTCGTCCTGATAACTTATCTCTTGCCAGTTCTGTCACATTTAACTGCAAAAGGGCAACTGTTACAAGAAATAGCAGCATGCAGAATGGTTATTAATCAGCATAATGATGATTCTGCATGTATTTTGTGTGTATCTCACAGGTGGATTTAAAAAACCCCGTGAATTGATTTGGGTTATTGGTGTGGTTTTGGCTGTATTGACCACATCTTTTGGCGTAACTGGTTATTCCTTACCTTGGGACCAAATTGGTTATTGGGCAGTGAAAATTGTAACCGGTGTACCTGAAGCTATTCCTGTAATAGGATTGCCTTTGGTAGAATTATTGTGCGACAAAAACTAAAAGAACGCAACTTCACCTTCTGCTCTTGGACTCTGATGCAAAAACAAGTAGAGAGTTATTCACTGAATAGCTAAACTCCAATCAGAACTCAAGAGAAGATAAGGGAGACCAAAGCAGAAAGGAAATGCGATGGAAGGAGTACAACTAAGAACCCACAAACAACAACAGGAGCATTATCCCAAAGCTTTGACACAGCATACACCCTGTCCAGAAAGTAAAGGTGTTTATTCTGTGCTGTTTGGGTTTATGAAAACAGAAGAGAAACAAATTCAGTCTTTTTTTAATTTATAAGAATGTTTCAGAGGTAAAGCACCGTGACTTCATCACTGTTAAATAAATGAGTTTTGTTGAAATATAAATTGATAAACTTGTCTTCCTGATGCTTCTATTTCTTTTTTTCTTTTTTTACTTTCCCTTTCATTTTCCTTTTGCACTTTCAAGAATCAAACAGAACATTAGCTTAAAGCAACAATGAAAACTGTGAAAACCCACTTGAAGCTCTGTAGTATTAAATTATTAATAGCATGCAGAACACCTAAAGCTAATCGCTTATCTTTAAAATTCTCTGGACTTTTTTATGGTCTCCAATCCCCATTTTGACTTGGCCACTGTCTCACCAAAAAATTGACAGCTCTATACTATCAATTTAAGCCAGTAAAATGTTCACGCCAGATTCAATGAAAATCTAAGGCGCATCTATGAGCGAGCTAAGTGGGCTACCCCACGTGATTAAGCGAATGGGAATCATTTATGAATAAACAACTTAAGCCAATTTTAGTTGCATGCGCTTATGAGAAATAAAGGTGAAGCACCACACAATCCAGTAGGAGAGAGAGAGAGAGAGACCAAACAATTAGAAGAGCCAAGTGGAATACTTAACTTAAGCAAGCATATACAGTGATAACCCAGGTAGATTGGGACTTAAACTAAAGCTACCGCAAAGCATGACAAAAGCAACACAATCTTTACAGAAAATATACACAAAAAGATCAGATCAGAAAACAAAGTACTAAAACGAAAAGTGATGGCAGTATATCATCAATTAATAGATTGTCTTCAAATAATTCATACTTGGGAAGCTGAATCTATAACTTGTACTAATATCGTCTAAAATTTAGGATTAATAAACCTCAAATTTGACAATTCACCAATAATCTTTGCAAGAACACTCCCCATCTTTGAAATGGTGGAATCTCTTAGCATCCCGCATAACAAGTACTCTGCCAACCAACTTGGAAATGATCTTCATTGCATTGTGGCAATCACCACAAACACGTAGATTTTTTATTACACGCAACGAAGAGCGAGCTGGACTGGTAATAAGACCCCGAGCAACAGCAAGCCTCTCGCTAT
The DNA here is from genome assembly GCA_013146195.2 of Codonopsis lanceolata. Lineage (NCBI taxonomy): Eukaryota > Viridiplantae > Streptophyta > Magnoliopsida > Asterales > Campanulaceae > Codonopsis > Codonopsis lanceolata. The sequence goes on from CM028377.1 coordinate 174,230,491, forward strand.
GTGCAAGAAGAGCTTCCTCCTTGCCTTCTTGATCTATATCGTGGAGAACAAATTTAGTCTCTGGCACATAACCAGCCTCTTTCATTTGTTGTCTCAATCCCCTGAGTAACACATATAACCTTTCGCTGTCAGGAGACGTATCTCCTGCCCTGTATTCATGGGTCCTAGTTTTAACCTCCAGTGGATTTTCACGAGCTAATTTCCTTTTCTCCTTCTCTTTTTCCTTTGCAAGATCAGAAGCTGTAAGTGGAATTAGGCCTGCCTTTGATTGCTCGTCTAAGCGAGATGGATCAAGTTGCTCAACAATATCAGCACAGCGATCCCCAAGCTCTGTTTGTCCATGAATTCGACATAGATTCATCAAGGTTTCCCAAACATCCACACTAGGTTCCACGGGCATCTTTTCAATGAACTCCAAAGCTTCATCCAAATACCCTGTACTTCCAAGCATCTCCACTACACTCACATAATGCTTCATCGATGGAACAATGCCATAATCCTTGCTCATTGATTCAAAGTGCAAGAGGCCCTCAGTGATGTCTCCTAAGACACTACAAGCAAAGAAGACACCAATAAACATTTCACTATCAGGCTTCAATCCTATTTTCTTAAATTTAGTGAACAATTCGATTGCCTCCTCTCCAAGACCATTCTTAGCAAGCCATGTGATCATGGTATCCCAAGAAGTCAGATTCCGTTGGGGCATTCCATTAAACACCTCATATGCATCTTCCATAGAGCCACATTTACCATACATTTCCAGAATTTTGTTGCCAGTGCTAACATCGAGAAGAGGTACTGATCTCGTGAGGTGCTCGTGAACACACTTTGCCTCTTGAAGCGCTTCATCCTCTCCACATGCCTTCATCAGCAATAAATATCGTGGCATATCAATGGATATGCGCTGCTTCTCTAGTAAACCCAAAACTTCCACAGCTTCCTTCAGTTTACCATCCTTGCAGAAAGCATCAAACTCCGCAAGAGAGCCACGCAATTGGCTGGTCTCAGCAGCTTCATCAGACTCGTCAAACGATTCTGAACTACTGGATACGTGAGAATCTGCAGCACCACTATAAAAAGGCTTATTTGGGACCTGCTGATCATTTGAAGCAAACCCTCCAGCCTTTTCCCTTGCATAACCATTTGAGCTCCCAACACTTTCTCCATAAAACCCGCTTGTGCTTTGCTGTTTTATTCCCATATTGCTATTAGAACCAACACCTGCTACAAGCGAAAAAGTTCCATTCGTTCCCAAATTATAGTTACTGGAACTTTGCTGTGACCTTCCAATATTTCCCATGTAATTATCTCTAGAACTCTGCTGAGACTGAACATTAGTTTCTCTGTAACGTCCATCAACAGACTCTCTTGCTCCCTCTTGCTTAAATCCAAACCAACTCTGTGTGTTCTTACTTTCCCCAGCTAACCCACTTGAACTTTGCTGTGAAGTCCTCAAACCCTCCTTGTTAAACCCACTTAAACTCCTCCCTTCCTCTCCCCACCTATTTCCATAATTCCCATTAAAGTTTCCATTTTCGGGCGCAACTGAGTTCTGTTGAAATCCATTCCCACCACCCTCAGTGTAATTCGAATTATACTCATTCTGTCGAGATCCATAACCAAATACTCCTGTGTTATTAGAAAAACTACCGTTTCTTCTACCTACACTTTCTAGATGCTCACTTCTATCGTTTTGTCCATAAGCCCAACTAAGGTTTTGTTGAAAATTTCCACCATGTAACCCATCTAATCCATCTGGTTTGTTAGCGGAATCACTATTAATATTTCCTCCATACGACCAATCTTGACCAAACCCACTCGAAACCCCAATACCATGTTGTGAATGTTCTACATGATTTCTTCCCCCATCCTGTCCAACTGGGTTTTCAAAATTGAATCTTTCATCAATGGCAGTGTTGTGGAGTGTGCTGAAACTTCTAACAAAATCAAAGGGTTTAACAGCAGGATTGGGATTGGAGCTGCGTACCTTATACAAAGCTTTAAGTGATTTTATGGCGTGGATCGTGGCTCTTGTTTGGGTCATTGGTTGGTAAGGATTGCCCGAGTCAACTCGGTGAAGAGGGGAGGGTGAGAGACTCAGAGACGGTGAAGCAAAACCTGGTTGCAAGTCGCTGAAATTGTTAAACCCTCCGCGGTGAGGAGTGGGAGGAGAAGAAAAACGTTGGTTAGGTGGTAGGCCTATGGTCCATCTGACAAGGCTTTCGAAATGGGCTTCGTCGTGAAGGTCCTGCAGGAGAGTGTGCTCGTCTGTGTGGGTGGGTGGGGATGGGGGAGAAATTAAGTCCGTAACTTTTGGTGAAATTATAATGTCTTCACATTATTTTCTTTTTAGAAAAAATTACAAATTGATACATCTTTTAAAACATATTTTAAAATAAATTTAGCTATTTTTTAAACATATCTTTTAGGTATATTTTTTGGACGAAAGTATGTCGCTGCCCTTTTATCTGTTTGTTTGTGTGAAAGATTTCTTATCTGGGATCACCTTCTTTATTCGAGAAACAATAAAACCCAACAGATCGAATAAACAAAACTCAGCAGATCAATCTCTCTAGAAATTCTCTCTAAAAAACTCTTTCTTTGAAAATCCAGCAGGCTGATCTCTCCTTTGATCGGAGATTGAGAAGGATTTTGGGGATTTTTGGGGTTTTGCTTGTTAAACTTTCTCTCTCTAAAACCCAATGAGAGATTGATCTGTTGGGTTTAACCGACGAGACTGACTATCCTCCTACCACAAAGTTTTAGTCAAAAACACTTTCGATATTTCTTTTCAATTTTTATTTTATGGTAAATTACTTGATAGAAAAGACAAAAATTGTCATTCCAGAACATACCACACCTTAGCTCAAGAAACAATCACAACCATACATTCACATTCAAGTTGATATAGCCTTTCAAAACCGTCCTTTATAAACATCACATTATTCGAGCAAATCTTCACAGATGGCACTCCTTTTTTTATTCGATTTGAGCTAAAGAAATCGGCACCATTTTCATTGTTTTGAAGCGTGACAACGCAGCAAAAATGAAGCTTTTTATTTTTCTTTACTTCATCTGTTCAGATCTGAATTGTCTCATGGTTCATCATCGAAAGCTTTTCCACATTTGAGCCCTAGGCTTTGATTGCAAAAAAAATGTTAAAACAATACTGATGTCAAGCCTTGGCATCAACTTTTTTGAATTTTTTTTTTACTTGAATAACATGTTAAAACAGTGCTGATGCATGCCAAGCCTTGGCATCAGTATTTTTTGAATTTTTTTTGGCTTGAATAAATCCAGGCATCAGGTTGACAAACTGTTGAATCTTGCATTATATTAAAATTGCTTAAAATCATTCCACTTTGATTGTCAGTCAAAAGCTTAAAGATATTTTGTTCAGCTTGTAATTGTTTCTCAATTACCTGTTCAACTGGCCATAACGTTTTAAGTGTCAGCTTGCTTTCCTCATTTGATTGAACTAATATTTGTACTGACACTTTCTCATTTTGTGTTTTTGGTAGATATTCTGTTAGATATTTTTTTCCAGGATCTTTTGTGATCTTGTGAAGATATGTATATTATGTCAAACACATTTTCAAATTCAAATGTGTTCCTAACGGGTTATTCTTGAAACTCATCTATAAATACTCACTGGAAGCATTTTTGAAGACACAGAAGTCTGAAGCCTTATATTCTCAAAAAATTCTCTCTGTGTCTTAGTCTTCTTAAAACTTTAGCTAGATAATCTCTCTTGTTTATTTCTTTCTAGTTATTGTTTAGGCAAACATTGAACGATCTTTTTCATATCTTTTTGAAATCAGTTAGTTTGTCTCACGAGTTTGATTGTTACTCAATCACTCTCCATAAACATTGGTCTTTTGTTGTACGCTGATCCATTAGAGAACAACTAGATTTTTAATAAAATTAGTGCACTTCAAAAATCCAAGTCTGACCAACTTGGTAGTGGACGTAGCAGTTTAACAGTGAACCACTTCAATTGATTTGTCAGCCATTACTTATACTCTTGCAAACTGACTTAACACTTAAGAAGTTTTCAACTGATTAAGTGTCAGCCAGTTACTAACATAATTGTTTACTTACTTATTCTAGTAAATTGTTTTTCAGTTTCTTCTCTGTATACAATGATCTACTTTAAAAGTCAACCTCTTTTGAAAAATGTTGTGTCAGCCAGCTGACCAACCTTCATCAGCATAAGGTATTTTAAAAGTATTAGTCAGCTAACCAATATCAACTGACTGACAAAACCAATTTTCCGCTGCCAACTTTAAAAGTTTTACAAATCAACCCTCAAGGTTTTAAAAGGTTATTCACCCCTCCTCTAGCCTTGTTTGTTGCCTACTGGACTTACACAAACTGTCATCAGGTTGTGCAAAAAACTATCAAAACTAAGCAGTGCTGATGCCAAGACTTGACATCATCATTTTTTTTGGTTTTTTTGGTTATGAAAAAATCGTAAAAACAATCCTTTGGCATTAGCATTTTTTGTTTCTTTTTTTTTTGTCTGAAAAAACCATCAAAGCATTTTTCTTGCCTTTCCGATATTGCTTAGGTGATGCCGAGGACGATAAAAGAATTATTTTGCGAATTGGTCACTTTATAAACGTGGAAAAAGGAGGAAGGAAGTCTGGGACGAAGACCCCTTGAACTATCGAGTAGATGGTGAAGCATCAAATCAAGGGATGAGTGATCTGCCATTTTGGTCTTTGAAGAAAACTAAATTTGTATTGACATATACATTTGCATTTTCCTGCTCCCTTGTTTTGGTCAAAACTGGGTGATTAAATGGTTTATACTATCTACTGATACTAAGAAATGCTCACTTATGGATTCAGTTAAAACCAGGAAAACTCATTCTATCATTTGCATTTGTCAACTCTTTTTATTTGATAATTATGAACATCATCGGAACTCTATGGCGATAATCTCCTACTGTTTCCAAATGTTGATGCCAAGTCTTGGCATCAGCTTTTTTGAATTTTTTTTTTTTTTTGCTTGAATAAACTGTGAAAACAGTGTTGATGCCAAGCCTTGGCATCAGCTTTTTTGAATTTTTTTTTTTTGGACTTGAATAAACTGTCAAAACTGTGCTGATGTCAAGCATTGACATTAGCATTTTTTTTTAGACCGGAAGAGATTTGTCTTCATTAATGGCATTTTTGTCATTTGACAACCAATTTTTAGTTATATGAAATGTCCAAAAAATTGATGGACCTAGATGAAAACATCTTTCTAAAATTGTACCCACTTAAAATTTGTCATTGTTTTTATTTAACCAGTTAAATACACTTTTAGGGTTAAAGTGTCGAAGATACTTTTAATTAGGGGTGAGCTTGGTCCGGGTTGGTCCAATTTTTTGAAAAAAATTAGAAAATCGGAACCAGACCAATAGTCCGGTTCTCAAAAACTTTAGAATCGGAACCAACCCAATAAGTGTTAGAACCAATACATTGGTCCGGTCCAGAACCAATGGAAGGCACACCAGAACCAGAACCAAACCAATACTATGAATTTTTACTTTTTAACTGTTTAATACAAATATATAATAAAATTTTGAAGATTTCAACTTTATAAAAAGAATAAACAACCTTCGATAAAAGTACATTCAAACATGTTTCTGAAACAACTTTCGATAAAAGTACAAACTTAAAAGTAGAACATTATTGATGTCTCTTGGAATTAATAACCGGAACAATGATCAACAACATAGAGACTACAGACTAATAGCCGGAACAATGATCAACAATAACGTGACAAGCAGAGACCGAGCATCTGGCCGAAAAATCAGCCTCCCACCAAGAAAGATTTTTTGTAAAATATGAAGCTTATATTGTCAAATGCGGAAACAACCTGGAGCAACAGAATAGCTTGAAGTAATAATAAAACAAAGAGCAAAACTATACTTGGCAACTAATTTTATATTCTCACTATAATGACGTAGTCACTCTCGTTTCTCTTTCCTTGTTAACTTAACTCATGTAAGACTTGAAAGGAATCTCGTACTACGAGTACACAACAGGAAGAAGATCATCGAAAGAGAAGAATTATGTTTTCTATCACCCCCCACAAGTCCACGAGGGATCTACTAATTTGTGGACTACGAACACTTCCACTCTCGCAAGGATTCTGCATTGCCCTTAGACCTCAAAGAACATGCTTCTCTAGAAATAATGTTGAATTCTGATAAATGATGTGAGACTGCATAATAAGTAGGCCCATAGAAAACCCAACCAATAGTTCAATTAAAATGAAAAATCATTTTCAGTGGTAATCAATTTATACTTCAAATTAGAATTCTTTGTTATAGCCACTTGGTACAGCTTAAGTCAAATCACTGAAGAAATCTATTCATACCTTAGCTAGAAAGATTTTTGAAAAAACACCACTTCAAAGTCTTCAATTAATACATGTAGAAATCAAGTAGAACCCCCAAATCAAACAAATAGGCAATACAATGGCTAAAGAGAGGAAAACAAATAGTTATACTTTCACACAACTCAATAACCCAATATAAAACATTCTTCATAAACATTTACATCAGCCAATACAGACCTGTATATCTTACATTGATATATATACTTTCACACAAGTCAACAACAAAGAGACAGTTTGAAATCTAAAAAAATTGTTGCACAATTGAAATCTAAAGAGACAAAGTTTTCATACCAGAATTTGAACTCTAAGAAACTGCTGCATATTGAAGGGGAATGCAGAGAATTAACAGGTAAAATATCAACACAAAAACAAATCAAAACCCTAGATCACAAGAATCAAATCAAAAGAGAGAGGATTTGGTACCTATGGCTGTGGTTGTGAGGAGACGAGGAAGAACCCAACGAAAGTCGACGAAATGAGAGACGCGAAAAAGGGAGAGATCGAGAAGCTGCGAACTGCGAAAGGTTTGAGTCTTGTCCACTGCGTTGTCCGACCGAAGGCAAACTGGCGACACCGCGAAGGTGGCGACTGACAAGTAGTGAAGGCCAAGCCAGATTGCTTGATTTAGGGTTTTAGTCTTTGAGTTTGATTGAGATTGAGGGGAGAATAGGAGGGAGAACTGGAGAAGGGTTACGGAACGACGCATTGGACAATCGACAAGAAAAAAATAATAATAACAATACTATAAATATCTAAAGTAACTATTTATATTTTTCATCTAGGGTTTCTATTTTGTATGTAAAAAATATAATTAATATAATGTATGTATAATATATATATATATATATACACATACATACATATTGGTCCGGTCCTGTTCCAGAACTGAATTTTAAAACTCAAAACTGGGACCAGACCAATTATCCGGTTCTTCTAAAATTTTGGACCAAGACCAAACTAAAAAATTGGTCCGGTCCAATAGTTCGATTCCTTGGTCCGGTTCGGTTTTTAAAAAAACATGCTCACCCCTACTTTTAATGAAGGAAAGACGCTTTGACAAAGCCTTTGCCCAAATTTGGACATCACAATGGGTAGTCCAATTCAAAAATTGGGCATCGCAATGCACAATTGAAGTCTATCTAAATTTAGGCATCGTATTTAAAAAATTGGGCATCACAATGCACAATTGAAGTCTGTCCAAATTTGGACCTCGTAATGCAAAAATCCTTGCCCAAATTTGGGCATCGCAACTCAAATCCCTTTCTCACTCATTCCTTCATCCCACTTCCACAATTCTTGCTGCACAAATTTACATCACTCTCAAGTCTCGTCTACCTCATGTTAGTTATTTCAACTTCTTATGTTTCAAATTGACTACACTTGGAATTATTCAATCCAGTTGGCAGCAATCCTTTTAGAGCTTCGCATACCATTTTGCCTCACGACTTCATCCATATTCGGTTATTTATCTGGGTTCGCACCCCAACACTTCTTCATGATGTGTACGAATGAACTCGGTCGTTTATCGGAAACCGATTGAAGCCAACGATACTCACATCGGAGGCAACAATGCCCACAAGGTTTTAACTCAATTCATTTTTGAAACCTGCTTCTCTGACATAGGTATTGTGTAGTGGGAAGGTAGGAGCACGGGAATTCAATCTAAAGAAGTAAATCCATGGGAGAAAGAAATCCACGCTTCAAACGAAAGCCATGGGAGTGAGCAAGGAAGCTTGACTCAAGCAGCTCATTCACTACACATGTACATCGAACCTGGGGGCTTGGATTTGAAACTCACAGATGCCATGATTGGTTCCCTTTTTCAACCCTTAAAGTTCACGCTTAGAGAGAGAGAGAGGGAGAGGGAAAGCTGCTGCTACTTTTCTTCTTCCCCAAGTCGGTCAACTCTTCTTCCAAGCGTAATGTTTCGGTTTTCAAAAAATATTGCTTCAGTGGGAAAGATGACATTTAAGGAAAAAAAAAGTAAAATGTACTCTTGCGGTTTAAAAAAAAAAACCGAGCACTTCAGCGGTTAACATTTTAGAAAAAGGGACCGACCCGCAAATATTTCTTTTTTTGGTGGGGGTTTGTTTTAACTTTTTAAGAATGAATTTCAAAAAATTGTGGGTCGGTTCGTTTTGACTACTCTCTATACTTTTTTGAAACCGCTACAGTGCAATTTTATGAATGACGATGCAACATTGATGTATTACGATGACAAATGCGTGTATCATATCAAACAATACAAAGCTTTATCAAATAATGCATCGCGATGACTGAATTTTCTCCAATGACTTTTTTATTAGAGAAAATTGTGGGCCGCTACATTTTTGCGGATTTTCAACCACTTTAGCACCTTATTTTTAACCCGATGTAGTGCACTTTCGATGTATTACGATGACAAATGTGTACATCGTTTGATATCAAACGATGCATCGTCTTATCAAATTGTGCATCGCTATGAATCAAAGTGTCTTTTGTAGATTTTTTTTAAAAAGTAATTAAAGCGATTTAAAAATCCACCAAAGAGAACCGACCTAAATTGTTCCCTCTCTCATTAATTGCAAAATTGTACATTTGATGAAGGGTGAGCTTAGCCTAGCTTGGTTCAACTTTTGGTACCCAAGCTTGGTAATAAGACCAAGGTTGCTAGTTCTCTAATAGGTTATCTACATGAATCTCGTCTAAAAGCCTCAATTAATGTGAATATACGGAATGTTATTGGATCATTGTAATAGATTCACAAACACAAATAATCAAAAGATTCTTTTCTTGATTTAGTGGCTTAATTTTTTAATTCAGACTTTCTTTCTCTTTAATCTTACCGGTTTTCTTTCTATCTCTCTCTTTATCTCTGCTTTTTTTCGATCATTACAAAATAAAAATCCAAATCACGAAGTCAAAGAGCTCAAAAGTTGCACTTTTTATGTGCTTTACATCGGAATCACAAGTCAGATCAAATGCCATGGATATGTTCAGATAGATGGATGATACTCTTGACAAAGTTCAAGATGAAAAATTTTCAGAATCATTGATAGAGTGAGTCAAACTAATAATATCATATGCTGAAGTTAGTCAACTCTAACTAACACACTCAAATTTGACCAAAAAAAGGTTTGTTCGTTTCCTTTTTATGAGTATTCTTATTGAAGGTGTTAACAATTACATTTTCTTTCCTTACTAAAGAGAATATGTTTTAAGAATTTAGTGTATAAGTTAATGAGTATTTTCTGTAATATCCGTTGGGTATTATTTGATATAATTAATTTAGTGGTCTGGCCATGTTTAGATTGATAATCTCCTTAACAAAACAATCAAGAAGGAGGAGAAGAAAGAAATGATAAATAGAAGACAATGTTATCAAGAATATAGAAATAGAAACTACATGTAACGACCTGAGCCCGAAAGTCTGGTCCATTACGTGTAACCTACTCACTAGACTACTAAACATGCAGCAACTTAGATCACATGGTCTACCACAAGTTGACCCATAGATCCGTGGATGGTGTTGGTACCCGAAGGTAGTGTGTGACAACCTTATAAACCACACACAAGTCTCACATCTACCCGATGTAGGATGGGGCGATACACTAGGTTTTACATACAGAAAAAGGGGCTTATATAGCCTAAGAAATAAAAAGACAAAAATACCCTTGAAAGGACTAACTAAAGACAATAGAAACAAGTTTAAATGGATTTTAAAAATAAAAGAAAAACACCATTATAAAATATAGTCCAAACCAACAAGGTGGGATTTTTATGTGCCAAAAACTCTGCGAAATAACCAATGACAGAACAATTGAAAAAAATAGTGAGGGCACTATGTACATCAACAACACTTGTTTTCTTATTATCTTTCAATGACAATATTGATGCCTATCATTGTTGAAACAGCTTATCGTGAGAATCAACTCTAAGAATCTTTTAACTTATACAAGGGATTTTCTTTCATAAGAGGAAAGTACAAGGTATTAGCTCAATGTACAACACTCCATTGCCTACTTGTTCTGCCAAAACTGAAATGAGTTCTGGCAAGATTGCTTGCCCTCTAGTAGTATATATGTCTCACCAACATGTTATTAGAGATCATTACCATTGAACTTCCTCTGCATTCTCTCTGTTTCTCCTTCTCTGCCTTGTATTGTCAAAGAGTCAAATAATCAAAGAAGAAATCAAGATGAGTTTTTTATATCCACCAGGTGGTCCACCACCACCACCCTTCTCCCCTCCCTTTGCCTTTCCACCTAACTTGTTGCCCGACCCCGCGAGTCCAGACTGGATGAACAAAGGTGACAACGCGTGGCAACTAGTTGCCGCAACTCTAGTAGGCCTTCAGAGTGTCCCGGGGCTAATTATCTTATATGGTGGAGCTGTAAAAAAGAAATGGGCAGTGAACTCGGCTTTCATGGCTCTATATGCTTTTGCTATGGTTCTTGTTTGTTGGGTTTGTTGGGGATATAGACTTTCTTTCGGCGATAAGCTTATCCCAGTTTGGGGAAAAGTCAATGTTGCTTTGGAACAACATTATCTCCTCGAACAGGCATTCTTGGGATACTTCCCAAACTCGACTATGGTGTTTTTCCAATTCGTCTTTGCAGCGATCACTTTGATCTTGATCGCAGGGGCTTTGTTGGGAAGAATGAACTTTTACGCATGGATGTTGTTTGTTCCACTATGGCTAACGTTTTCGTACACAGTTGGTGCATTTACCATATGGTCGTCCAATGGTTGGTTATCCTTAATGGGAATTATTGACTATTCTGGTGGTTATGTTATCCATCTTTCTTCTGGCGTTGCCGGTTTCACAGCTGCATATTGGGTACCAAAATCACCTCTTTTTTGACAAAATTCCCGTGTTTCGACTACGCATTTTACTTAGATATACTTTAGGAGCGTGAATTTATGGCTCAGAATATAATTTTAGTAAACTTACTTTACATTTTTACTCTATATAAGGTCTTCAATTCCAATTGCAAGACTTTGATCGTATACTCGATCCTGACAGAACTTGAATGTTATCTGAATGCAGGTTGGTCCTAGATTGACCAAGGATAGAGAAAGGTTTCCTCCAAACAACATCATACTGATGTTAGCGGGTGCAGGGTTGCTGTGGATGGGGTGGACAGGGTTCAACGGTGGAGACCCTTACGCTGCAAGTTCTGACGCTTCATTGGCCGTGTTGAACACCCATGTCTGCGCAGCTACTAGCTTGCTCACATGGCTGATACTCGATGTTGTATTTTTCAAAAAAGCTTCGGTCATTGGTGCAGTTCAAGGCATGATCACTGGTTTAGTTTGCATCACTCCTGCTGCTGGTACTAACTCCACAAACCCTCAACTCATAAATATGCTTGTAGAACACTTAGGTTGTGCTAGGGAACTTTAGTAAGTATCGTTGTAAAGTTGCTTATTTTTTGAGTCACATACAATTAATCTGGTAAGTATAAATGTTACTGTTAGCAAATACGCGTTAATTTGTAAATTTTAAAAATAGCAAGAAAACGATACATATAAGTATGCATAAATGCTAGAATAACTTTCTATGATGCGACTGGATGTAGGTGTGGTTGAAGGATATTCTGCCATAATAATGGGACTGTTATCGGGGTCTATTCCCTGGTTCACAATGATGGTGGTGCATAAGAAGTCAGAGCTTCTTCAGAAAGTCGATGACACGATGGCTGTGCTACACACTCATGCCATTGCAGGTTGTCTTGGAGGAATCCTTACTGGTCTCTTTTCTGAACCTCATTTGTGTGCATTGTTCTATGGAAAACCACTTAAGTATATGGGCCTTTTCCATGGCTTGCACTCTGGGAACGTCCATCTCGGGTTCAGACAGATGGGAATACAGCTCCTCGGCATTGTATTCGTGGTAGTACTTAATGTTGTGATGACAAGCTTAGTGTGCCTTTTCGTGCAACTGATTGTGCCTTTAAGGATGACCGAAGAAGATATGGAGATCGGTGATGAAGCTGCTCATGGTGAAGAAGCTTATGCTATTTGGGGACAAGGCGATAGGATTGAGAATGAGAGGTTCTCGAATTATAGCGACATTGAAGTCCAGAGTAAAGGAAGAACTGGTCAAGTTGAGATGATATGAAAATTGAGCCAGCTTGTTAACCGCGCGTTCTTTTCATTTTCCATTTTAGTGGTTCTTATAGAAAGTGTGAATTCTTGACATATGCTTCCTTGGGAAGAGAATAAAAGCCTATTTTGGTACCTTTGAAGACAGTTGTTATGTCAAGAAACTTACTATTTTAGAAGTTTATAGGGGTTAAGTTTTTCGTATTTTGATGATCTGATTTGCTTCTAAGCAAGGAGCTTTTGCTTAATAAAATTTCAACATCTAAGTTTTTCAATTGTTGTGGAAACATTATGTTTCAACATATAAATTTCATATTGAGATGCAGTCCATATACACCGGTAACACTGGTGATGATTGACTTTATATTATCAACGGTTCAGATTTTTCTGCAGGAAATGCAGAGCACCAGTGAAGCCCCAAATAACATATTTGCAGTTGGCAAAAACTTAAGTAAGACGATGGTATTACGAAAAAAAATTGTAAGACGGATCCTCCTTACTTAACCTACCGTGTTTTGATTAGTTGAGTTGTGAGTGGAGTCTTACGAATTAACATCCATTAGACCGTCTACTCTTTGCAGTTTAGTTTTAAAAAAAAGAGTAATGATGGGGGTAAACTTTTTTTTTCTTTTTTAAAAGAGTAATGATGGGGGTAAACTTATCTTTTGTTTCTAAGTGGCAATATATTGGGGATACTTTCAAGTCCCTTTCCCCAGTCCTTGAAATATTGGTTGACATTGTCAGAAGAAATCGTGACAGATGAACTACCTAAAAAGCTCCATTTCACTGTCTATCAAAGCAAGATTGAGCTTGTGTTTAGCACGAAGCCACCCATTCATGTTTCATGGCGCGTATTGCAATCAAGCGAGGGTGAGCTAGTGTTCAGCAAAAAGCCACACGTTCATGAGCCATGCTGCATATCACAATCAACGATGGTTACTCGTGGCTTGCTGACTTAATTGTGTTTCTGTCAACCCGAAGGAGCTTGCTTGCTTCTGTTCGGGAGTTTCCTGGGAGAGGAGAGCATTGTATACCCCGACAATTCAGAACCTAATCGAATCAAATGGGCGTGGACTGAAGTTCAACTCCTGTACATGCTGACAATTGCTCGGTGACACCTCAACAAAGCAAAAAATAGAATCAATTTAAGTAGAAAAGGTCTAACGTCAAATACAACCGCTATAACTTGAATCGTGTTTCACTTTTGACACAATCAAGGTCAAGCGGTCTAAGCCAACCAGAGGCTTCCCCTTTTGTTCTTTCAGAGAAGGGGGAAGTCATATTCACGTAGCTAAAAACAAGTAAAAAGGAAACGCAAAGTACAATGGCTGTTAATGTTATTTGGCTAATAATAAATAAGCTCAAGGGTTAGGGCTCACCCCAAAGACAAAGAACTTAACACTAACAGCATTCTCTTAACATTCAACGGACCAATATTACGACTAACCAAATTCGGTTCGGAAGTATATAAATACCCTAGAGCTCAGAATCTCTACTCGGAAATACATAAATGAGCAAAATCCAATTATTCAACATACATTTAAAACACTCTGGCGACCTAGTAGAGGTTTAAAACAGATCTTACATCAAAACCTCAAGCAGAGTGAATACATCAGTCCAAGTCCACCTAGGGAAAACCCAAGCCGGATCTTGTCAGGACTGTACTACAACTCTGCAGAGACGGCCACCACACAATGTTACCACTTCCATTATTCACTTCTGACCAGAGTCTGGAGAACCATCTCCATAAGAGACCAAACCCTTCTTCCCAGGTGGGCTTCCCGATGATGACCTTGATCTTGATCTAGACCTTGACTTGGACTTGGACTTGGACTTGCTTGTGTGCTTAGGGGACCGTGAATCACCTGAAGACGCTGGTTCTGATGGGCTCATGCTTCGAGAGGGAGGGCTCCTACTCTGAGATGGTGCCTTTCGCCTCTCAATATGGGGAGAAGGTCGATATCTAGAAGTTTCCAGAGGAGAGCGGCTACGGCTGTAACGGCGACCACGATAACGAACTGGGCTTCTTGACACACTACGACTACGTGTCCTGCTTCTTCTGCTTCTGTATCTGTTCAAAAAAGATGTCACAAAACAAACATCATGCAAAAGGTTTACATCACCAGGCCAAACCAGAAAGTTAACAGGCAGAAGCAAAAGTGGAATCATAGAGCACTAATCAGTAGAAATCAATGAAAACAAGATAAAGAGGTGACCAGCAAGGTAGCTACCCAAAAAAAAGTCAAATAGTTGTAGCCAGAAACAAAACAAAGCAAGAAAGTGTAGAGAGAAATAGGATAATAATGGGCACACATAGTCATTCTTCAACTATGGTAAACTGATGGGAAGAAAAAAAAAAGTAGTGGAATGAAAAAAGGTAAAGAAGGCCAATAAAATTCTGCTGGTCTGAAAGATGATCTCCTCGGTGAATCAGTAAAATTTGGCAGCAGTGTAACAACTTGCTAAAGTTGCTTTACATTTTAGAAAGGACAAAAGCATGTAAACAACATACCTTGGAGGACTCCTCTCTCTCAGTGGGCTCCTACGCCTAGGGGATCTTCGATAACTTGAATATCTTGCAAGAAAACGTGATAAAGAAAAGGTAAAAGGGGGGATTTAAAAAGATTTAAAAGAAAACAATAGTTAGAATGATAAAATGAAAGTAAGTGATTAAGCGGTTAGCAGATTAATAGGTACCTGTCACGATCACTTCTGCCATAACGATACGACCTAACAGGAGATCTCTCTGGAGAGTGGTATCTGCGAGCATAGGAGAATCGATGACTGAAACCCCTCCCTCTTCTAATACGCTTAGGTGAGCCACCCGGGGAAGGACTTCTAGACACGCTCCTTCCACGATCAGCAAACGGCGACCTAGCTCTGCGTCCTGCACCTACAGGACTCCTTGAATAACTGCGACGACTGTTCCTTGTAGGTGCTCTAACTGGACTCCGGCTAGGGCTCCTCCTTGAAGGGGCCCTACCTGAGCTTCTACTCATGCTTCTTCTGGATGATCTCACGGGGCTTCTGCTTATGCTTCTACGAGAGGATCTGACGGGGCTTCTGCTAACTGATTTTCGTGACGACTTCCTAGAAGAAGTTCGTTGGGGGCTTCGGCTAAGACTCCTTCGAGGCGGAGATGGTGTAGGACTCCTGCTAACACTTTTCTGAGATCGTGCTGGGCTTGGGCTTACACTTCTTCCTTTTTTACCCCTCACAGGACTGGGGCTTTGGACGGGACTTATGCTTTTTCCTTTCTTGCCTCTCAGTGGGCTTGGGCTTATGCTTTTTCCTTTTTTGCCTCTCAGTGGGCTTGGGCTTGGGCTTATGCTTCTTCCTCTCTTGCCCCTCACTGGGCTCAGACTTAGATTTACACTTCTTCCTTGTTTGCCCCTGATTGGGCTTGGGCTTCTTCTCTTTTTCCCCCTCATTGGACTTCTGCTAACACTTCTAGCCGGGCTCTTGCTGCTGCTTACACTTCTAACTGGGCTTCTGCTGATACTTCTAACTGGGCTTCTGCTGACACTTCTTCTTCGTAAGACCTGTGGAGGGTCTTGATCAACATTACGACTCCTGACAGCATGTTTAGGGCTCACACTGGGGCTCTTGCTCAAACTCCTCTTGGGACTAATACTCATACTCTTACTCAAGGTCCTCCTGGGACTCGCACTTCTGCTCCTGTTCAGCAATCTTAATAAATTTCCAGATCTTACATAAAGACAAGCATTTAATAAATAATTTGTGAGAAGGAATGTAAACCTAGATTTTCCTGGGTGATCATCCACTATATCAGGTTGTCGTCTCTCTGCAATCTTCTCTGGCCTATTAACAGCTTCAAGCCCATTGCTATGCCGATCTCCATTTTCCTTGGGATATTCACCCTCCTCCCTTTCATGCCTATCATTACCCTCTCCTAATTTATGATGAATGGAAGTATCCTCAGCTGCAGCCAAAGGAGAATGATTTGCAACTGGAGAAGGTTGGATAAAAGGAACTAAGATTTGGCAAAAACTATAAAAGTAACCATCATAAGAGCTCAGTCTAATGGAGCAGATCAGCACAGAAATACAGGCATACACGATTTTCTAAGGTCAGCAAGAGTCAGATTGAATGCAGAAACTTGATCTAATGGACCAAACCAACGCAGAAATACAGGCATACACTAATTTATAAGGCGGGTAAGAGAGAGCATGAGCTGTTTGTGAAATAGAGACATTAGAAGGAAGGCATAGATGAAAAAAGTAGTGGATGATGTAAAGAAAGTGTATATTTGCACATACCAGTAACCTGAGAAAATTTCTTCTGCTTTCCATCTAGTATTTGAACATCAGCATTATCTTCAGAGCTACCTTCACTTTCACTCTCAGTAAAACTATCCGATGCCCTGCAAAAGCACAAGGGGGTGGGGTTAGCATGGTGTTTCATAGAAAAAAATTGTTGAAGACAGAACTTGCCTCTAAAGAGGTATTAAAATAAGTGATTTGCTAACAAGTGCCCTTATGGCACTAGTTAAGGTTTCCCCTAATGGAAATATGTGTTGACAACACCCACCACCAACCCCCCCCCCCCGTAACAACCCCCAATGCACTGGCACTTGTTCTAATCTCCACATAGGGAAACCTTAACAAGTGTCATTGGGTAATTACCACAATCCTAAATGAGTATTACTTTTGGTAAAATCAAGGACTTTATGGTAGTACATTATTGGCCGAGAAACTTGTGTGATTCTATATAGCTTGGGCTGGCCAATGTGGGGGATGATTATAGTACAATGAGATAATCCAAAGCAATGCGAACTGGAGTACAATAAGAAGTATAAAGGGTACTTGACCATCATAATATCTCTTACATGTAGCTAAACACCTTTTTGATATACATATGTTCTCTAACAAAAGGTTATGTAGCTAAACATCTTTTTGATATACATATGTTCTCTAACAAAGGTTATGTAGCTAAACATCTTTTTGATATACATATGTTCTCTAACAAAAGGTTACTAATATCCACTTTTTTTAAAATGAGTATAATGTCCACGTTCAACATGTGGCAGAAGTTCTCTAACAAAAGGTTGCTAATATCCACTTTTTTTAAGATGAGATGAACATGAAGCTAAGGCATGTGGCAGAAGTTTGTATTAGTGTAATATGAAAGGTGTTTCAATGATTCAAAGACTTATCTTATTGATCCTCAATAACTATCCTAGTCTACAAAGAATGATAGAAAATGGACCAAAGTTTTACCGACCAATATAATTTTATCAGGTTGTTCTACCCAAAGTTGCAAAGTTAGTTGCCAAGTTTCATATCTACTAATGTTAGGCTTTAAAACTTATATTTTATATAAAAACCTCTGTTCACTAGTTAATACTTAAATCTTCAAATTCTTATAACAATCAACAATCTTTACCCAACCTTTTTGATCTGCGCTTTGATCTCTTGTCTCGCTTCCTGCGCCTCTTCTCACGCCGTTTATCCCTCTTTTTTCCACGCTTATACCGATCTTTTTTGGAAGATCTCTTTCTCTTCTTACGCCTGTCATCACTTGAAGAGCTTAAAGCAGATGATGAGGACGTCAAAGAGTCTGAATCACTATCAGAGTCAGATGTCTCTGACTCTGTGTCGGAGTAAGTATCTGATTCAGATGTTGGATAGTATTTTCTTCTCTTTTTCCTTCTGTCCTTTGACGATTTCTTGTGCTTCCCCTTGCGCCTTTCTTCAAGGCTGTGAGCCTCAGAAGAAGCATCTTTTCCTACTTTCAATTTACTAGCTATCCTTTTGTCTGTACACGAGCGAAAATTACCGGAGAGAATAAGAGGTTAGCAGATTCCACAACTTTATAAGATGTTTTAAGAAATCAGAAATCAATACAAGTAGCATCTCAGCAACAGAAATATGCATAATAATATATTTCATTGAAGTACCATACTCAACATACCAGAACTCTGGATATCGCCCTCGTGAAATTCACCACAATTGATGATCTTCACAGTAACAGTTGGTCGTCCATCATCACCACCCGCGTCTTCAATCTTATTCAAAACATCGAGTCCTTGCACAAGTTTCCCAAAAACAACAGACTTCCTGTCAAAGATATGCCATAAAACATTAAGCAAGGAGAGGTGTGATTGTTCCATGAATCAAACATAGCAGAGCTTATCATAACTCATCATATAAATGGATATACCAACCTGTCAAGATGACGGTTAGCATTGAATGTCACAATGAATAAAGAACCACGTTCATCACGATCAGCAATTGACATAGACAAAAGACCACGGCCATCATGTTTAAGCTTGGGGGGCTCATCTGAAAATTGTTAAAACTGCATGTTAATCCTTAAAAAGAAAATAAGGAACACCCATTTCTAGGCAAAATAATGAACACGGATTATAAGACTGCACTTGAAGCATGCGGCTAAGTGTCACACGGGGAAATAATCAGCTACGGCAGCCCATGAGGGGTTGAATGTGTGTGTATGTGCATTGCTCTCTATTCAACGTACATTATCCAGGATATAAACAATAAACAAAACTTTAAAAGAGTGAAACAGCATAATCATGCTCGCAAAGTAAAATAAGGAATAAGGAAAGAATACATGCATCATATTAAAGTGAGTTCTCATTTCATCATATACATTAATGTAGTATGTATATGTATATATATATATATATGCACACACACATATAAGCATGTCTACATCAATATAATATATTCCAGCGGTTGTACAATATAGATTTCTGTTATGCCTAGAATAACAATAAAGGCGACGAAGGATGCTACTAATATCATGGTTTGATTTCAATAGCAAATATCATGGTTTGATTCAGTAACAAGAGTCACTGCATTGCATTTGTGGGTTCTAGCCGCCAGATATCAGCTAGTCTTAAATGGAGACCCTCACTTCCTCATGTTATGCCTCACTAATTTTGTGTTTATTCACTTGTTCTCCAAATCTCATTCATAACCCTCAAATACCCACATGTCTTTCATCAATTTCGTCCTCAGCTCATACTTCATCTTTGATTTGGACATAGATTTTTTTTGGGACACCTACAAGGCTCCAACCAAACACTTGACAAATTGAGCAATTTCCGACCATCTCCTGAGCCCCAGAAGCATAGCACCTGTCTCCTCCACAAAACTCTAATCTAGAGGTTTTGCAGAAGCAAGTGTAACAGCATAACCAATTTTATAAAGCACCCATCACAGGGGTGATGCAAGGCATTCGTTGTCAAATTAGTGCAGCAAGAGCAAACCAAAGAGGGTTGAGAAAGGAGAACAAGGTATCTTGCCGGGGAAACTGAAAGAATAAGAATGTAAGTACTAAAAGGTTGGGATACTTCACAAGTAAATGATATCTGGTAAACTTTTTTGATAGGCAAGTATGGCCTCTTGGCATGGAGATTGGAACCAAGGACCTCAAGGTGTTTCCCTTGAGTAAGATTCACAGGCTCAAGCAAGAACTGAAGTTCCACAAATCAGCACACTACAAAATCATGCCTAAAAATCATCCACAAGTCCAAAATTCATGCACACTCATGGGTCTAAGCCAAAAGATAGTTGTACTGGTAATCCTAGTTTTTTCAAACTCCTTTTTCATTAGGTACGATGGAATCCACATTGAGCTGGAAAACTCAGTATCTTAGCAACCTTAACTCCTGAAACATTAACTTCTTTACCTCCAAACTCACTACATAATGATAAACAAAAGTAATATGAATCATATACAAGAGTTAAAGGTAAGAAAACTTTACCTCCAAACTCACTACATGATGATAAACAAAAGTAATATGAATCATATACAAGAGTTAAAGGTAAGAAACAAGAAAAAACACTAATCTCATCTGAAAATGAAAATGTATAATTTCACCACAATTTATGAAGTTCAGCAATCCAAAACAAACACATACATACACAAGCAAAATATCCATACACCCTACCATTTAAGAGACATTTACATTTGTCCAATTTCATTGTGGGTTGAAGCTCCCATGCAGCGAGAATAAGATCACTATCTGCCCCCACCTTCACAGGCAATGCAAAAAAGGAAACCCATTTGCTCTCAAAATACAAATGATTTGTGGGAAAAGAAACGTATATAAGAGTTAGATGTGAGCTATCTGCTAGATTGTTTGGGTCGGTCTTTTCTATCATGCTCTCTAGAGATTATAGGTTCATTCCTGACTACCTTGGGAAACAAAACAAAACCATCATGATTGAAACTAACATGTTGAAACAAAATATGTGCTTTCTCACCTGGAAACTTCCCTCCATATATGCTTTCTCCATAGCTCCCTGCAAAGCAATAAAAGGAAGAGCTTTAGAGTCCGAAAAGAACGAAGTATCAGTCTCGGCACATGAGGTTCACTTTCAAACAATTGATATAATAAGTAGCAAAATCAGCCGGCATAATTTCAAACTATTTAGTACTCCCTTTGTTCCACAATAAGTGTCTGCTATTCCATTATGGGACATTCCAAAATAAGTGGCCTTTTCTATTTTTACATTAAATCCTTGAGCAAATTATCTATGGTACCCTCATTAATTGTGAGAAAAAAAAGAGGGTCCATTGATTTGACACAACTACAGGGAACATTGAGGCCTAGATTGGTGCACTGAAATGGAATCAATTCCGCATAATGGATTACTAGTAATGAAATTCCACGAAAATAGATGAGATGATTCCTAAAACATATTTGGTAACACAAGAAATGTGATTATTAATATAATACAAATTCCTATTATATTGTTTGGTTAGAAACAAAACAACTTGGAAATGCAATGACAAAACTAAGACAATTGACAACATTACCCATAAGTAGACAAGTACTTGTTAATAACTTTCATGATAAAAATTAGACATTAACGTTATTAGTGCTCCACAAAATATCCAGTTGTTGTTTCTTTTTCCTTTTAGGTCAAAAATTTTAATTATGAAACATCAATAAACCAAGAAAAAATTGTTAAACTAAAATATAAAAAAACAAACTAAAGTTATAATGAAACTAGTTCAAATAAAAATAGATTAAACATTTGAGACAAAAAATGAAAACTACATGTTGCTACTTAGCTAAAATAACTACTATTTTATTCTCACATATAGTAAAAAGGAACGGTCGTAGAGTAGTTGATTATAGAGTAGTTTAGACCAAATGAGATTATAAATATAAAACAAACAAAATGACCTAATAGAATGATATAATTGTCCTTTTACATGGATTCCAACAATCAGGAATCCAAATCCCACCTCCTTCATAAGGATTGTGATTCCTTAAATTTTAGGAATCAATTCCAAAATTTCGGTAATACATTTTCTTTCCAAATAAAATTATGACAATACCACTCGCTATAGATTAATTTCATGTAGTCAATTCCTTATCAAAAAATAATAATCAATTCCACTGAATTGATTTCATTTCCATGTACCAATAAATAGGGTATTAAAGGAAAACTACATTAAGTCAACCACTTTATGAAAACCCAGGTAAAGTCAACAGAGGACACTTATTTCAAAACACAGGAAACTATTATGGAAAGACGCCATTTCTTATGAATACAGCCAATACCTCATCATTTGTAATTATTTTAGTAATGATAAGGCGAAAATCGAAGTAGAAAATAACCCAACTGGAGTTAGTTGATGAATGCTTAGAGAACATTATTACACTAAAAAAAGGCTAATAGGATTGATTGTACACTTATTTGTAATTTTGTACAGAAATCTGAGCATGATACTTTCTAGAAGCGAGTCTTCACCTAATCAAGTAATGAGGTAGAGGCCATCTGTATTATCTTGCATCTTTTCAAACACATTAACATCTTGGATTCTCTTTTTTATTCCTTTTATAACATAGTTCATCACATGAAGAGTCTCTATAGCGCTCTTGAATTAAGTGGACCCCATGTAAAAGATCTGATTGCACTCACTTAGGAGACACCTCCAGGCATACAAATCAAACCACCAAGTGAACGGCACCAAAAGGCATAAGACACTTCAATCAAAATAGCCACTACATTAGACACAAATTTTTCCATGCCAAGTACAGAACATGCAAGTGTCAAAGAGATACATACCATCACGCTTAAAAAAGTCTCCACCCTGCAAAATAAACACAGGCTGTTACTCCACTGGCTAATATAAAGACAACTCCCTGCAGAAACATGGGCTGGGTATGGTGAAGTTTAAAAGATACATGAGGATGGACAACTAAGTACGTACAACCTTAAAACTACATCACAAGAAAAGCAGTCGTGACCATCAGCCCTGTATCCTACAGCATAAACAAGGATAGCTGACTAAACGACAGACCACTTCTTACACATGCTCAACTAAAAAACTAACCAGAGACAGTGAATAGATTCAATGTATGATGCAATAAAAAAATAGAGAACATACCTGAGCCATAGATCCTTTGACTACGCGATGGAAGAAGGATCCCTTGTAATGAAGAGGCCTTGAAGTTCTCTTACTATTTCCCTTCTCTCCTGAAAATGAATAAGATAGTAAATCAGTGCATCGATATTTTCTGACCCATTGCTCTATATAATGGCCAAAGTACGGTTATCTAGCTTTATTTTCCTTTTCTTCGTGCATCAGGTTCCTCACATGCTCCCACACTTTTTAAAGCTTATCTAGTTTTATTTTCCTTTTTTACGTGCATCAGGATCCTCACATGGTCACTCTCGCTTAGGACAATCTAGAGTTCCCGGTTCCCCCACCCGTACCAAAAAAAACATACAAAAACGGGCATCATCAGTAAGCAACGCATTACCTGTACAAAGTGCCCGGAAATTTTCAGCAGTCTTAGGTGCAATATCAGAGAACAGCTGCAACAAAAATA
This sequence comes from Codonopsis lanceolata, assembly GCA_013146195.2. Lineage (NCBI taxonomy): Eukaryota > Viridiplantae > Streptophyta > Magnoliopsida > Asterales > Campanulaceae > Codonopsis > Codonopsis lanceolata. Next base: position 174,253,811 of record CM028377.1, read on the forward strand.
GAAAGGATATGAATTACTCATACAGAATTATCATCAGTAAATGGAAGAAATGTCATTTCACAAATAGATCTAAAACCAAATCAGTGTATCAATTTTCAAAGTAAAACCATACCTCAAAAACCATTCTTTCAATTGGATCGCCATCAATAGACACATCCAAGAAAACCAGTGGATTCTTGCTCATTTTTTCTTGCATTTTAGATTGATTACGCCAGCATCACCAACAATTAGCTTGCCCACTTCATATTCAACAAGAAAACAATTGCAGTAAGCATAAAGCATCTTAATGACAGTGAAACAATTGCAATAAACATCTTAATGACAGTGAAATATAGAAACTAAAATCAAATTCAAGGTTAGACAGAATATGGGCAAAATCCTTAGACCTTTGGTAAAGCTAATGCATTGTCTACACACAGAAGTGCCAGCAGAAGGCTGCAAGCTCACAGGCTTCCACAAACAATTACTTTTACTGGTAGTTTACATTAACTCACCTTTACAAAGTACTCATCTCATTTAACTTAGATGACCATAATAGTACAGGGCAATTCATTTAGAACAAGGCATATCACAAGCTAAAAGTTAGTTTACACTCTCTTTATATCAAGATTGTTCACCTCAACGTCCAATTAAACTCAAATTAGTACAAAGTAGGATGTCACAAACCAGCAGGTTCCTTTCTTTCATTTTCTATAGGGTTTTTTGTTGTTGTTGGTGGGGGGGGGATTATTTGGGAAACTGCCAGTATTCTCTAAACTAGGGCTTTAGCACTTGGGCAATGGGCACTTCATATATTTGCCAAACAAATCATTAAGATAAATGGTATAAACTGTTCCCCCATGAGTCTTGCCATATACTCTACCCTTGCAATCTGCTTACTTTGTTGCAGTCATATTCAGCTTACTCTTGCCTTTCCTACCAGTTGCATACTCATGGATCTGATCTGAATAAATAAGCAAAGACAAAAGGGGCTTTGTATCTTCATCATCAAGCATGAGATAACCTATTCTTGAAGATATACATAGCACCAGGATGAGCACCAGTTGGATGCATATGTTAGGAGGTATGTACACATGACGGCATGCAAAAGCTAGGCTCCTTGAATCACATACGAAATACCAAACAAGAATCCTCAAAAATGCCCTGTTGTTTGTGGGGAGAGGGGGAGCTCACTGTTTAGGCTCAATCCTCGTGCAAAATACAACCTTGAGGATTGAGTTCAAGTCATCCTGGATGGTTTCCCAACTTTGATCGGTTTTGTGGGATAGGGGCCATCTCACAGCCACCAAGGTGGTTTGGTCCTCTTATATGTGGATCCATTGTGGCTCTGTGGCGGCGGCATAACCTCAAGACTATCACCCAAAAGAATAAAAATCAAAATCCCAACATATTATCCCCCCAACTAACCAATGGCAACATGATTATTTGATAGAAACACGAGTGTCACAAACTCATACCACTTTGACTTTCAAGTAACTTTTTCAAGGTACAGGCAAGTGGCAAAATTCTTCTCAATCTTCCCAACAATTCATGATCAAGCAACAATATACAAGTTCTCGTGCATGCGGCTGTATGAATATCTATCACTTGACCATCGAACATTAGTTAATCAAGCACAAAACCAATAAAGTCTGATTCATTTCTTTATAATGGCTACATAAAACTGAAGACAGATCCACCTTCCTCTAGAAACTGCTTACAAGAATTCAATTAAGCCTACCAAATGCTTGTTGCCAATTACTGAGTGCAAATCTTTTCAAATGCAATCAAAAAGAGCACGCACTATACGCACATATGCACAATAAAAATAAACATATAAACTTCAGATCTTTTATACATCACTGGCACAAGTATTGAAACCCAAGCATTACATAGAATTTTGTAAATTATACAGTTCATTTTAGATGCAAACCCCCATTTCAGGTGACCATGTGAAACATTGTAAAGAGCTGGCAGTAGCAAGTTTCCACTGTTGACTTGTAACAAACGCCCAACATATTTGTAACGATCAAATTTACATTTTCAAACCAAATTTGAGTCAACTACTAAATCAATAGAAGCCAGCTCGTCCATCCGTTCATGGACTAGCAGTGAGATTGCATGTCATTTTTAGGCTTGCCACAGCATCAAAAATCAACTCCCTTTATCCCACCCAAAGAGTTCATGTTTGCAAAGTCCAATAGTTAAGGGATATATAACTATTACTAGAGTTGGTAACTAGTGATACATGAGTTTTTGAAAGTACTCTTTAAGGGAAAGATCACAAAATAGAATAGTGAACACTCTGCCCCGAAAAAGAGGGGGGGTACAAACTTAGAGATTATCACAGATCCAAACGGCAATCAACCCAATAATTCCTCAAAACCACCAACAGGGTGACCACTCAATCAGTGTAAAAACCAATATGTAATGTGACATTCCCAATCAGCAGTAGATAAACAGATAGGATATGCAATCAATACACGTTAACATACAAAATAAATTACGTAGGCATCTAATACTTGTGTTAAGGAAATTTACACATCCCACTTCAAAATTAAAAAATTAAAAAACAAAATAAACTGAATCAAAATCTACAAACCCTAAACCCTAATTGAAAAAATAACATGAAACTGCAAATTATATCAGCGAATCAAGAAACGAAAAGCATCGTACACAGTAGATTAGCAGATTTCACAAATACCAGACAAAGTCGTGAAATTTCAAACAGAGAAGGTGAAATCATCGGCGTTAAAGACTGAATGCTAGTAAATTACTGAGAATAAATAAGCAAGTGAATTGGGGAAGGAAAACCGAAACCCTAGGTTTTTCTATATGATGCTGCCATTGAGGTTGTACCTGATAAATCGTGCAGCTGTTTGTGCCTGCTCCTCCACAGAAAATGTAACGATGAGAGAGTGTGCGTGAGAGAGAGTGTGTGTGTGTTAAAGAGGAAAACCTAAACTTTATAAGAGAGCGTCTAGCTACTTCTACTGATTGGAATTTTACTGGATTAGCCCTGGGTCTTTTCCGGAATGGCGTTGGTTTGCCTCTTCCTGCCGGAATGACGTAACTGTCCCCAAACTCCTTTCCTAATCCTGATTTAAGGAGAAAATATTTAATACTTCTACCTTCTTTATATGGTATTGGTGGTCAAATATCAATCAAAATAAAATTATCATTTGGGTGAGGTGGAAAACATTCTAATTCTAACAAGGTAAAAATCTAGGAAACACCCACTTACAATTTTTTTTTTTTTAAATCAGATTTCCCTAACTCGACATATTTTGTGTGTTAGTAAGTTGAGTTGTAATATAGTATGATTTCGTCTTACGAGTTAGGATATGTAAGACAATCTCACACGAGACTCACTCTTTTAACAAACATAAGTCTACTCATCACAAGCCTTGTCATATTTAGATAAATTGGTCCATCTCACATAAGTAGTGATTTTCTATTGGTACTTGACCACCTCACTTAAATTGTGATTTTTGGTTGGCGTCTAACCACCACGTATAAATTGTTGGTATGAATCTTGTACCATCATGTATTTTATAATGATTAAGATTGGTTTTACATGGACTTGAGTTGTTCATCATTGTACTACAAGTAGAAAAGGCACACTATTTGAAATTTGTTAATTTGAATAATTATTCAAAGATAAGCATTTACATATTTGTTATTTAATTTTGTTCATTGGTAGAAGTTGGGTGTAGTTGAAAAATAAATGAGAAAAAGGGGAAGAGTTTAAAGCCGTTGAAAAGTCAAATAAATCATTTCCTTCAATGTGTAGTATAGATTTTTTTTAGTTTACGCAAGTCTTTTAATCCCTCACCTATATCTGAAATAATTTTGGCGTAAAACTGACGTGAATTGTTAATTTTTTTTAAATGTCAAGGGTAGCTTTAATTAGAATTTGTACGGGACTAAGGGTAAGAAAATATTATGCATAAACTATGAAGAACAATAAAATGATTAAAAATGCAAGATCTAAAAATGGAACTTAAGCAAAAGAGTAGTGACACTAATTAAAAAAATAGTGAATTGCAAAAAAAAAAAAACATGTCCTATTTCACATATTGCAAATTAAATATCGTGTTTCCAATTTTGACAATTAAAACCTCCACCTACTTTTTCTTTTTCAATTTAAACCATCCGTCTGTTAGGCGTTAGAAAAGATGACGGAAAGCAAAGTCAGCTACTTGCGTGGCGCTGACGTGGTTGTGACGGGAGAAATCGTTCCATAACAAACCATGTACAAACAATTTTTTTGCAAATTAAACATTTTTTTCTCATTTGTAAAATCAACAAAATTTCAATAAAATTCAACACTTTCAATTTTTTGCACTTTCATTTTGCTCATCATGAATACATCAGTTTATTGACGTTGTGGGAGAATATATGTTCTAAGGACAATAAGGACATATGAAGATTTAGGGAGAAGGTTCTTAGGTTGTCAACGATTTGGGGTACGTGAATGTATAAATAGTCTTAACTTTTTTATCAGACTTTATTTTTATTTTTGTGATTATTTTTCAGTAAATATAATTTTCTATCTAGAAAAAAAATTAAAATTATTTATACTGTGAACTATTTGGCCCAAAAGGCCCAAGCATCGGTCACGTGCCTAGCATGTTTCCCACGATCACAAGCAGACCCCATGCATTTGTCATAGTCCGAGCTCAACTCATCAGCGAGCAGGGACAGATCTCTGGCCGCCAGGCGTAATAAGCAAGCAGCCACCTGCCTGAGCTCCAGGGGCCAAGATCATAGCGAGCAAGAGGAGAGATCTTAGCGAGCAGGCAGAGAGGTCTAGGCAAGCACGTTCGTTCATTTCAGTCACATGGTAACGGCCGTCTTGAACGTGGGGAGTTAACGCCGAGAAATTCGCCCCCCCCCCCATGTTTCGAACCTGGCCCTGAGTGTGCCCACCTTTTACGCCCATGTCTTTAATGTTCGATTCTCATCCTTGAAAGTTGACCCTATATAAACCTTCCTTCTTCAGGAAGAAAAAGTACGTTCACTTTGATATAGGCTAAAACTCTATCAAATTCTTATCTCACCTGTGGGTTTGCTAATTTTCATACCGAGAGAGCATTTGCAGGGAAAGCCCCTACCTAGTTCACATCGATTGTTGGTTTCTTTACAGGTTCGGGCCTTCAGAGTTTTGGATAAGTTGAAAACCATATATTCAATTGTTAAAGCCCAGTGTTGTGATTAATTTGGATACATCATACTGAAAGTTTATTTTTAATTTTGTGATTATTTGTCGGTATCAATATTTATTATACAAATTTAAAATCAACAAAATTACTATTAAGTTCAAGACTTTCATTTTACTCATTATGAATATATCAGTTTATTATCACTGTGAGAGAATATTTGTTCTAAGGATAGCAAAGACATACCAAAATTTAGGGAGAAGGTTCTTAGATTGTCAAGGATTTTTGGGGATTTTGTGGTACGTTGAATGTATAAATAATTTTAACTTTTTTTATCAATATTTATTTTTATTTTTGTGATTAATATTCAATAAATATAATTTTATATTTAGAAAAATACAAATTAAAATAAATTAAACTTATTTAAACTGATAATTTATTTTTAATTTTGTGATTATTTGTTAGTATTAATATTTATTATACAAATCTAAAATTTTAAAAAAAATACAATTAAATTAATCACTTTCATTTTACTCATCATGAATACATCATTTTATTATCATTGTGAGAGAATATTTGTTCTGAGGACAGTATTGACATATCAAAATTTAGGGAGAAGATTCTTAGTTGTCAATGATTTTGGGGTACGTCCATGTATAAATAATATTAACTTTCTTATCACTTTTTTTGTGATTATTTGTCATATAAATAATTTTAATGTTTAAAAATAAATTAAACTTATTTATACTAACAATTTATTTTTTATAATAAATATTGATACTGACAAATAATCACAAAAAAATAAACTATCATATAAATAATTTTAATCTATTTTTATTTTTATTTTTATACATTAAGGTTATTTATACTTACAAATAATCACAAAAATTAAAATTATTTATACATTGATGTATCCCAAATCGTTGACAAACTAAGAACTTTCTCCCTAAACTTTGATATGTCTTTGTTGTCCTCAAAACACATATTCTTCCACAATGAAAATAAACTGATATATTTATGATGAGTAAAATAAAAGTGTTGAATTTAGTTGAAATTTTGTTCATTTTATAAAGGAGAAAAAAGGTTTAATTTGTAAAAAAAATGTTTGTACAGGGTTTGTTATAGAACGAATTCTCCTGTCACAACCCATCAGTGTCACGCAAGCAGCTGACTCAGTTTTCCGTCCTTTCTTCTAACGCCTAACAGGCGAAAGGTTTAAATTGAAAAAGAAAAAATAGGTAGAGGTTTTAATTGTCGAAATTGGAAACACGAGGTTTAATTTGCAATACGTGAAATAGATTTTTTTTTTTTTTTTTTTTTTTTTTTTGCAATTCACTCTTAAAAATAATCTCCAACGTTGTCATTCTTATCTAGATGGCAGGTATATTATCGGCTAGATATCACTGTGATGTCACCATTTAATTCATCACATGTTTCACACAAAAATCAAGATTAAAAAACAAAAACTTATTTATCTAAGAAATATATGTAAAAGTTTATGGACTTATATGTATGTGCATATGATAAATATGTGCATTTAGGCATACAGACGTGTATGCACTGCGGCTTAACGTATACTTCAAGTTATCTAAAGTTAATAGGCCTGATTGAAGTGATTTACTAAGTTAAATGGGTCTAAGTCATCTTTTGATAAGTATGGGGATTGAATATGTGTAAAGACCTCATGGGTACTAATTGTCAACTTACAATGGGTTGGTTAATAATTAGGTCAAGCTATTCCTATAAAAGATTATGGTCCCCAATTGTACGTAGGTTAATAATATTTTCTCTCTGTCGTCCCATTAGCAAGAGAAACCCTAAAGATACTACGTTACAATTGGAAGACGCATAATCAAGGGACAATCATTCTCATGGATTCAGGTACGCTTCCGCATCTAGTTTATTGTTTCGGGTAATTCTATGTGAAGATTAAGATCTATGGGTATTAGTATTGCTATTAATTCCATCAAGTGGTATCAGAGCACCTTCACATTAGGATTATTTGAAATTTATATTTACAGGAGTATATGGTATCAATCTTCATGTGCACGTTAATCTTTTGGTCCGACTTGGAAATTTAGTATTGGTCTTCCATTTTTTTTCCGTGCATTGCTCAAGGGATAATAACAATTGTTTATATTGTTTACTTTTGTTTTAAAGTGATCATTATCCATGTTATTCTTCCATGTATTTATTTGATTTATGTGCTCATGGTTAATTGGTTATTCAAACTTTGTGGACCCACTTTAGTTCATGGATTCGTGAACAATATATGTATATATGGATGGAATCTGGAAACTGCTTTTTGAGAAACCAATGCGCACATATCCAGTAGCTGCAGTTGTGCACCGCCACCTTTTCTAGGGTTTTGTAGTCATCAGTTGTCCTTGCAGCGCCATTAATTGACAGTTTTGTATAATACAATTTTTTTTTAATTTTAAAGGGCAGTTTTTCGCAAATATCATTTTATGGGCCTATTATTCTGAATAACTTATCAAAGTTTTTTTTACATCATTATTATGTTAATGGCATATATTATACATTTTAAAATGAATTTGTGATGAATGACCTTGATTATGTGATTTATATTTTATTTGCTATGATTTTATGCATCATGGATTCAACTTTAGATTCAAAATGACGAAGGTTTTGCTTGTTTAGTAATTCATATTAATTAATTGATGCAGCATGTTACAAAAGTAACATCTCCTGTTTATATTTTTTAATTTTGATTTACTGAGATATTTGTGTGTGCAATTTTCATGCAGGTAATGACCGGCCAAAAGGAAGGTTATTTTCGTATGGCAGAAATTCAAACACACATGTGGTAATAAACATGTGATAATTATTAGGTGTCTTTGTGGGTGTTGAGTTAGTCAAAAGAAAGGCTCAACATTTGACTGGATCTTATTGTCAATGTTTGATTACTACACCAAGAAAATCACTTGCAAATTAATTCTCTATCAAAAGACTAGGATTAGTGTTGTACCGGTTTTCTTGTAATGAGGATATCATTTTGAATTTATTTTAACTTGTCTGCTTAAAGTTTTATTATTGTTTATGTGAGCTTATACGGTTTATTTTTTATTCTCTGTTCATTTAATACATCTGCTGCAACTGTATCTGATAATATCAACTCCATTCCGGTACTTAATGGTACCAACTTTAAAGACTGGAAAGAGAACGTTATGATAGTTATCGGTTGCATGAATCTAGACCTTGCACATAGGGAGCGACATCCCACTGATCTTACGGCTTCTAGTACCTCTGATGAAAAGATGGAAATTGAGAAGTAGGACCGCTCAAATCGCATGACTCTGATGATCATGAGGCGTTCAATTCTAGAAACATTCAAGGGCACTATGTCCGAGGAAAAAAGTTGCTACGACGTTCCTTGAGAAGCTTGAAAAGCGTTTTTCCAAGAATGAAAAATTGGAAACAAGTTCTATCTTATGTGGTCTTGTTTCCATGAGGTATAAAGGCAAAGGGAACATAAAAGAGTACATTATGGAAATGTCTATTTTGGCATCAAAACTAAAGGGCCTTAAGTTAGAGCTGTCTAATGACTTGCTTGTTCATTTAGTTTTGATATCTCTTCCTGCACAGTTTACTCAGTTTGTGGTCAGCTATAACTGCTAGAAACAGAAATGAACTCTTAACGAGCTCATTTCGCATTGTGCACACAAGAAGAGGACAAAATGAGACATGAAAAGACGGAAAGTGCTCATTTGATATCATCGTCCTCGGGCAGCAACAAGAAAAGGAAGGGTAAGGAAATTGCGGGCTTGGACCTAAAGAAGAAGAAACAAAAGGTGTCCAAAGGACAAGATAAGGAAATGACATGCTTCTTTTGTAAAGATCCTTCTCATGTGAAGAGAAAGTGTGTCAAATATCACGCTTGGCGTGTGAAGAAAGGTAAACCTCTCATTCTTGTTTGTTCTGAGGTTAATTTGGTTTTAGTGCCTAGACACACGTGGTGGTTAGATTCTGGTGCTACTACTCACATAAGTGTGTCTATGCAGGGTTGCCTAAGTTGCCGCAAGCCAAGTGATTTTGAAAGATTCATCTATGTGGGGAATGGAAATTCGGTTGAGGTTGAAACAATAGGAACATTTAGGTTATTGCTTAAGATTGGGTTTTATTTGGATTTATTTGAGACATATATTGTACCGTCTTTTAGACGAAACTTGGTTTCCATTTATACTTTGGACAAAGAAGGATATGTTTGTTCTTTTGGTAATAATGGATGTCGTCTCTTTTATGATTCTAAATTTATTGGATCCAGTACTTTATCAAATTTCGATAACCTATATTTGCTTGATACAGTTAACTCATTTAATGAAAACCTACCTGTTGAATCACGCGGCACTAAACGAAAATTAACAAACAAGAACTCTTTGTCATCATGGCACAAGCACTTAGGTCATATTTCAAAACAACGAATTCAAAGGCTTGTGTCAGATGGGATTCTCGATACAATTGACACTATGGAAACTGAAATATGTGTTGAGTGTATTAAAGGCAAACAGACAAACAAGAGAAAATTAGGTTCCGCGAGAGCTATGGATGTCTTAGAACTACTACGTACATTTACACCTTCGTGGAATGGTAGTATTTTATAATGTTTATGAAGCATTTGTGGACCATTTCCCACACCTTCGTGGAATGGTCAAGAGTATTTTATAATGTTTATGAGGCGATTACTCTCGATGAGCTCACACAGCACAAATCGGGACGAGCCAAGCACATAACCCCGACCAGAGATGTGCCGCCGTGATAAGCAAATGCATCTAGAACCAAGAAATAAGTGCTTACGGGCGGGATAGCCATGGGGTGGACACCTTGCACATAAAGGCCCAGAGGAATATCCCCGGGGAATTTTATCCATCGGCCTTTGCCAAGGCTAGAATCTTTCGAATGAACTTGATATCTATCTATAAGGGCTTGGCGGGAGCTTATATACCTAAAAATGTTTCCCGACCAGAGATAACCCCGACCCGAGATTCAAAGCCATCAACTCAAAATCGCGCTCACTTTTTACAAAACCTGTGAGTCAACCCGCATTTATGGTCATAAAGGCCTATGATTTTGCCATAGCGATAAATTCGGCTAGGCCTGGCAATTTCACTCCTATAAGAATTTCACTCCTATAAGGGCTATATATACCTAAAAATGTTTCATTTCAAAGATTTCTACAATCCTACCTTTACATAAGTACGCTCACTTTTTACAAAACCATCGAGAGCGAACCATTTTGCTTTCAATGAGGGGGTTTGCAGGCCACATGCCATTCCTCTAGATGAGGGGTTTCTTCTTTTGTGATTTCTATTCCTACTAAGGTTTTCATGAGAAATCTTTTGACCTTTCTACATTTTCACAAAATTTAAAGCCGGATCCTAAAACCAACATGGCAAAACCATAAAGAATGTCCTACAAACCGAACCCAAGAGACCCAAGACCAAATCACTCACTCTCGTACCTATTTTTGGTACTATTTTTTTGATACATGAGAAATTTTCACAAAATTTAAAGCTTTGGAATTTTCACAAAATAAAGTGAGGTTGAAAACGGCAAAACCATAGAATGTCGGATGGTAGAAATGAATACTACGGTTCGGTGAACAACGTCCAGGGCCTTTTGCCAAATTCCTAGAAGAATGTGGGAATCGTCCCACAGTACACCATGCCGGTACACCTAGCATGAATGGTGTGGTGAAAAGCGAAATAGGACTTGAAAATATATGGTAAGAAGTATGATTAGTCATACTACGTTACATGATTCACTATGGGGAGAGGCACTAAAGACCGCCGTTTATATCCTTAATAGGGTTCCAACAAAAGCTACGACTAAAACCCCTTGTGGACTATGGACAGGCAAGAAACCTGTCTTAAAACATTTACACATAAAATTTGTCCAAGCGAGGCAAGGCCTTATGGGCCAAATGAAAGGAAATTGGACTAAAACACAGTTAGTAGCTATTTTGTTGGATACTCTGAAAGATCACTGGGTTTTAAGTTTTATGATCCCAAATCAATAACTTTCTTTGAGATGCGAAATGTCCGGTTCTTTGAGAATATTGAGCTTGGGGGAGGAAATAAGGTAAGAGACTTTGTCTTTGATGAGGATTCAGTTACTATTCCTCTTCCTACAGTTGTTCTTGACCATGATTAGGATCTTACTCTAACATTTGTTCAAGAACAACATTTGAAATTAACAAGACAATGTTGAAATTCCCTTTATCTAGATCAACCAATTGTTCATGAGGAACAAGCTCAACAACCTCAAGAACCAGTGCCTTTAAGGAGATCCACTAGAGAGAGGAGAAATGCAATTCCAAATGACTTTATAGTATTTCTCAGTGAACATGAGACAAGTATTGGTGTGATGGAGGATGATCAAATCACCTTTCGTCAAGCCATTTAAAGTTCAAACTCTCAAAAGTGGATGGATGCCATGAATGAGAAAATCAAGTATATGAAAGACAATAACGTATGTGATCTTGTCCCATTGCCTGAAGGAGTGAAACCTATTGGTTGCAAATGGGTATTTAAAACCAAGAGGGATTCACATGGCAATGTGGAAAGATATAAGACACGTCTAGTTGCTAAGGGATTTACTCAAAAGGAAGGCATCGATTATAAAGAGACCTTATCTCGGTTTCTTGAAGGACTCATTTAGAGCGATTATGGCACTAGTGGCACAATTTGATTTAGAGTTACATCGAGATGGATGTAAGCTGCGTTTCTCAATGATGACATCGAATAAACGATCTATATGGTGCAACCAGAATGCTTTGTTTCAAAAGATTCAACACAAATGGTTTGCAAACTTAAGAAATTCATCTATGGGCTCAAACAGGCATCTCACAATGGTATCACAAATTTTATCAAGTTGTATTATCATTTGGTTTTAAGATCAATGCGGTTGATGAATGTATATACCATAAGTTCAGTGGGAACAAATACATTTTTCTGGTTTTATACGTGGATGACATCATGCTTGCCACAAATGATATAGACCTATTACATGAGACTAAGAAATTTCTATCAAAGAAATTTGAGATGAAAGATCTTGGTAATGCATCTTTTGTATTAGGAATCCAAATACACCAAGATCGTTCTCAGGGTATTCTTGGATTATCACAAAAGGGATATATTGAAAAGGTACTCAAAAGGTTTGGCATCGCAAATTGTAAACCGAGGTATTACCCAGTGGCTAAAGGAGATAGATCGATCTGTCGGTGCCACAGAGCGAAGTGGAGTCTAAAGAAATGAAAGATATCCCTTATGCTTCGGCTGTAGGGAGTTTGATGTATGCACATGTTTGCACTCGTCCGGACCTGACATTCATTGTTGGAGTGTTAGGCAGATACCTCAGCAATTCAGGTAAGGAACATTGGATAACAGCCAAAAGGGTTATGCGATACCTACGGAGAACAAATGATTACATGCTCACATATAAAAGGTCGGATAAACTTGAGATCATTGGGTATTTTGATTCCGATTTTGTGGGATGCCAAGATAGTCTTAGATCTATTTTGGACTACATCTATTCTAATTGGATAGCAATCTCGTGGAAGAGTGTTAAGTGACACTCGTTCTTCCTTATGGAGGCGAGAATTTGTAGCATGCTATGAGGCATCAAATCAATGGGTTTGACTGCGAAATTTTGTCACTGGGCTGCGAGTAGTGAATGGTATTGAAAGACCATTAAAGTTATTTTGTGACAATAAGTTTGCAATCCTTTACTCAAACAACAACATGAGCTCTTCTAAATCTAAACATATATATATCAAGTTCCTTGTTGTTAAAGAAATAATTCAGAGTGGTCACATTTGTATTGAGCATATTGGGACAAACTCCATGATAGCGGATCTGCTCACTAATTGTTTGACACCTAAGGTCTTTCACGAGCACACTGCTCGTATGGGTATTATGCAGTTAGATTATACATAGTTTCAGTGGGAGTTTGTATTGAGTATTTGCTTGACATTAATCTTTTTCTGTCATGACAATTCTGTAATTTTGGATTTTGTTAAAGCATAAAGTTTTTCAGTATTCAACACTCGTTATTTGATCTCATATGGACTAAGGTAGGACCAGTTGGAGATATACATGTGAAGATTACATTACATGTAATTTCCATGCTACACATCCATACTTGATCCATGTCGTTAATTATGTTAATGTAATGTGACCACTGATGGGTCTAGATTGTGATAAATGTGACAAAAACCTCTTTGATT
>CM028377.1:174267296-174327792 GCA_013146195.2 Codonopsis lanceolata
ATATATATATATATATATATATATATATATATATATATATATCATATCATATCAGATTGTGGGGAAATAGAACACGAGAAGCTTTGTATGTAGCTGCCCTACTTCTCTCTCTATCTCTCTTCATTTTTCTATATTGTTGTCCGAGAAAAAGCTAGGAATTATCAATGAGCACGTCCATTTAAAGTATTGTACACTTTATTTTTTATTTTTATTTAACGATGATACTTTTTATTGGAGTTTTTGTTTGTGATTTTTCTAGTATTATGAACTAAATTATTTGCTAGGGTTTTGATATGAAATTGGCTTTGATGTTGTGATTTAAATTTGGGCATTGTTATTAAATGTTATTCACTGATTTTTGGGTATTATGTTGTGTTCTTAATGCTTGTAATAATTTGGTCACCTATTACATGATTTTAGAAGTTGTTTAGAGCACGAAAATGACTTGGTAATTTTGGAAAATAGAATATAATTGTTTTTTAATTGGATTAGTCAATGTTACAAATCCTTCTTAAGATAGTCGATTGGAGTTTTGTGCTTGGAAGGAATTAATTAGATTATTTCATACGTAGCGAAAGTCTGTGATATTATACTGTCAATTAGCACTGTTATATGAAGCGATAGTCTTTAACGGTGATTTTATTATCTTCAACTTCTAAAAATATAATAGCATTAATAACAATTCCTTATTAAATCACATGATGAGGCAATTGAAAGTCAAAACCCTAGATTACGTCTCATTGAAACCAACTCATTTTAATATTGTTTTATTTATTTTATTGTTTTAGCTTAATTAATTAGTCATTTCATCCAAAATCAATCGTCTAAATATAATCAAAATTGTAACGTGTTTGGTACAGTTAAAAACAATCAATTTGCTTCCTCTTGGGTTCACATTCTACATTATCACTTTATTATTTGTTTGGACAGGGTAATTTTGCCCATGTGAAGATGGATCGAGTACACGAATGGAAAGTTTGTACGACCAACATATATTTCCTTGGTAAAAAGAAGTGATATATACTTCATCAATTCCACTCAGAAAGTCTATATTTGCAAAATCTAAGTATTAAGGGATACATAAGTATCACTAAAATTGATCATAATTACAAGAGCATAGTCAATATGTGTATACCGCATGAGGAGGGTAAAGTTGAAATGTTAATGAAATTTTAGGCTTCTCTTTAAATGAAACATCTCAAAATAGAATAATAAATTAATTTTAAAAAAAAAATTTGCTTTGTCCAACCATAACATTTGTTCTAGCCATAAGATCGATTTTAGCTTTTTAGGCTTCATAGATAAAAACTTGTGTAAGACGATTTTAATAATATTTTGTATAAAACGGATCCTTCTTACCTAATCCAATGTGTGTTGGTAGGTTTAATAGTGAGATAGAGAGCTTCGTTTTATAAATTAAGATTCGTAAGACGGTCCTATAAGTTATTTACTCTTATATTAATTGAAATTCCAATTCGCAACTTATTAACTTGGTTAGAGTCAAACACTAGTAATCCTTTGTCTTTTCCATACTATCTTCGTTATCAAAATATTGTCTTGTTCGATCCAATACACAGATTAAGAAAAGATAATTAACTCTATTAAAGATAGAAAATTAATGAATATAATGAATAAGTAATTAATGTACCGGAAATAATCTCTCCTTATTTTTTAAATAAGATTCATAATATATATAGTATAAAAATGGCGATTAATTAAGATAAAGTAGCACAATATAATGTTCATTTGAGATAAAGTTATTCTTGTTGACAAATTATATAAAAGTTAATAGGCATAATATGATAAAGTTTTTAATATATAAGGAATCCAAGTAACGGTTGACATCCTTTCTCTTATCCTTTTCCATCTTCCTCCAATAATTTATAATTTCCACATTCTTTCCTTTTGCATTTCAACTTCAACAAAGTGAGTTGCGATGCTAATTTCTTTTCCTTTGTCAATTGTTGGTAAGATCTTCATCATTTGCTTGCCATCCAAAGAGAAAAACAACTTTCTCCTTAAGGTGGTAGGTAGTATGTAAGGGAAAAGTTTAGGTTCATTACTTTCTTTTCTTTTGATTCTTTGTTTCATAAAGACCATCACCACCGCTAATGTCAATGTGAAAAAAATTATATGCTCGTCTAAGATTTATACCTTTTTTGGAAGAAAAAAAAAATCTCTTCAATACAGCTGCTATGATGGGAGTGTGGATATGACGTGTTAACTAAAAAAAAATTTACATTATGGATAACATAAAATATCAATTTTTCACGTTTTACTTGAGGATATGAATAAATCATAATCAGTATTTTCCTTTTTAAAAACTATTTTTATTTGTTGTTCTATTTTCTTTTCTTTTTGTTTTTCTTTTTTTTTATCAAATTTTATTTTAGTGGTGAAACGCATTCTACATAAGATCAAATCCACTTTTAAATTAAAGAGATCTATTTTAATTAAATGTGAACAGTCGATTAATAGAAAGATGTAGTTTTGAGTGATTGCCTGAAGAACTATGCATAGAGGGATTCTTTTCCCATAAACTTTCTCTTTAAAGTACTCTTAGGCCATCGCAGTCAGTCGATTTCGAACTAGATGAAGAGAAAAAAAAAAGACAAATATAATTGAGTGTGTTAATTACTGACGAGCACAGAGAATCAAATTCAACATTGCATTAGTGATGTCTAAGATTGATTCTCCTAGTCTAGTCAAACCACAAGGACGGTTAACTATATCTCGAAATCTCAAAGCCCACGAGTAAATCTATCAAATTAGTTAGAATCACCATGATAAATTTCATGATCCAGGTACACTGACATTTTTTTTCCCCTCGAAATATATTTTTACAATAGTCAGGACGACTCCTAGTTAAAGATGTTAATAAAGTTAAAAACCGCAGGTTCGAACCAAAATCGTTAGGTTTTTGATCGGTTAGACCGAAATCGTTAGGGTTGAAATTTTATATAGACCGTTTAAGCCAGATCGTTTAGGAACCAAAAATCGTTAGGGTTGAACTGAAAGTAGACTTTCATACGGTTTAGTATAGTAGTAAAATACGGGATGAGTATAATACCGAAAACCATTAGGGTTGAACCGATTAACAGTTTTAATATAGTTAGTATAATATACGGGACGTGTATAATACGCTGAAAAAAACATACAAGCCTCATAATTAGGAAAAAAACGTACAAGTTTAATCATTGACTGGAAACTGAAGGTTTGAACCGAAACCGTTAGGGTCAGAACGAAACTGTTAGGTTTTTGACCAGATAATAGCGGTAACTGCCTAAACCGAACCTATGCTGGACCGAAACCTTTAGAGTTTGATCGAAACCGTTAGGGTTTGATCGAAACCGTTAGGGCTGGACCAATTAACATCTCTACTCCTAATCCACCATTTCTTTCAAATAAGTTCTATATTTAGGGGTTTTAAAAAAAATTGCAGGTCGATCCCCTTTCACTAGTTTTTAATCGCTCCAATCCAGTATTTTCATTTTCAACCTCAAAAAGTCACTTTTAGATGCGAAATGACTACGATACACTTAATTAGCCTGAGGTACGCTACAGAAATGCATCGTGATGTATCAATTTAAATGGAATTAATTTTTATTACCAGATAATTCAATTTTATTTACTAAGTCTAAATTTGAATCACGATGCAAAAATCAATTTTAATTATCTAATTCAATTTTATTTAACAAGTCCAATTTTAAAAAGAAGAAGAAGAATAGAAAGTTAGGGTGATGAATAAACATGTTAGTGATGAATAAACAGTTAGTAGTAGTCAATGTTCTTCTTCATCGCCCAACTCCGCACTCTCTTTCTTCTTCATATTTTTTTACGTCTTCGGACGAACGAATTCAACAATAATGAAGAAGAAGATACTTATAGTGTTTTTTTGACTTTGGGTATTATAGGAACATTTATTTCGAAAATTGTCTTTTGTGGTTGAGAAAAAGACCGGTGGGCTGGAAGGATTAGAAACTTTACGAAATGGACCGGCCATACCCTTTTTTCCTCCAAATGAGCATAATTTGTAGGCTGAATAAATGTATACAAATTGGTTTTCTAAAATATAAGGGGGGGGGGGTTTTTTTGTTATGGTAGGTCTCATGTAATACCGTCTTACGGATCTTAATTCATAAAACGGAGTATCACTCTCTAACAGTCCAACTCACTAACACACGGTAGGGCGAGTAAGGAGTATCTATCTTACAATATGTGTAAGATCGTCTTATCCATATTTTTACCTTTTTGTAAACCCTCATTTCCTCCCCCCCCCCCCCAATGAAGGGAAGAGCTATTTTTCATTGGAAAAAATTTGCGTAAAATGGTTTTACGCATATTTTTTGTAAGACGGATTTTCCTTACCCAATTCACCATGTGTTTGTGGGTTAAACTGTGAGAGAGTAAAACTACGTCTTACGAATTAAGATCCGTAAGACGGTTTTACATAAAACCTACTGTTTTTCATTTTAATTTGTCTTCAATAAGAAATGTATTTAAAATTTAAATCTTTATAATATTTTAATTATTCTCTTTTCGAAAATTTGATATTTGAATATCACTAATCTGCATAATTTATTAACATCATATGATTGCAATTATTATTACATGACGTAACATATTGTGGATATAATTTTTTATGATACTTATTTATCATGTATAGTAAAAACTTGTGTAATACGGTTTTTTGGATATTTTTTGTAAGATAGGTCATCTTTACCTGACTTACCGTGTATTGGTAGGTTGAGTTGTGAGAGAATGTAGCCTTGTCTTATGAATTAAAATCTATAAGACAATCTTACAGGAGACATATTCATCATGTATTATCACTAGTTAGTGTAATTTAAAATTTAAAAGATATATAAGTGAGAAAAAGAACAATATTAAAAAAATTGACTAGAAAAAAATCCAAAAATATAACTTCTCTCTAGGGCGGGAGTAATAAGAGGTTAAGAATAGCTACAATGGAGTAGCTTAAAGGAGAATGTGGCTGATTTTTGAAAACAATGGGGAGATCATTTCATAGCCAAATTAGGAAAACAAGGTTTGGGTAGCTTCTCCAAAAGGAGCACCCTCAAAACGGCGCATGGATAAGAAAGAAACGACATCCAAAGATTAAACCATGAAAAGGTGTTTGACATCCTTCCAGCCAACTTTCCATGTGGCATAATGTGGATGGTCCGGTGAATTTTTCTTTTTTATCTTGTTTTTACTTTTTTGCACCTCAAAAATTATTTTTTTTCGATTATTTTTTAAAAAATATCTACACATTTTCTATAAATAGAGACTTGATTTGTTACATTTGAATATTAATTCGATTTCCTACAATATATAATATATAAAGATGAAATATAATTAAGATAAAGATGGTGGGATATGTAAAGTTATTAAGGTTTGTGTCACCATTGGAATGAGTTTTTTATTGAGTAGCTTAGAGTAGTTTAAACTTTAAAGATATTTTTTGATTTATTTTTAATGATTTGGGTAGCTTGAAGGAGCAACATTTGCTTCCAATTGTACATGCTCTAATAAGCAAAACAAAAATCATTAGAGGGAGTGCTCGACATTTCCTTTTCGGTTCGTAAATTTTCTTGCTTACATAAAAAATCAATTATTTTATTTTAAATTTTTTTATTTATAGTCAACTTTAAAAAAATATGCGTACAATTTCAACATTATATCAACAATTTTATCTTTAATCTTTTTTTATTCACATCAACAAAGTTGCTAATATATACCGTATTAGCAATATCACCGTTACACTCAATATTTATCACAACTTATTCTTTCCTATGTGTTATAAGTGTATTTATTATCATTAAACCTTTTTGTATATATGATCAACTCTAATATAACTAAGTCATTCCCTAAGGATGAAAACCCTCATAGGTTATCATACTTTCCAAGTTTTTTTCAATGTGGGTTGAGTATTCTTTTTTTTTTTTTAACACATTATACAAAGAGTAGTTCTTCTGTGAGACCGTCTTATGAATCTTAGTTTGCAAGACAAAGTGTACTCTCTCACAACTCAACTCACAAATACATGATAAATCGAATTAATATGATTCATTTTACGTAAAATAGCAGCAATTTTGACATCATATGTACTTAATACAGCACCTATAAAATACTTAATACAACACTTTTTGAAATAAGTTTACCAATTTGCCCTTCGTTCAATTTCAAAATTAAATTAAAAATTATAATTAAATGGAAAAAAAAAGATTGGTGGTGGAGGTGGGCAGGTGGTGATGGAGGTGGGCGGGAGTTGATTTTTAATTAAATAAAAAAAACTATTTTTTTGGGCGGAGACTGGGCGAGAGGTGGTGGAGGCTAGGCGGGCTAGGGGAGGGATTAGGAGAGGGGCAGGCGATTGGGCTGTGGTGTGGGCTAGGTGAGGGAGGGACTGGGGGAGGCCTAGTCCGTGTGGGAGGGGTGGGGGAGGGATTGGGTCAGAAGCAGGCGGGTAGGTTGGGGCTGGGGGAGGGATTGGGCTTGGGCCAGGCAGAGTGGGAGAGATGGGGGAGGGACTGGGGCTAGGGGCTGGGGGAGGGACTAGGCTTGGCCCAGGCGGAATGAGAGGACTGGGGGAGGGACTAGGGATGGAACATTCAGGGGCTAGGGACTGGGGACTGGGGACTGGGGACTGGGGGGGGGGGAGGGACTGAGCTTGGCCCAGGCAGTGTGGAAGGGACTGGGGGCTGGGCTGGCGGTGAGCGGTGTGGGTGGTACGGTGGGTGGTGGGGGTGATTCGATGGGCGGTCAGTGTTGGTCCAGTGCGGTGTTCAATTTTTTGTTTTTATTTTAATTTTGTCAAGGATAATATAGTATTTTTATAATAAAAAGTGTTGTATTAAGTATTTTATAGGTGTTGTATTAAATATTGCCCTTCTGACATTTATCTTAGGCTCCGTTTGTTTTACGAATAATGACTTCCGAAAAATGTTTTCCTCATTTTTCAGTATTTGGTAACCTTGAGAAAATATAGTCAACGTACAAGCTTTTCCCAGTCAACGGAAAATGAAGCAATATTTTCCAAAAAATTACTTACGGATTTATTTTCCGTAAGTCATTTTTCAAATGTTCAAGCACCCTTCCGCCCCTCCCAAAATTACACATATTTACATACACGCAAAATATTTCACTCAATAAATAAAGTGTTTAGAAATATAAATGGAGTTTGAACACACTATTTATAAATTATAATTTTAATAAATATTCACTAAATCCTAAAATTAATGTCAACTATATTATTTATGACGTCTCAAACATTTTTCATTTTATTTTTTAAAACATTTTTTATATCAATTATCAAAAAATTGTTTGCATTTGTGAGATGAAAAAATATAGACCTTATTGATTTGACACAACTAATGATAAATTGAGGGTAATGAAAGAAAAATAACTTAAAGTTGACCATTATCTTATATTTAATATACGCATTAATATTATAATATATTTTTTCTATTTATTCATATATTGTTTTTCGTAACATTTTATGTGTGTTTGTCACACTAGAAAATATTTTCCAGCACATTTTCACAATGTCTACCAAACATCTGAAAATGTAATCTTTTCATTTTCCAGAAAACATTTTTGAAAATCATTTTCCGTGAAACAAACGGAGCCTTAGAAGCAACTTACAACCGTCTTACCCAAGTATTTTGTCTTATACTACATACTTTAGGATTCTGTTTGTTTCATGGAAAATGATTTTCGGAAAACGTTTTCCTCATTTTCCGACGTTTGATAACGTTAGGAAAATATAATCAACGGAAAATGAATCTATCTTTTCCGAAAAATGACTTACGAATTTATTTTCCGTAAGTCATTTTCCGAATGTTCGAGCAACCCTCCGCACCCTTCCAAAATTACACATATTTACATACACGCACAATATTTCACCCAATAAATAAATAGTTTAAAAATATAAATAGAGTTTGTGCACATTATTTATAAATTATAATTTTAAAAAATATTCACTACGCCCTAAAATTAGTGTACGATGTATTATATTATTATTTAAGGACGTCCTAAATATTATTTATTTTATTTTTTAAAACAATTTTTCATATCAATTATTAATAAAAAAATTATTTGTAAGCTTGAAAAAAAATGAAACTTTTTGATTTAACACCATTAACGATAAATTTAGGGTTATTAAAAGAAAATTACTTAAACTTTAACACTATTTTATATTCAATAAGTGTATTATTATTATAATATACTTTTTGTATTTATTCAAATATTGTTTTCCATAACATTTTTTATGTATTTGCCAAACACCCAAAAATATTTTCTAGCATATTTTCAAAAGATTTATCAAACACCTGAAAATGAAATCTTTTCATTTTCTGGAAATCACTTTCCGTGAAACAATCGGAGCCTAGATTTTGTTTACTAAGGAAAAAATTGGATGTTTATTAGTGAAAACTGAAAACTTACATAATTTTCAATGTTCCTGAAAAACTTATCTAAACAAACTCAAAGTGTCTTGCAGACTTGCACACCCTAAACTAACCCGAGACGGCTAATTTCTAAACCCCAAACCCTAAAATCATAAACTCTAAACCAAAAATCATAATTTTGGCATTTTCAAACCTGATGAGTGCTAATTGGAGCACTCTGTCACTATACCATCTCCTATTTGCAGATAAAAACCATACTACGTTGTGTAATTTACCGCACATCCAAAAATATAAGTCAAAAAGAAATTTTAAAAAATAAAAGTAAATTTTAATATATTAGCCTGTCACATAAGAAAATTGCTGAAATAATAGTCACATAGCCCACGGGAAATCAAAACCCTGTACTACCACTGGGAGAACTTTGGGCTCTCCACCACATACGAGTTGGAGTCAGCCTCCATCATCTTCCTCATTAACAACATAGCTTTTTCTCGAGCTCTTGCCGATCCTCTCACGGACAGATCTGCTAAAACTGACGGGAATTCTGGCAGCCTTAAAGCATCTCTCACACATCCTTCGCTTTCATCAAACAGCCGAAGAAGTAATTCAGCAGCACCTTCCTTGCTCAGCATGCACCTCCCTTTCAACACTTCAAGCATCATACTCACAATCTGGTCTGTTTTTATCAACATGTTTAACCCTTCATCAAACCTAGCAAGAAGAGAGAGTATAGCAAGGGAAGTTCCAGCTAAATCCGCTCTTCGTTGCTCTCCACTATTTTCAGAAGCAATCCAACAGCTCCTGATCGAACGGCAAGGGTGCAATTCCCATGGAACTGCACTAACTCAGCTAGAGAACTTAGGAGGTGATGTGCGGCAGGCCCATGAGGACCTGATACTGCTTTCACTAGAGTCTGAATAGTATTAGCTACCCCAAACATTGCCTTGTTCTTGTCTAGCATTGCCAGGCTGCATATCAAAGAAGCAACCAATTTACTAGATTCTGGGGAGCTACAAGATAGAATTACAGAGTTGAGGCTTTCTACTGTTTCAATGTTGGCAAGAGCGAGTTTAAGATTAGGATTTAGAGAAAGGTTGAAGAGGACAGAGAGGGAAAGATTCTCGAGTGTTGGAGAGGATGACTTGAATAAGGCGAGAAGGATAGGTATTGCACCATCTGCCTGTGCAACCAGGTTGCGATTTTGGGGACTGACCTTTGTGATGGAAACTAAAGTTTGAAGAGCCTTGTGTTTGGCTTCATCTGAATCAGATTGAGCTTGAGAAACGCACTTGAAAATGGTATCCTGGAGCTTAACTGCTGCCATTCTTAGATCACCAATGTATCAAAGACAGCAGCACTGCTAACATGGTAAATAAAATCATCTATTCTAAAAGCATTATTACAAGCGACTGATGACTGCCAATACATAAACAAAGTCATACAAGGCAGGACCAAATGTTTTGACAATTCCTATGTTCACTTGCATTGTAAAATCCACTGCTTCTTGGCATATACACTTCTGAAGTCTGAACAATCTTGGAGCATTGTTTCAATACTAGCACAGTTTTTTATAAAACCAATGATTGATAACTCATAATAGAACATCAAATAAAACCACAAAGTCATCAACAAGTAAGACACCTATAATCCAGCTCAAAGACTCCAAGTAGGAAAATTTATACACAATGCGACTTTTTAAGCAATAAGCAATTAACAATTAATGAGACCATGATCAAACTAAAATAACAGCTTCACTTGTACAAGTTCATGCAACAAAACTACGTTGAAACAAGGACACGCACCTTCATTTGAGCATGCACACTTTTTGACACTGCAGGTGTATAACTATGAACACAAAAAAGCCAAAAGGTCTGTGAGATGACATTAAAACGCATTAAACAATTTGGCCTGACAACTTGCCTTCTTTTGCTCTTTAAATCCAGCCACATTAATAGATTGCCGAAAAAGAGAAGTATGTCAATGTAAAATGTCTACATGGGGAAATACGAGAAAGAAAATATGAAAATGAAAGATTAATTTGAAAGTACAAGGATCAAAATGTTGCCATCAATTATTAAGGCATCAAAATCAAGAGATCTCATGGATGACCACATCCAGAAATCAATGTTACCAACCTAAACAAACGGATACAATAGTCTCAATAGCCAATGAGTGACCAAAAACAAGCAACTCCATTTGTTGGGTTGAAGCTGTAACGTATAACAAACTTTCTTCTTGTAAACAGAATTTATTCCTCAGTGATAATGCATGTGAAATTAGTGATGGTGATCATCATCTCCGTGGCCGTCAGGAGGTCCTCCAGGGCCAACTACTTCAAGCTATAAAACAAAAAACAGAAAACTTAGAGGGGAGAGAGAGAGCGAGATGCCTCAACCAAAACTAATTCACAACTCCTCACCTTGAAATACTGTGAACAGACAGGGCATTCGGTAGGCTTCCCTTTCTCCAGCCAGAACCACACAACATCGTGCTCATCTTCTGAAAATTAGAAGTCATTGACACATCCTATTAGCACCAGGATTGGTAAAAAAAAGAAATGCAAAATCAAAGAAGGTGAAGTAAAGCTAAATTACGAATGATCCTCACCCCCCTCAACACCAGGGCATCCAACTACTCTTTTATCATATACCGACTGAACAATAGCAGGTTCTTCCTGAAGGTAGATAGAAGAACAGAAACAACATTATACATTTAATGTGAGGAATAGAAAAGGAAAAATAATAATAAAAAGTGCACAACTGTGCCATTCCAATAAATTTACCATTGAGTTCCTCAAATGGCATTGATTAAAGGCAAACCGTAAAACTTTATAATTAGCTCAAACAGGTAGACGGCAAGACTTAAATATCACATGGCATCACCAATGTTACTCGTTACTACTTGGGACCATGCCAAGAGTTTGATTCATAACTTTTCATATAGAACAGGAATCAATAAAAGTTGAGACTAAAGCTTTTAGCTAATGAAGTTGACAGTACTCCTTCCAGGGAATTGCAAGGGAAGAGCATAAATCGACGGCTTAGCATCCTATTTCTATCCACTCCAACACAGCCTGAATTCGCTTCTAATTACATGATGCCAAAGAGAAGTCAGTTCAAGAGGAAACCACTAGTTGTGGGCATCGGGTCGGGTGCCCAAACTTTCAGGAGACGTATTTTACTATCCAAAACCGAACCAAATAAAACGGGTACTGCATTGCGGGTAGCCAACATTTCGGGTTCGGGTTACCCCATTCTTTTTTAAATTAAAATAAAATTGAGTGAGACTTGTAAATTAATTTGAAGGATGTGCAACTGTAAAACATAAAAAGACAAGGCGAGAGAGAGAGAGAGGGATCACATTGCTGCCATGCCAAGACCAAGTGAGATAGAGCAAGAGGAGGGAGTGACTGGTGGTGAGTGATGGACCATGGAGTCACTGGAGTGTGGAGGCCGGCAGTGGGTGAAGTGGTGTCGTGTGGAGAGTTGGAATTGAAATTTGGAAATTGGAACCCTAGATCTAGATCAAGATCTAGATTTAGACGATTTCTACTTTTGAGTTTTCTGCTTACCTGCAAATCATCAAAAGCACCGGCTCTCACAACCTACTACAACTCACCTGAGGGCCCCTATACTCCAGCCTCCGCCTTCCTTGACTATAGTCTATAAGCCTTGCAAATTGTAATAAACTGCTACTAAGAACATAACAGAACTTTTCAAAAAGTAGACTGCACGAGTATGCATTGATGCGTTGGCTAGGGGCAAGCGGAAAAGTACATGGCTTGTTCGGCGTCAGTATAGCAGCCTATGACTTTGTCTCCTTCATCTCCCTTCTCCTTCCTGTTGCTTCAAATGCGGCTGCGACGTTTAGGAGAGTTAGGTCTAAAGGTTATTTTATTTTAAAAAATATATTTATTTGAAAGTGTAGGGTACCCGATCAGGTATTCGGATATTGTATTAAAACCCGATAGCCAACCCGAAATATTACAAGTCAGGTTTGGATTACCCCGCTAAATGATTGTTAAACAATTACCCGACCCGATCGGGGTAATACTGGATCGGATTGGATCGGGACCCAAAAACCCAAATCCGAATGCCCACCCCTAGAAACCACTATAACCACTTAGCTAATTCTTAAATACAAGGTTGCCCAGCACAATCTCAAAGCTAAAAAGGTGAACCCTTTCACCCTTGCCCCTCCCTGACCAAAGAAAATCTCTCAACAATTTTTCTAATGTAGAGACCACTTTAACAAGAATTTTAAGAAAGGACAAAATAAGCACAAACAAACAATAATATTTTAACAAAAATGGCATGCATCTTCTACAATATTAGAAAAGGACGGAGCAACTCTTAAAGTTGACTCAAGCACCAACCTAAAGGAGGTTAACAATAGAGCCATCGATTTGGAGAAGCAAAAGTCTCCTCCCACTAAGACGAGGATGGCCCAATGTTAGATGAAACCCATACCCATTTGGTAGGCATAAGTAAGATGAGAAAGTGGTATGCCAAGTAGTATAAATCATGGAAGCTCAATGGTAGCTTTATATGGATAACACTCATAAGTAGCTGTGGTATTTCAGGATTATTTTTTTCCTTAAATGTCAAACAATAACTTCTACACTTTACCAGCTTGTTATCAACTATGGAGATAGTAGAAAAGTAGTTTTGGATCGGGAAATTTAGCTGTCCAGTAATCTAAAATGTTCATGCCATAAAGTTTGAAGGAAGAAAGCGATTGAGGCCCCATGTGACTCGTAGTAAGCACTATGTGGTCCCTGTCAACACTCTAGCCTTCTAGTACACTATAACCTACCTAACAACATCCCTAGCTCCACCAGACTCCTTTCAGTGAATAGCAAAACAATGTGACAGAATCAAAAGCCCCCATGCACTAGTTACGAGTTATAGTTTTGAAGCATTTGAGATCTCTTCTTTTTCCAATGATGAAAATTGCAACATATATTTGTTTGTTGTTACCAGAGAACTACAGTTTGAGACAAAGCAAATGACTAGGACATGTTTATTTCTTCAATTGTGTGTATTTACATGCTATCACATCAAGAGAATGAAAATAGGGGACCATTGGCACTCCTTAGTCCTTACAATGCATGCTTTCTAAATAGTTGGAAATTTGAATAGAAAAGCGGGAATTATATGTTGCAAAGGAAAACCCTTAATTCCATATTTGCAACTGTGCTTCTCTTTATTAAATTGTGCTTGTAGTTGATGAAAATTCAACCTTTTTAGTGCAAGCAACCCACTAAAGAGCTTGCTTCATGGTCAGTCCAGTAATGTTATTGTTCAAAAATGTGATTATTTAGAATGGAAAATGTAATCAGAACTTGACATCAGTAGGAATGTTGGGTCAAACAAACTTCCTTGCAAGAAGGTTCTGAGAAACATGAAGCCCATTGGTTATGCTAAAGAAATGAGGGTTAGGAAAACATTAGATCTATCCTTCAAGTAACCAAGCACTGTCCCATTTTGTTGGTGCCAAACTAAGGTACCAATTATGTGGCTTAAATATATCTTCAAGAACACAATAAACATATGTAGCCTCCTTCACAACAAAATAATTTTTTCCTTGATTTTCAGACTTTGGGTTGAAGCAGTACAATCGAAGGCAATAAAGTATCAAATTCTTTTATGCAACTAAATATATGAAAAGCTATAGAAGATATATCAATTTGAACAGGAACGAATAAGGAGACTAAGCAAAAGATTGTTTTAGATTTGATAGACATTATGACTCTTACATGCCAAACTAATTACATGCCAAACTAATTACATGACAAACTAAACACTCCTTCATTCCCAAAAAGCCAAACTTCTTTAAGGATATTTTAGTGCTATTCATGAGGGCTGTTCTTGCTCTATAAGAAATCCATGATAATAATAAGACAACACCTGCCACAGGCTGTGACAGTGAGTTGATGGCCTTCACACAGCCAATGCCCTTCAGGTTTTCAATGGCTTCCTTAACTATGATGGCGACTGTTAAAACATGTCGAAAGCTTTTCCCTCGAATCTTATATGCTGAGAACATGAGAACAAAGAATTTCTTTTGAACTCCCTTAATCTGCAAAGGACTTTCATAATGCACAAAGCACTTGTATTTTAAGGCAGCATGATTAGCTCTTAACCATGAAAGATTCCAGATTGCACCAAGGGAACACCGATGACATGAGATGGGAGTCATGCAGCAAGGTCTTTGGGATTTATTAACTTCTTGATTTTTCCCCTTCTATTGGAGGTATAGGTAAATATGGAATGATAAGTCCTCACAAACAAAATAGGGTTTCATTTCTAGGGCAAACGAAAACAGAATGAACTGTTCTTCTGCATCAGAGGGAGTGTAATTTAGTTGTCGGCATTTCACTAGAGAATTCTCATGAACTAGGTACTTGTCCAAATTAGGTTAAGATGCCAAATATAATCAAGAATGTACAACACAAGATAAATAGAACTTGTCAGAGGGAATGGATTGTTTAATATTACAATCTAGCCATCCTTTTAATAATAGCAACCCAGGCTCCTACATGTAAATAAAATCACCAGTAGAAATTTATAAAACTATGAATATCAATAGTTCCGAGACCAACATCTAACTATCACCCCCACTTATTTTGATACAGACGGTTTCAAAAGGTAGATGGACATCTATTGCACCCTCGTGCAGAGAGAATTTTACCAAACCAGTTGACTTTGCACATGCTATCCTGTTTTTTGCCGTCCTCTATTCTCAATTTTTTTAATTCTCTCGAAACCCACTTTTCCCTTCCCACCCTCCCGTAAAGATTCATGTCTCTCTCATTTCTGCTCCCACTCCCCCCTCCCCCTCCTGCTCAATCTATCAATCAATATATGGTCAATAAAAATCCATATCTTAGTCTCATTACACAATTGATCAAAAATATCTACGTATTACTATTCCCAAAAAATCCCATAGACTCATTATTAAATACGCACAACCCATAAAATTAACAGCAGGGTAGAGTACATTGGTCACACATTTTTTTAAGCAGAGAAAAGAAATACAGAAAATATATATAAATGAAATTCAAGCAACATTTTTTTCTAAATATCTAACCTTGGTACCGAAAGGTCCAACTGGGAAATTCATCTCCAGAATATTCCTTCCCTAGATCAAAACCGTTAAGAGAAATTTTAGATTACCAAACTTAATACACATATATATATATATATATATATATATATATATATATATATATATGTATATATATGTGTATATATATATATATATATATATATATATATATGTGTGTGTGTGTGTGTGTGTGTGTATGAATATATGTGTATGTGAATACATCAAGTACAAATAACAAACACGTGATGGGATCACACATAGACATAAGACATAATTTAGGGAAGACAAACCTCAAACTCAGCCTCGAGCTCTTCACGTTCATGCCCCGTGGCGATTGGCATAATGTCTTCAATCCTCTTATTCCCTTTTTAAATCAAAAAGATATTGCATTTAACAAAACAAATAAAAAAACAAATCAACCGACCATTTATCTGATTTTCAAAAAAAGAATTATATATAACGAATTACATGAGATTACCAGATGAGAAATGATTTACCAGATGTATGCGGAAACGGAGGTGGCGAAGACGTCGTATTGGAGGATGTCGAAACGGAGGTAAATGATCGGGTGGTGGCGGCGGCGGATTGGTGGAGACCAGGAGCGAGTCGTCGCCATAGGGCTAGGGTTTGTAATTGAGAGGAAGCAGCTCTTCTCCACATTGTTTCTCTTTACCAGCAACGAACAGAGAGGAAGAGAAAGGAAGGTCAGTCTAAGATGTAAGTATAAAACTAGAACTGCCCCATCAGTCTCTTAAATAAGTTTTTTTTTTTTTTTTTTCATTTTTCGTTTCAAATAAATTGTGTATTTTGTTTTTTTTATTTTTGAAATATTTTCTACAATTTTTCATCATTTCAAATAATCGTGGGCTATTCTTTTTCGTCCGATCCCAAAAAATTGTCTTGTTTCCAAATTTCTCTTTCTATGAAATTTTTTTTTATCAATTTACCCTTATTCTTTCTTCATATTTTAAATATAAGTCATATACATGGACTTTAAAGAAATTATATATTACACTAATGTTTATAATAGTCAATAAAATAAATTTACTTCGTCCAGTTAAATAGAACAATTATTTAGGAACTGAGAGAGTTATAAAGTCAAGAGTGACTCTACACGTAACACCGGTATCCCTAATCGTAACATCATTTAATGCATAAAATAATCTTAATATCCCTTTTAACATTTAATAGATAATCACCCTTTATTTACATTTAAAAAACAATTTTTTTATAAAACAACTGCTACACACTTGCAGTACTAATATAAAACAGTCGCTACACACTTGCGTTACTAATATAAAGCATTTGCTACACACTTGCGGTATTAATATAAAGAGTAATGATATCCTTACCACTAGTTCACATGTATCACAACAATTGCATAATCACAATTACATGACTAAAGAGGTAAGGTTAAAAAGTCAACTATGCATTTTTCAAGCTAACAATTTATTGGAAGTGGTAACAAGGTAAGTAGCAAAAGCATTTAAAGATGCTAATATAAAACATTGCTAAGCCCTTTGTTTTGTCAAAATTTTCGAAAAAAATAAAATTAACGGCTTTAATTGAATGATGAAACCGAATAAAAACCAATCTAATTCAAATGCGATAGCATGTCTTAACAATGGAAAACGAATCAATGATGACAAATAATCACAATTACGTGAAGGGGGGGAGGGGGTGTGTTTGTTTTAGGGAGCTAATGAAGAGGTAATATAGCTTAAATGTGAAGAGGAGTAATGAAGTAATTTTACCCCTTAAATAATGTTACGTTTAGGGATTTGAGTGTTACGTTAAGGTATTCTGTAAAATCAATTGACAACCAAGGGTCACATTAGATGGTAGGGATATTCTAACATGAACAATTGAACAATTCGTCTCAGATTCAAGTTATGAACATGTTATTGCGATAAAACTTGGTCATGAGAGTTAAGGAGCATTTATCGATTTTTTGGGAATACTTGACTTGGAACATAGTCTAGGGCTTTCGAGTCCAAAAATAAATTGGAGAAAACAAAATAAATATATATATATATATATATATATATATATATATATATATATATATATATATATATTGTAAATCCAGTAGGCAGCGAAATAAGGTTAGAGGGGGGGTGAATAGCCTTTTAAAAAAACATCAAGGGTTATTTTGAAAACTTTCAAAAGTTGCAACGAAAAAAATAAGTTTTCTTATCTAGGCTACCAAACGACACCTTGATGTAAAATCGAATCAATAGCAGAACATAAAACAACTTGGTTTGGTTTTCTTTTGATCACTAAAGTATAGGGACTAAATTGAAAAACAATATATATAAGATCAAATAAGTAAAGAATTCAAGAATGCAACTATTACACACTTAAGTAGATAGCAGTTGCTTAAGTGTATAAACAGTGAAAACAACAGGTAGACAGGACATAGTATTTGGAGTGGTTCACATTGTTAAAACTCTACCAAGTTGGTCAAACTTGGATTTTGAAGTACACTAAGATTATATAAATGCTAAGTGATCACTAACGGATCAGTGTACAACAAAAACTAGTGTTTGAGGAGTTTGATCTATCAAGAATCAAACTCGTGCAACAATCAGATGTTCCTTAGGAATTTAAAAGAATACTGGAACAAACGAATAGTGATTGTTCAAATATAAACTAGAAAAGAATATTATATGAAAGACTATCTAGTATATGTTTGAGAGAAAAAACTCTTCAAGGGAAAATTTTGAAGTTCTGGATCTGAATGAATGTTTCAACGTGTTTGTCTCTTTCAGTGTGCTTTGAGGTTTTGAGATTTTTGAATAATGAGCACGTAATATTGCGAAGGGTATGTTCTTCAATCCTATCTTCCAACGTTTTATAGAGTTATCCAGATTTGTAACCGTTTGAGAGAGCGATGTTGAATCTTGAATGTCTTGATGAAATGATCATAATCTATCATTGAATGCCCATAAATTATGCAAATTGTAAGAGACAAAGAGTATACTCTAGCATGAAATATTAAAAAGAGTGGTTAGCTAGGTTTAAATATATACCGAACATTTAAGACATACATGAAAGTATTCTATTGATAGGACATGTGAATAGTTCTTTTGTTTGAAAAAATTGACCAAAAAATGTTTTATAATAAGCGCGTGAAGGTCAAAAAAAATTAACGGATATAGTGTTTCAACATATAGAAAATTTTGAGAGTATAAGCAGGTGATGACACTGTTATCGGCAGCTGCTAGCTGCTGATAACTTATGCTTAATTTTAGGCAGATAGAACGAAACAAGTAAGAAGGTTGCTAAGCAAAGTCAAAAGGGGTATCTGATGTATAAACAACAGAGAATATCTTATCTGCTGAAAGTTTCAACATATAGGTTTAGACTTGTTATAAAGTCTAAGAAAAAATAGCTAAGGTTTTAATCAATTTAGATAGTTGTTTTAACTTAATGGTTTTAAGTAAAACTAAAGCATGTAAATTTCTACAATCTCCTCCTATTTACTTAAAGTCATTCATCCTAAACAGAGAGTAAAATAAAGTATAAACAAGTGTAAAGTCATTTATCTTTGCATAAGATGTTAGTAGAAGCGGAACATAACATATGATAAATAAGTCGTTTTTTTAATTATGTTCACTTTGCAAAGTCAACACCTTTTCCCATTTTTGCTTGTCTCTCAGTAGTTCTTTGAGTTCCAATAGATATGTATCAGCTCTTGCTTTATATGCATCAGGTTTTGCTCTGTGCACTTTCTCCTCCTAAAGGGCTTTAAATACAACAGCTTCAACTTTTTCTACCCTTGTAGCCCAATCTTGTTGGTAAGCTATAATGGAGTTCCAATCATGCATAGTGGCTTTGCGATGAGCACCAGTGGCTATGGCAGCCTGAACTTCAGTGGAGATAGTACTTCTAATGTTTGGAACAATGGAGTTCAAGCTAAGTTTGAAGATGATGTAGCACAAGAGTGTGGTATTCAAGGGTGGCATGGACATCAGTAAATAGAGAAGCAGGTTCTGTTATCAGCTTCTGAAGGTCATCAATAAAGATTGGATGATGAGCAGATGGATGAGAGATAGGTTGACTTATAATCTTCTTCTTATTTTTATGTTTTGTAATGGCTGGTCTTAGCTGGTTTGGTAGTTGGTTGAATAGGCAAGACTGAAGGTGATGTAGTAGGAGGATTTGTATCAACATTAGTAGGATTTTCTGAAAAGAGTTGAGGAGGATGAGTAGAGGTAGATGTTCCTCTTGTCTGGGATAACTGCTGAAGTTTAATAGCACTATTGTGATAATTAGCATCACAAATGCAGTCATTTATGAATTCCATGGCCATCTGTTGTATAGTTTCAAGTTTGGAAAGGGCAAAAGTAGGTAGATGTGGATTTTTATGATCAAATAATTAGCTGGAGTAGTTGGTCTGCCTAGAAGGTAAGGATCATTAGGAGAAAAGGGACCAATATTATAGACTACTCTATAGATATTCCAAACAAATATGATAAGTTCATCTTGAATGAATCTGTCATTGGAAAGGTAGAAGGCATTGATGAGGTAGAAGTTTGAAATACTTGCCATAAGTGACAGCAAGTTCAGCTAGAGATAAGTGAGTAGGAGTAGGAGGATAAAGAACATGTAATTTTCTTTTGAAGTCTTTATCAACGTTATTCATCTGGGATGATCAAAGGTTTTTCTTCCTTTTTCTCTTCATGAAAAGAAAGGAGAGACTGAATGAATAAGGGTAGATGATCAATGGGGAAGACCCGGTTTGGAGGAAAGGAATAGGACACATTTGGTAAGGAGAGTATATTGGATGAAAAGTAGGATTAGATAGAAGGGGAAAAATTTGAGTGGGGTGAAGTTCAGCAGGTAAAACAACAGTTTCAATTGTAGGAGTGTTGTAAGCAAAATAAATGTTATTTGCCATAGGACCTGAAGGAATTGAGACTTTGAACTTAAATTAAGGAATAGTATGCATGGGGTGTACTGAAAAGTAAGAAAAAGAAAGATATAAGCAATGAGATATGAACTCTTTTGAAAGCAGTGAAGTTTCAAGGTGATAAGTTGAAGTTCAGTTTAATGAGTATTGAATGGAGGATATATGATATTTAATGATAAGTACAAAAGAATTTTCATATTGATTATACCAAAATGTGATAGGGATGTGTGGTTGTGATAAGAAGCAAAAAATAATGATAAGGAAATGTTTTGGTGTAAGAAGTGGTCCATCATAATTAATGCACTCATGGTTTAAGGACTTTAAGAATGTGTCAATGTGTTTAGAAAATTTTGGACTTTGCACAATCATTTAAATGATGATAGAAATTTTATCATAAAGAATGGATCATTTTAATGTTGAAGATATGTTTGTGCTTACACTTATATCAACTGTCAGAATAAAAGAGTTTGAAAGATGGACAGTTTAGTTTTAATGCATAATCTCGTTTGTTTCAAATAAGTAAATGTGAATAAGGTATGAATTTTGATATTTGAAACAAAACAATTTGTTGAGATATATTCAGCAAGTGCTAAGGGCTGCCTACTTAACAATTTTCAATAGCTGAAAGAGCTTGCCTACTTAACAATTTTCAGCAGATGACGTAACAAATTTCGGATTAGCTGATAACTTTTATCTGCTGATAGAAATATCGGTAGGAAGAAACGGGGTTCTGCTGATGCATTGCTGATGATGAGAAAAAAATATTGTATCTAAAAGTTGGTCATCAGCAGGTGCAGTGTGTGATGGGTAGTTGAACATCTGCTGCATATATATATATATATATATATATATATATATATATATATATATATATATATATATATAATGTATTAAAGAATGAGCATGCCTAATTCACCTCTTCAAAATTCAAATCTTCCAGATTTTAAAGCTTTTGTAAATATGTCAGCCAATTGAAATTCAATGGGAACATATTCTAGTTGAACATTACCATTTTCAACATGATCTTTAAGAAAGTGATATCTAATGTCTATATGCTTGGTTTTAGAATACATGACAGGATTTTTAGACACAGATATGGCAGATGTATTATCACAAAATATGAGACATGTTCCCATTTGCATGTCATAATCCATCAGCTGTTGCTTCACCCAGAGGATTTGAGAACAACAGCTGCCAGCAGCTTTATACTCAGCTTCAGTAATTGATGTAGAAAATGATGCTTGCTTTTGTTGGCCCAAGATATGAGTCTATTTCCAAGGAACTGACATAGTTCACTTGTACTATTCCTGTTAACTCTACAAGTTGCAAGATCAGCATCTAAATATCTCATTAAATTAAAAATGAATCTCTTTGATACCAAATGCCAAATTTCTCAGTATTAATCAAATATCTAATAATTATTTTAGCAGCTATCATGTGAAATCTTGCACAAACACATACATCAAACATAATATATGGCCTACTAGCAGTTAGATATAAGAGAGATCTAACAATACATTTGTATTTAGTCATGTTGACTAATTTACCTTTTTCATCAGTTACTAAATGTCATTCAACTCCCATTTGAGTATTTGTTGAATTTTCATCTTACAAGTTATATTTCTTAATAAGCTCTTTGTTGTACTTGACTTGATGAATAAATATTTCTTCTTCAGTTTGCTTGATTTGCAAATCAAGGAACCATGTGAGTTCTCCGATCATACTCATCTCAAACTTGTCTTTCATTAGGTTTTCAAATCTCTTATACAAAACATCATTTGTAGAACCAAAAATACTATCATCAACATAAATTTGAACTAATAAGATGTTTCCTTTGTGCTTCATGGAAAAGAGAGTTGTGTTAATTTTACCTCTTTGAAAATCTTTTTCCATGAGAAATTTTGAAATAGTTTCATATCAAGCTTTTGGGGCTTGCTTGAGTCCATACAAGGCTTTTCTAAGCTTGTATACATGGTCCTTCTTCTTGTTGTCTTGAAATCCCGGGGGTTGTTCAATATATACTTGTTCTTGAAGGTCTCCATTGAGAA
This sequence comes from Codonopsis lanceolata, assembly GCA_013146195.2. Lineage (NCBI taxonomy): Eukaryota > Viridiplantae > Streptophyta > Magnoliopsida > Asterales > Campanulaceae > Codonopsis > Codonopsis lanceolata. The sequence continues at coordinate 174,289,781 of CM028377.1, forward strand.
ATGCACTCTTCACATTCATTTGATAGACTTTGAAGTCTTTGAAGGTAGCATATGCAAGGAATAATCTGATAGCTTCTAACTTTGCAACAGGAGTAAATGTTTGATCATAATCAATGCCCTCCTCATGTCTATAGCCTTGGGTTACCAACCTTGTTTTGTTCCTTGTGACATTTCCATTTTCATTCAGCTTGTTCCTGAAAACCCATTTTGTTCCTATTACTTGTTGATCAGTAGGTCTTAGAACAAGTTGCCACACTTGACATCTTTCAAACTAATTTAGCTCTTCTTGCATGGCCTTAATCCAGTGGGGATCTTCCAAAGCTTCATCAATCTTTTTGGGTTCACTAGAGGAGACAAAATCATGAAAGTCAAGAGTCTCATTTCTTGAGTTGCTTATTGTCTTTAAGACACCAAATGGATCACCAATGATGTTTGTAACCGGGTGATGTCTAGCATCTCTAATTTCTTTGGTGAGATCTGGAATGGATTTAGGAGTAACAGTAAGAAAGTCAATTTGTGAGGATGATGGTTAAGCTGATTGATGGTTTTCAGCTCCTAAAGTATCAGCGGATACAAGATCAACTGATGGATAGTGAGTTTCAGCTGTTTGTTTTTGGCCGTCCTGCTGATGTGGATTTTGGACTATTGAGTTATCACTAGGTCCAGGAAGGGTAGATGATGAAGGATTGTTCTTAATTGAGCTATTAGAATTTCATGTCTCAAAATCTCAAAATTATCATAAATATCTTGAGTCTCATTGGACTCAAGTAAAGAAAAACGTAACATGCATAGTTTCAACAATTGTTTGAAATTTCCTGTTATATACTTTATAAGTTCTACTATGTTTAGCATAACCAACAAAAATACCTTCATCAGCCTTCTCATCAAATTTACCTCTGTGGTCACTACTATTGTAGTAAATGTAGCATTTGCACCCAAAGATTTTGAAATAAGCAATGTTTGGTGTTCTCCCTCTCCACAGTTCATAGGGTGTCTTTCCATGAAATTTGTTGATAAAAGACCTATTATATGTGAAGCAAGCTATGTTGACAACTTCAGCCAAAAAAAATACTTACGTTGCTTGGCTTCAACAATCATGGTTTTACCAGCTTCTATAAGAGTTATTTTCTTTCTTTCAACAACACCATTTTGCTAAGGTGTTCTTGTTGCTGAAAAGTTGTGGTCCATTCCATGATCATTACAGTAGGTATCCATTCCAAGATTCTTGAATTCAATGTCATTGTCAGATCTTACACTTATGATATCACATTCTTTATGATTTTGAAGATTTATGAACAGGGCAGTGAGTAGGCTGTAAGTTTCATCCTTAGACTTCATCATCTCAACTCATGTATATCTTGAGTAGTCATCAACCACCACTAGGGTAGATCTGCTTCCACCTAAACTAGTAGTAATAACAGGACCAAACAAATCCATGTGTAGCAGTTCAAGAATTCTTTTGGTTGAAAAACATGGTTTGGGTTAGAAAGATGTTTTTGTCAGTTTTCCTAAAATACATGTCTTGCATTTCTTATCAGTAGGAAAATTAACTCGTGGTAGACCATTCACTAAAACTTCTTTTGAAAGTTTTGAAAGATATTTAAAATTTAAGTGTGTAAGTCTTTTATGCCACAACTATGAAGTTTTTGAACATTTATTTGCTACAAGACAAATCTGAGTTTTGGATTCAATGGAAAATAAGTCAATAGCCAAAATATTTCTTTTTCTTGTTCCAGTTAATAAAACTTCATTTGATATGATGTCTTTAATAAAGCAATGAGCGGAAGAGAAATAATAGCTCATAACTTTATCACAGAATTGTGATACATTATCAATTTTTATGGATCTTCTTACAATGGATCCATAACCTATGGTTTTACCTTTGGAATTGTCCCAAAACATGACAACAGGTCTTTAGCTTGTATGATATCAGTAAGTAATTCAGCTGATCTTGTCATATGTCTGGAGCATTCACTATCTATCACATATCAGTTGATTTATCATTTGCCATGAACCATATATGAAATGTGAATAAAACATGGTACCCTTTATAAATTTGGGTCCAGATGGGATAGCTTTCTTAGGTAGCCAAACATGCCTTAGTTTAGGCATCTTGGTTTTATCAGCAGAATTAAATCTATATAAGCATTCATGAGACTGATGACCAAAAGTAGAACAAATTTTGCACTTGTGAAAACCAGATAGGTCAGTTATTATGGGTGATTTTTCTTGTTCATCTTGAGTCTACTCAAAGGTCTTATCAACAACAAAATTGATATGCCTGAATTTGTTAACTTCCTTCCTTCTGATCCTTCCTCTTATTCCGACTGATGTTTGACAGCTGGTGGATATGCATCAACAGTTTTACTAGCTGACACAGCTTGAGGGGTTTGAGCAGAATGCTGAGAGTTGTCATTGTTCATCTTCTCTTTATTGTTGAAGGACTTTTTGAGTTGATTCTTAGGATAAGCGTAACAGACTTTACTACAAGTTAGTCGTTTATCCTTTTTAAAGAGAACTTTTGAATCACCTCTTGATTGTCTGATCTCAAAGTATTCATCATCTTTTGAGAATCCAAGACCATGTTGATCTTCATGATCTTTTTGTTGACTGATGATGGTTTCAACAACAGTTTTTGACTTTAAGTAGGTATAAACAACATTGGTTAGTCGTTGATTCCTATATGCAAGGTGTACTATTTGAGCTACTGAGACTTTAGCTTGGGTTTCATACTATTCATTTAAGCTTTTAAGTTGCAGCAATTCACTATGTTGAACTTTATATAGCTCATTGATCATTTGGAGCTCAGTGTTTTCATCAAAAACTCTTTTAAAATCAGTAGACAAAGATGTGTGTAATCTTTGAAGAGTTTCAAACTTGGAATACATCATTTGCATTTGATCCAAGAGATTATCAACCTTTTTGTTTGATGTTTTCTCCTCCTGCTATTTTGACAAATTGCCTTTAACAGTTTCAGAAGTCCTTGGAGAAGTTGATTTTACTTTCATATTAGGTTGACTACTAATGCTTTGTCTATATAAATTGTTTCATATTTTCTTAATCATAAACTATTCAAGTTGGATGATCTTTGATAGTCTATGATTAGTAATAGGTGAGCTTAAAGGCTCATCATTAGAATCAATAAATGAAGTTGAATGCTTATTTTCTCAATCGTATATAGTTGATTTTGCAATAAAACACAGATTTGCTTCTTGCACAAAATCAGTTGATTTATCCTCTGAATCTGTTTCAATCCAAGATGTTAAATTTTTATCTTCAGCAACTAACGCTTTTTGTCTTTCAAAGCTTCTGGGAGCTCTTTTGTGATACTCTTTTCTAGTGGTTGGACAGTTTGAAGCATAATGTTCATGTTTTCTACAATTGAAGCATAAAAGTATTTCATTCTCATCCTTATCTTCATTGGATTTGAAGTAAGGCTTTTGATAGTTTGAAGAAGAAGGTCTTTGGAAATTTGAGAAAGATTTCTGAAAACTGGAAGAAAGTTTATGAAATTTTCTTTTAAAAGATTTAAACTTTCTAAACTATTTGGCAAAGGCAACAAACTCATCCTCATCAAAGTCATCATCTGACTGAGATGTGGAGGCTTCAAGAATTTCATTTTGAGAATGTAAAGAGATGCCTTTAAATTTTTTCCCAATTTCTTGAGTTTTAACAATTTCCTTCTCATAAATTTTGAGACTAGCAACAAGACTACATATATGAGTTTTGTTCACATCTCTTACTTCCTTTATGACAGTTACCTTGACATGCCATATACTTCTTAAACTACTAAAAATCTCATATTTAAATCTTTCATACTATAAACTTTACCAAGAGAAGAGTATATATTACTTACCTCAAGAAACCTGTCATAGGCATTCTTGAGTGATTCATTTGGATCTTTCTTGAATGCATCAAACTCCTGTATGCAATCATACACCTTGTTGTCCTTAGTATTTTGATCTCCTTCAACATATTTAATAAGAGCTTCCCATATATCTTTGGATGTTTTGCAGTCATATATTTGCTTGTAGTTTTCATATGAAACATCACTTGAAATAATGTGTATGGCCTTGACATCTAACCCATCATGTACTTTATCTCCCTCAGTCCATTCAGACTAAGGTTTAAATACATATTCTTCTTCATCAGCAGCAAAAGGATTTATAGTATCATCATCTGCAGAAGAAGATTTACCCAGATTAGTTTTTAGTTTCATGTGTAGCATGTGGCCATTTTTAATACATTTCGTCAATCTTTTATCAATGTTGTTCATATATCTTGTAATCATTTCTTTTCATATATCAAAGTGATCTTCATCAAAAATAGGTACTTGAGTGACATTGTTTGGTTGAAAAACTTTGAGGGTTGTCATGATCGATCTTTCAAGTTGTTAGACTTGGAAAATATATTTTTTAAAGAGTCAAGCTCTGATACCAATTATAAGTCCAATAGGCAACGAAATAAGGCTAGTGGGGGTGAATAGCATTTTAAAAACTTTAAGGGTTATTTTGAAAACCTTCAAAAGTTGCAGCAGAAAAGATAAGTTTTCAGCAGCTGATCAGTACCAACAAGCTCTAGCTCAAATGGTACTACTCACTTCTCCTAACGGAGAGGTCAGGTGTTCAATTCTCACTAGAGACACCCTGGACTTTACAACTCTCAATAGAGAGGTCGGATGTTCAAGTCTTGTCAGAGACATCGTTGTTGTTCAAGCCTTACCCAAAGGCCACATTTAGCTACTCAATTATCTTAACGGAGAGGTCGAATACCATAGGCACACTGGTACTTCATTACTCTCAACCGAGAGGTCGGGTGTTCAAAGCCTCACTAGAGGCACCATTTGTTCGAGCCACACCGAAGACATATATATATATATATATATATATATATATATATATAAGATCAACTAAGGAAAGAATTCAAAAATGTAACTGTTAAACACTTAAGTAGATATCAGCTGCTTAAGTATATAAACAGTGAAAACAACAGTAGACAGAACACAATATTTGGAGTGGTTCATAGTGTTAAAACTGCTACGTACACTACCAAGTTGGTCAAACTTGGATTTTGAAGTGCACTAAGATTATATAAATGCTAAGTGATCACTAACGGATCAGTGTACAACAAAAATCAGTGTTTGAGGAGTTTGATCTATCAAGAATCAAACTCGTACAACAATGTGAGGTTCCTTAAGTATTTAAAAGAATACTGGAAAAACAAACAGTGATTGTTCAAACAGAAACTAGAAAAGAACATTATACGAAAAACTATCTAGTATATGTTTGAGAGAAGAAACTCTTCAAGAAAAGATTTTTAAGTTCTGGAGTTGAATGAAGGTTTCAATGTGTTTGCCTATTTCAATGTGTTTTGAGGTTTTGAGATTTTTGAATACTGAGCACATAATATTGCGAAGGGTATGTTCTTCAATCATGTCTTCCAACGTTTATAGAGATATCCAGATTTGTAGCCGTTTAGGAGAGCGATGTTAAATCTTGAAGTTCTTGACGAAATGATGATCATGATCGATCATTATAAGCCCAAAAATTCTGCAAAATGTAAGAGACAAAGAGTATACTCTAGCATGAAATATTTAAAAAAAGTGGTTATCTAGGTTTGAATATATACAGAACATTTAAGGCATGCATGAAAGTCTTTTATTGATAGGACATGTGAATAATTCTTTTGTTTGAAATAATCGATCAAAATAATGTTTTATAATAAGCACGTGAAGGTCAAAAATTTCAACGAATATAGTGTTTCAGCAGATATAAAATTTCGAGAGTATAAACATGTGCTGACAATGTTATCAACAGCTACTAGTTGCTGATGACTTATGCTTTAAGAAGATAGAACGAAACAAGTAGGAAGGCTGCTAAGCAAAGTCAAAAGGGGTATCTGCTGTATAAATAAAAGAGGATATCTTATCTGCTGAAGGTTTCAATAGATAGATTTAGACTTGTTACAAAGTCTAAGAAAAAATAGATTAAGGTTTTAATCAATTTAGATAGTTGTTTTAACTTAATGGTTTTATGTAAATCAAAAGCATGCAAGTTTATATATATATATATATATATATATATATATATATATGACAATGATAAAAATGAGGATAACAAGTGACTGTTTTTTAGGTCATCTCATAATTTTATCATGAGTAAGTCTCTTGAATTGTAAGACCGTCTTATGGATCCGTCGTAAGACGGAGCTCTACTCTCTCACAGCTCAACTCACCAACACACGGTGAGTTAGATAAAGAGGATCCGTCTTACAAAAAATATTTGTAAGACTGTCTTACCCAAGTTTTTGCCTTTTACCATTCATGTGGACTATTTGTCAAGAAAAATACTCGCTCTTTTTAAACCAAAAAGTTTACTTTTTATTTTAAAAAATTAACTTAATTAAAGTTTGGCCGACAATTTACATAGATTTATTTATTTTTTAAATGTCATACAATTTGTAATCCGTTATATTATAATGTAATTTTTAAAGTTAACTTAATTAAAGTTTGATCGATAATCATAAGTATAAATTATGTTAAAACTTGATTTGATTTAGTCACATACTTTAAAAATAGAACGTGAATGGATGGAGAATTGAGTTATTAAGAAAAATAATTTTCTTATATAGTAAAAGCAAGAAATTATCCAAAAGACTGAGAACTTTAAGAAAAAATGTATTAATAATTTGAAAGGTGAAAAAAAGAGGAGAATTGTCACAATATTATCACCATTAACCATTAAATCTCATGTTTTTTGTTACTCTTATAGTGTTTGGAATCACATCGAAAAAAAATCAAAAAAATTCATATAAGAACAATGTGAATGGAAGATCCTAGTATTATGATATAATTGATATTTGCATATCAACCTAAAAGAAGTAAAATGAACTTGAATAATTAATAAATTTGGAGTAAGAGAACCAAAGAACCTTGAACTATGGTCATATTAGGGGTTCAGTTTTTTTTTTTAAGTTTTGATTAAAAAATTTGAAGTCAATTTTTAGTGGAATCAAGCCTCTAAAATCAACTACAATGATTTTTTTCATGGACAAAATAGGTAAATCCTATTATATTTATATAAACTTAACTTTGAATTTCGTCCGCATTGAGCTTATGGTGATATATCCTTACACACGACAGATAATACCTTACCAAGTCAGGGTAAAGAAGTAGGGTTGCGTTAGGTAGCCTAATAACGAGTGTAATACCTTGCGAGATCTTTATGAATCTAAATCCAATTAATTTTGCGTAAATACGAGGAAGTCACATGTATGCGACCCGCCAGACCCACCTTGAGGTGTTGCAAATGAGTTTGGGGCATCACATCTACACTTGGGTGTGATTGATATTCTAGTGTTCATGGCATCTACCTCGAGGCACCACATTTAATTTTCGTCCAATGTGATAAAGAAAAAAAAAAAGAATTGGCGGGATAAGAATCTATTGAGTGTTAGTACTAGACTTAGAGAAGGTACATCGGTACAACATTTGGAAGTTAATGAAGGAATCATCAATACAATGGGAATATCAATGGGTAGCTAAATTAGAAAAATGGGGTTTGGGTAGCTTTGTTGGCTCCAGAAGCCAAGAGGAGCAGCCCACCAAAACCATCAAAACGACAGCCCAAGGAAGAAAAATAACGTCACAAATATTAATTAGGAGGAAGGAACTTGGGTATAATACCAGGTGGCTAGCCGTGGAAAGCGACCAAATTTCTTGCCACCCGTTCTGTCCAACCAAAGTAGTAGTTCTGGTCAACGCGCATCTGCGTCAACTGCTGTTGGACCATTTGGTGTGTGACAGCCCGACCCGGACCCCAATGCGAGATCCCGAATCGTGCCGTCCAAATAGTCAATAATACAAGCATGCGCAAGTAGGATTATAAAATTCATGTGGCACAACATCGCATACGAATAACAACTCGGCTACACTTGGCCGGAAAAACAACTTAATATAAACAAGTCATCGGCGACGTTACAGTCGGAACCCAACAACTACTCCTATAATTAAAACATGCTTATAAAAACCTCAACGGCCACAACATGCCGGAGACAACAACAATATTAATATTTAAAAGAGCTTTAGTGGAAGAAACTGTAGTGAACCATTAACATATAAACAGGCTCGACATATAAGTCGGCATACAAAAGATTACAAGTGTCAAATCATTAAGTTTACTACAATAACAAAACCCCAAGTCAAGTCTATTTGACTTGCTTCCCAACGTCCTTGCCAAAATAAAAGACTAACTATCAAAAGTCCCAAAGGAGCAACCTTGAGCTCACAAACGACCAAACGTGATATAGCGAGTCTATCGCGGACCGTCTCCTCGGCTCGGATCTAAGGAAACAAAACAAACAAATAGGGTAAGTCGAAAGACTTAGTAAGTTACTAATAATGCATGTTCATGTTATATCATGGCATTGATCACAATTATGGCTCATGTTATTCATATAGCACTTAGCACATTATTCACGTAAGTGCGAGTAAATAAATCATACAAGTAGGATATGATATAAGCACGGCCAGTAGCTCGCAAAACGCTTTGTTAACCCAATATCGTGACTACGATGCTCGTGACTCGCATCGATATACCGAACTCCGCCGGCTAATAGCAGCCTGACGCACGTATTGTTACGGCAAGGTACTTCCCATCATGCGCCTACAATGGAGGGGTGTGTGAGGTCCCAGGTACGGCGATCCATAGCGAGCACGAATCTCTCAATTCGTGAAGGCGATGCATCGTCCTACCCTGACATAAAAATCAAACCAAATAGTGTCAGCTGGACTTAATGCAATGCACAAGTAGATGTTTACTCGTTAAGACCAAATAATGATCGAATTCGACAAGAGCGAACTCGACCGACCAAGTAGGGTATAAATCTCTACAATAAATCATGTCAAGGCAATTAATTGCTCATAACCAAATAATCACAGCGGGTTCAAATGCACATAATTAAACTCAACTTAAAATTGAGTAAACCCGACCAAACGGTGTCCAAACTTCGTAGGGATTGAAATTAGAGTTTAACATGTTCAAATCTTCCCTAGAGTCGACTTCGTTGAGTCTTTACTAAAAATTCCAAATTCCGGGTAATTCAAACTATGTGCTTCATAGCTCAACCTAGGTCATTACTAAGTTCATCTAGGTCATAAAATTCATCAAGGCATTGTAATGAGATTTATGTTCATCATAGAGTCCAATATTGAGGATAGAACACATAACAACTTCACAACATATCATGAAGGCATAAATTAGGGCATTCTCATATAACAACACTTCTATCACAAATATAATACATGTTTCTAACATGTTCAAAACCTTAAATAGACAAGATGAAAGAGTATTATAAACTTTCATAGGCAAGAAATCATCCTATACATGCTCCTAGCAAGTTCATATTTTCAAAATACAAGAAGAGAGCATAGGAAGCATATATGTGTCCTCATTGACCTCAATCATCATAAGCTTTGTTTCCTTAGGGTCAATGAGAACTAAAAAGAAGAAGAATAAGAGTAACTTACTTGTGTTCTACACCAAAGAAAGCAAATGAGAAGATTGATCGGTTGGAAATGATCTACTCTTCAAGCTCTACACTTTTGATGAAGGTGGCTTGAGCAAATGGAGAAAGGATGAAGGAAGACCAAGAGGATAGCTTCAAGAAGCCATGGGAGAACTTGAGAGAAGATGAAATTCGTTTTTAGAGAGTGAAGGTGAGAAATGAGAGTCAAAATCTGAAGATATGGCTTATATTGGTCTAGAAATTGAGTGGGACAAGTGTCAAGCTAATGTGGTTAGTAAATATCTGATTTTGGCTTGTTAAATGATCACTAATGGTCTCTTAATCCACTCTTAAAACTTGTTAGAGATGTTAGGACATAATCAAGGAGGGTTAGGGAGGTTTAAGTGAGGTTTAGAAAAGGTTTGGATAGGGGTTTGGGTATAAAAATCGTTCAACAGCAAAACAGGGGAAAAATGTCGTAGGAGCTCCCAGCAGTTGAGGCGGGTGCCTCACTAGAGCCCAGGCGGGCGCCTGGAATGCTGAGGCCAGAATCATTTGTGCAATGCTCTCAGCTCTTGAGGCGGGCTAGTGTTCAAATTTCGATGCGGCCGCCTCGTTTAACCCTTGAACTAGGTCTAAACATGTCCTAAATGGTCCCAAACTTATGGGCAACCATTCTAAGGTCTAACCCAACTCAAAACAAGTCGGAAACACACCCGAACAACATCCGGAACAAGGTAGAACAAGGCTCGAATCATGCGACGAATGGTTAACGAATCAAACACCAATCAAACTCCAATCAAACTAGGATAACTTGGACATGGAAAAGGCTTGTTTCAACATGGTTATGACCTGAACACAAAGCCGAGAACTCAACGAACACTTCGCACGACGAAATAGAAGTCAAACGAGCAACGAGGGGAAAATCGCTAAGGCCAAAATCAAAGCGATCGAACCGGCGATCCAACAAACAAACATACATGATTCTAAACATGTTAAGAGCTTCATGAATGACTTATGAATGTTTCTAAATCATATATAGACTAAGTAAACATGCTCACAATCAACAAGGAAAACATGAAGGCAAGCACACAATGCACATGCAAGAATACGGGGTGTTACATGGTGGTCTAACGCGAGCTTTTCCTACCTATTGGAGATGGCTTCCAAATGATCCACCTCCTCCTCAATATTAGCCTCCCCTTGAGGCTCCTCACGTAGTCCCCTCTCACATGGCTGGTGTGGGTGATCAAAAAGTAGCGCCGCAGTAATATTGGGCACTGCCCGAACTCTTTCAGAATCTGGAGCCCGGATGACTCCAGCCCCTCCACACAATCTTGTAATTAAACTTGGGAAAATGAATCCAGAGTTCGTCCTACCTCTAATGAAGGTCTGAATATGGGCATTGATCAGGTGTCCAACATCAACAAACCCACCGATTAGGATGGTGTAGATCAAAACGGCCTTATGCTATGACACCGTGTGCTGGTGGCTAGAAAGCATAAGGCGTGCAAAGATAAATTTGAACATGGCGTTGGCCGCGTTCGTCAAATAGGTCTCATCCATGGTGCGGGGGCCAAATGGTGGACCTTGATGATAGGTCCAAACCGTGTCAGGAGTTGCGATCGCCGCATTGATCTCCTGAAGAGAGATGGGACGGGTAAGATGGGCACTATAGTCATTAGTGCACTCATCGAAATTAGGAGTGCCAAAATAATGGTTAATGCTAAAGGACGAAAAGTTGACAATCTTATTTTTGACATTACTGGTGTTGGACACCACACCAGTTAGGGAGACACGTCCGTTGGCGTAGAATTCACGGACATTGGCCACGATAGCCACTCCTGGAGTCGCACAGAGAGCTGCCCCATCTTCGCTGGGCGAAGTGGGCAGAGAGGCCAAAGTCTTTAAACTTAAATCCCCTCTCGGGTACTATACTTTTGGAGAGCTTCCTCGTGTGGCTCTCCGACGCCTCGAAGGAGACGAACCTAAAGGTATCGTAATCTTGCTCCTCTTGGGAGCGGGAAGAAGATGGTCCGGTATTCCTACACTTAGGGGCCATGGGGGACAGCTAAAAATATACCTCTCTAAAAAATAAAAATAAGAAGATCCAACAAAGCACAAAAAGCATGCACGTATACAATTTTTGATTTTTGAATCTATCACCCTAGCATGCAAGATTTTGATTCGTCAAAATTTACAAAAAATAAAGGGATAGAAAATACTTAGAGTACACTACTTCACCTGTAATGGCGGATTCCGTCGGATTTTGAAGCTTTTCGCCAGAAAAGATGGGGGCAGCAATTCTTCAAGTCTCCAATGGGGTGAGATGATGGCGATAGAAATGGCGATGTGGAGATTTCTTGGAGAGGCTGCTGCACTTGGTGTTTGGGCCGGAATGAATGAGCTTCTGCCGGAACTGAGAGATATATAAAACAAATTGCCGGAAGAGATGAAGATTGGAATAATTTTTGAATTCGGTGAACTGTTCGTGAACAGCGGCAGTCTACTTATAAAGATGGCCTTGCGGCCGCAAGGTGTGGATACCTTGGGTCCGCAAGGGTCATAGTTATTGGGCATATACGCTTTGCCAATAGGTGTGGATACCTTGGGTCCTCAAGGGTCATAGCCCAAAAGGCTTGATTCTTATAAGGATTCGTTCCTATTGGATTCTTATAAGCAGTTCTGTATGCCCAAAGAGCATCTTTGAGTTTCGGTTCCCAATCTTTTCTATTTGATCTCACTGTCTTTTCAAGGACCGCCTTGATTTGTCTATTACTAACTTCGACTTTGCCAGAAGTTTGTGGATGATATAGAGTTGCCAACTTGTGAGTCACACCATGTTTCCTAAGGCACGCATTCATCAAGCGATTGGGGAAATACGTTCCTTGGTCACTGATTATCGCTTTCGGTATTACATACCGACTAAATATTTCATCACATAAAAAATTAACAACCATTTGGCCATCATTTGTTTAGGTAGCGATGACTTCTATCCATTTGGACACATAATCCACTTCAACTAGTATATATTCACAACGCTTTAGAGATTGAAAAGGACCCATAAAGTCAATACCCCAAACATCAAAAAATTTCAACTACAAGGTTATAATGCAAGGGCATCTCATTCCTTTTACTGATTCCTCCGGTCCTTTGACACTTACCACATGTCTTACAAAATATTTCAACATCTCTAAAAATAGAAGGCCAGTATAAACTAGATTGTAAAATCTTCCTAGCAGTTTTACAACTACTAAAATGTCCACCACAAGAATATTCATGGCATAATGCCAAAATACTTTGTTGTTCTTGATCTAGAATGCATCTCTTAATTAAAGAGTCTGAACACATTTTAAATAGATATGGATCTTCCCAAAAATAATATTTAGCATCTTACAAAAATTTATTTCTTGGATGATAATCAAAATAAGGATTTATGATATTTGCTACATGAAAATTCACAAAATCAGCGTACCATGGTTCATGATCTTTAATTGCAAAAAGTTGTTTGTCAGGGAAGTCTTCATTCATGAGAATTTTATTGTCAAGAAATTGACGTTCAAGTAAAAGTAAAAATTCTAATCTGGACAGATGATCAGCAACGACGTTTTCTTACCCCTTTTTATCTTTAATAGTAATGTCAAATTCTTGTAATAATAACATCCATCTAATGAGCCTAGACTTAGCCTCTTTTTTGCTCAAAAGATATTTTAAGGCTGCATGGTCAAAAAATATAAACAACTTTTCTCCTAACAAGTAGGGACGAAATTTTCTAATGCGAACACAACTGCTAAAAATTCTTTTTCGGTTGTGGTATAATTAAGTTGAGGATCATTTAATGTCATACTCGCATAATGGATCACATGAGGTTTCTTATCTACCCTTTGACCTAACACAGCCCCAACCACAAAATCTGATGCGTCAAACATGATCTCAAAAGGGAGAGACCAATCAGGACCGGTTAAAATAGAGACTGTTGTTAATTGTTCTTTTAACAAGTTAAATGCATTTAAGCATTCTTGATCAAAAATAAATTACGTATCTTTTGCCAACAAATTGCATAGAGGTTTACAAATTTTTGAAAAGTCTTTTATAAATCTTCTGTAAAAACATGCATGACCTAGAAAATTTCTAACACCTTTGACTGTAGTTGGGGGAGGTAATTTTGAGATAACTTCAATTTTTGTTTTATCTACCTCAATTCTTTTATTCGACACAATATGTCCTAAAACAATTTCATGTTTAACCATAAAATGACTTTTCTCCCAAATTAGGGTCAATTTGGTTTTACAACATCTTTTAAGAACCGATGTTAGATTTTCTAAACAATTATCAAATGATTTCCCAAATACTGAAAAATCGTCCATGAATACTTCTACATACCTTTCTACTAAATCAAAAATATTGAGATCATACATCTCTGAAAAGTGGCAAGGGCATTACATAGTCCGAAGGGAATCCTTCTAAATGCAAAGGTACCGAAAGGACATGTAAATGTAGTATTTTCTTGATCTTCCGAGGCAAGCGGAATTTGATTGTAACCAGAAAAAAACATCAAGAAAATAATAATAATCATGGCCAGCTAATCTTTCAAGAATCTGGTCAATAAAGGGTAAAGGAAAATGATCTTTATTTATGGCTTGCATTTAATTTCCTTAAGTCTATGCACATTCTATATCCTGTTATAGTTCTCGTGGGAACTAACTCATCTTTCTCATTTTTCACAACTGTAATTCCCGATTTCTTAGGAACTATTTGGACTAGACTTACCCATTTTCTATTAGATATTGGGTAAATTATACTGTATCAAGAAGCTTAAGGACTTCTTTTCTAACTGCTTCTTCCATATGGGGGTTAAGTCTCCTTTGTCGTTCTCTAGAAGGTTTGGTACCTTCTTACAAGTGAATTTTATGCATACACATAGTAGGACTTATTCCCTTTAAGTCTACTAAGGGTCCATCCTATGGTTTCTCTATGTGTCCATAAAACTTTCAATAAACTTGTTTCTTGTTCTTTCATTAAATCAACAGCAATTATAATGGGTAAAGTTTTACCTTCCCTAAGAAATGCATATTTCAAAATTTAATTCTAGTTTTGAAGGAAATTCAATGGACGAGTGAACTTAGGAACTTCTAGTTCCACTTTTTCAGTTTGGACCTCTTTAGGAACTTCAAGTTCCTTTTTTTCGACTTGAATATCCTTTGGAACTTCAAGTTCAACTTTTTCAGTTTGAGCATCCTCAGCACGGATCTCTTCCTCTAATTCCTCAATATTGAATATCAAATCTGGAAAATCTCTATTATTCGAATCTCTTCCAAGCATTACTCGTTCTAACTCGTCTTCCTTTAGATCTGATTCAAAGTTTTTGGTTGTAAGGTTTTCTATTTCATCAATTGAAAAGCAAGCGTTCATATCGCTTGGCCTATTCAAAGCATCAAAAACTGAAATTTCTACAGTCTCTCCCATAACTGACATTGACAGCTTACCATTCCTCACATTAATCATTGTATTGGTCGTGGCCATAAAATGTCTTCCTAACAAAATAGGAACTTCATTAATTGTTCATATTTTCCTTTCCATCTCTAGAACCACAAAGTCAACCGGTATGATTAACTTATCAACTTGAACTAAAATATCTTCTACTATTCCTAAGGGATGTTTGATCGACCGGTCGATTAACTGTAAGGACATAGTAGTGAGTTTTAATTATCTCAATCCTAATTGTTTGTAGACAGCGAAAGACATTAAATTTATACTCGCACCTAAATCAAACATTGCTTTCATCTTTTTCAAATTACTCAAAGAAACTTGGATATTGAAACTTCCTGGATCTTTTAATTTAGGGGGGAGTTCAGATTGTAATACTGCACTTACGTTTTCAGAAACAATTATTTTCTCATTCTTTTCAAATTTGTGTTTCTTGGAGTGGAGATCTTTGAAAATGTTGGCATATGATGGAATATTTTTAATAACGTTGAGTAAAGGAAGATTAATATTTACTTTAGACAACATATTATAAATTTTCGTAAATTGTTTATCTATCTTATATTTCATCAATCTACCAAGGAATGGAATTGGGGGAACATATGGTGGAGGTGCAACATATGGTTCCTCAAGAGGTTCTGCCTCTTTTTCTTTTTCTTTCTTTTGTTCTTTTTCTTGAATTTCTTTTTCAGAATCTTTTTCTTTTTCTTCAACTTGTATTTCTTCACCAGAAGTACTTACATTATCAGGAATATCAGAAAAAAGAGTAGGACCACTTACCTCCTCTCAAATGACTTTTCCACGCAGAGTAGTGATATATTTTGCTTGTTTATTTTGACTAGGGAACTTCCCTTCTTTTCTACCTCTCATCAATTGAGCAAAGTCATTTGACAAATGATCCATTTGTGCCATTATTTGCTTGTTGAAAGTAGTCTGTGTATCTTGCCAATCATTATTTTTCGCTTCTTCAATTTGAAGTTGTCCTTGTTAAGGAAGTTGTTGAGGACGCAATGACTTATTTCCTCCCCATGAGAAATTGGGATGATTTCTCCAACCCGGATTATACGTGTTGGAATAAGGATCATTCATTTGTCACTGCCAACCATAGTTTGAAGAGTAGAAGGAAGTATGATAAAATTGAGTAACTGAAACATCTTGGGAAAGATTATGATTGGGACATATGATTTGTAAATTTTTAAATCTATCCCATGCTTCTTGGAATGTTTCTCCTAATTCAGTTTGGAAGGCAATAATTTGTCTTCTTTAGTCAGATAGAGATGCATGCTGATAAATTTTCCCATAAACAAATCATATAATTGAGTTCATGTATAAACACTCCTTAGTGCCAGATTCATAAACTATCTTTTCGCTGCATCTTTTAATACACATTGAAAATATCGCATTTTTAATTGATCTTCCATTAGACCTCCTAGCGGAAAATTATCAGTCATAAAACTATACTCTTTCACAAAAGTAACTGGGTCTTCAGAAGGTAGCCCTTAGAATGAAGGCAACGTATTATAAAAATTACCTTTAAGTTCAAAGTTTCTTATTGCATCCGGTAATACTAAACATGATGGTGTCGCATTCAGCATTGGACGACCATAATCATTTATTGTTCTTTGATTTTGCTACTACTTCCATATTTCAAGCAACTGGTTCCTCCCTTTGATTCATTGGAGGAACCGGATTTTCGGGATTTTGATTATCCATTGGAGGATCAGCCAGAGGATCCTATCAATCTACTTGTTCTTGATTGATTGGTGGATTGTCAAAATTATCAGGATTTTCATGATTTATACCAAGATTATTTATATTTTGATTTAAATCAGCCAACTTGGGATTTAAAGATCTATGACCGTGCATACAATACAAAACTCAAACAAATAAATAACTAGATTAAAATAAATTAAAAATCTTTTTGTAATTTTCTTTTATAAAAACTTGAATGTAAACGTTATCAATAAACTAGCTAGAAATTAGCATTTTTTAACCTCGCAAGTGTACGAATCAATAGCAAGCATAGTGTACAGAAAGCAAGGGTCGAACCACAAAGACAAGAAGTATCTAGATCAAGTAAACATGTAACAATTAAACTAAGGGGGTTTGTTTTATTTATCTAAAGTTATTCTACTAAAAGCAGGTAATCTAATTAACTAATTAAAGCAGCAAACACAGTTTGTGAATATCTAATGGTGGAGAAGATAATCTAGGAATATAGATTCACTTGTATCTACTCTAATGCTCTTTTGCTTAATGTATCAATCAATTAATCTTAGGTTCGTTCATGAAAGATTGGTATAGGTCACCAAATTATAATTCAGTCTACATCCTAAATAATTCATCCGAGTCTATACCTTAAGAACAAGAACATATGAATTTATGTCTGTCACTCTAAAACGTATATATGAACCTAACTCTAACTTATCACTCTCGTGCATCGATAGGTTTAATTTATCACAATGGTGAGCCAGTGTACGACATATCACATATGCATATGACCATGCAGTTATCCGCACCTCTTGGTCTTTGAATCCAGCGATACCATTCATTAGGAAAAAGCAAAATAACAAAGAGATTGATAAACATTGTGATCAACAAGATTTGATTGAATAAAAATATATACAGAGCAGGAGATTTGATACAAGTTACCTCTAATTCCTAGATTATGGAGCGGTTAGTTCATCCTTGAAGATGAACATATCGATGGGATGAAAGAATACATGAATGATATTCTAAACTATGATTACAAACAATAGAAACTATAAATTACAAACTAAATTCGGATTATTTTTGTCCTCCCAACCTAGGGTCACAAGGCTTGTATTTATACTAATGTGTGCATGGTATGAGATACAATTAGGGTACAACTCCCGACTTTGTAAAACGGAAGGGCTTGCGGGGGCAATGTGCAAGGGAATGCGGCCGCAAGGCCTTTGCTTCCTTCGGGCTCACGTACTGGAGACCTTGCGGGGGTAAGGGTCTTGTGTCTTGCAGCCGCAAGGCCTTTTGTATTTTGGTACATCTTCTTTCAATATTTTAGCACTTTGCACCCTTCCTTCAATTCTTCACTTTAAGCCTTGTAAATTCCATAATTCCACCTAAAACCCTGAAACTCACAATTAAGCTCCAAAACATATATTAGTATCAAAAAAGCCTAGTGGAATTGTTATTTCTAAGTTGTATAAATACCCAATAGATGCGTATAAAACACATCTATCAACACCCCTTCCAACAACCTTTCCACGTGGCACAATGTGGGTGGTTCGGTAGATTTTTCTTTTTATCCCATTTGTAGCCTTTTTTCACTTCAAAAAAATTTTCTCAATTTTTTTAAATATGCAAATTTTTATTTATAAATAAAGACTTGGTTTGATGCATTTGGATATCAAATCGATTTTCTACAATTTTTTGAATTTTCCTTTATCTATTTTGCATTTTGCTTGTTCTAATTTTAATAATTGATATTAATATTTGAAAAATATTATTATTACAAATTAATTTAATTTTGAATTTAGTAATTTATGCAATATAAAATATATATTGTATAAATAAAATTATTTATTAATATATAAAGATATAATATAATTGAAATCAAGATAATGGAGTATGTAAAGTTATTGGAATTTGTGACACCGCTGGAAGGAGTTTTTTATTGGGTAGCTTATAGTAGTTTAAATATATTATTTATTTATTTTTAATGATATGGGTAGCTATTTGCTTCCCCATTGTACACGCTCTTAAAGTAACAACTTGGAATATAGGAACAATGATCGGAAAAGAGATGGAGGTAAATACTATGACCAAAGGAAGACTAATATAATGTATCTATAAAGAAAATAAAAAAGAGGTAAAATAGAAAGGTAGAGATAGAAAATGCAAGTTTTAAGTTCTACCATACCGAAAAAGATATATATAGATATGGGGTTGGGTATAAGAAACTGTATAATTTTATTGATACAAAAAAAATATACACACATGAGGGGGACAACTAGTCTTGACGTAATTAGAGAGGAGAAATGAGTTACATCGGAAATAAAACACAAATCTACACTATATGTATATTAAAGTTGGTAAAGACAACTCTCAATGTGACACACCATCCTATTTTAGTTAAATAGTTAATCATCAAGCCTCCAGCTCAAAGTGACTTTTGGTTTTTATATTTATGTCATTAGCTAAAAACTATCATTAACAATACTTAATATGATATGAGGTATTAATCCAACTATAATTACTAAGAAACCATGATATGAGGTGTTCAACTTTTTAATGGTTATAGTAATTTAATATCTTCTAATGGCAAAAGATATAAACTATGTATAATAGTAGGTAAAATTAACATCGTTTTCTAACAAATCTATATTATAATAGAGCTCATTCACACACATGTGCAATTGACTAAAGCTAGTTAGAAGTTGAGATTAAATTATCTTAAAAGATTTAATGGTTGATATTCACTCTCACATTTACATGTGTGGGAGTAGTTATCCACTTTTAACTCTCTATTTTCTCTCACTCTGTTACATAGTCACCCACTATAATTAATATTATGAGCAGTCACACCCTGAGATTAATCTTCTAAACCATTACCCCTTATAAAACATCAACTTTACATTAATATATAAACTCACAATAGAGCTCAATTGATTGACTAAGACTATCTGATCATGGGGGTTGATTCCGTCGACAAATCAAACGTTCATAGGTCAGTTACATATAACTCCTTACAAATAACCTCCTTCAACTATGGGTTAAGTTTGAATAGCGCCCCCAACTATCACTTGAAGTAATCTACCCCTCAATTGTAACATTTAAAAAAAATCGCACCTTCTATTTAGACGTTGCCATTTCAATTTATAAAATCAGATATACTAGTATCATGCCATAGGCACGGGCATGAAGATCTAGTGTTAGGTACAATTCTTAAGCTTGAATTCTTAGTTCAATTGAATTGAAGTCTTAGCTCAATGCAGTTAGTTACGGTCAAGAAGATGGTGCTCTCTTTGGCTTGAATTCTTAGGCTTGGTTACAAGATACTAAATGTCACCTTCTTTTAAACTCTTTTTATAATAATAGAAGAGATGTATCTCACATTGGTTAGAAAATGATGTTGGTTTCTAAAGTCTTCAGATAAAAGACTTCTACTATTATTATCAGTTGAAGAGTTGTATCCAACACGGTTAGAAAGTGATGCGGGCTTTAACAAAATTTAGACGAAATTAAAGACTTCTACTATTATTATCAATAGAAATAGAAAAGATATATCTCACATTGGTAAGAAAATATATATTACAATAGGATTGATACATAAAGACTTGTATTATTATTACCAATGGAATAAATGTATTCCATATTGATTAGAAATGGTGGTGGTTTCAAAAATCTTTAGATAAAATACTTACTACTATTACTACGTATTATTATCAATTTTAAAAGTTTTTCGATAAAAGACTTTTACTATTATTACTAATAGCAGATATGTATACCACATTAGGAAGAAATTGATGTTGGTTTCAAAAGTACTCTTATTACCAATATAAGGTGTCATGTGGTAGATATGATTAAGGTCGGATTTGAATTAATAAGTTGAGTTGTCTGATGTTTGATACATAATAGGTGGTAAAAATTAATAGCATGAATTACTCGGATAAAGTCATTATCCCTTCACTATTAATACTAAGGGGAAAGTTGTATTATTAGCTCCCTCACAAAAAAAAAAAAAAAAAATTGGGACTAACATTTTAATCTCAAAACTATCTCTGATATACAAGTGATGATAATTAGCAAGTGAGCTAATAATACTAAGATTAATAATATTGTTTATCCATACCCGACTAGCTAACAAGCCCTTTTTTTTTTTTTTTTTTTTTCAGGAAGCAGGGGCGGCACCCTGCGCGATTTTATTAAAAATAAATAAGGGAACAAACTTGAGGGGGACAACCAGCCTTACCCTTATAATCGGGGGGACAGAGGAGCCTAACCTCGAAAGAGAAGAAAGCATAAAGGCGAAAAAGAGACCTAAGGAACACAAAAAAAGAGAACAAAACACAAGAGCCATTAAACCAGCCTTAACGAGCTAGGAATGCAGCCAAGACGATTAGCAGCCTTTAAGTGAACAAAAAGATCCTGCTTGATGAGTCTTATGACTTGAGATGAGGCGAGAAGAGATCCATCAAATATAGCACAGTTCCGATGCTTCCATAAATGCCAAAGAATCAAAGAAGGGATAAGAATATGAGAAGCATTTGATTTAGAAACCAACCACCAAGAGAAGCAGGCTTGAGGGATAGATAACTTGTGAGTGTGGATGCTGCAAACAGAACTAAAATACCTCCAAACCTCAATTGCAATGTGGCTGTGAAGAAACACATGAGAAAAAGTTTCAGCGAAACCGGTTGGGCAACAAGCACACTTTGAAGCTAGAGAGAATCCTTTAGATGAGAGGGCTTCATCTATGGGAAGCTTGAGCTGAAAAAGCTTCCAAAGAAACACACTAATCTAACGGAGAGAAGCTTGGACCGATGAAATTCGCCGAAAGAATAGTCGATTGATGACGCCTAATGGTCGCCAGTGAAGAAAGGAAGAGACCATTAGATGAAGGCCCCAAATTGCCGAATCGAATTATCGAGAGAGAAATCTGTTGAGAATGGATGTAATTTATGGCTGAAAATGGAAGAA
Source organism: Codonopsis lanceolata (assembly GCA_013146195.2). Classification (NCBI taxonomy): domain Eukaryota; kingdom Viridiplantae; phylum Streptophyta; class Magnoliopsida; order Asterales; family Campanulaceae; genus Codonopsis; species Codonopsis lanceolata. The sequence continues at coordinate 174,311,450 of CM028377.1, forward strand.
AGTTAGGAGCAAAATCATGTAGAACCGAGCCGAAGCAACAGTCTCGAACTTGTTCCAAAGTACAAGTTGTCCTGCAGACCGAGAGATATATTGGGCACCACTTATCAAGCCAAATAGAGCATTGACCATTACCGATATTCCATAAAATAAACTGCTCGACCATCGGTTTGATGGTAGTCATCCGCCAAACATGAGAGCCGTGAGTAGAGGCAAAGACAAGGATGAGACCGCAAACAGTACTTAGCTTTGAAGAACCGAATCCATAGGCTATCTTGAGTCCGAAATTTCCACCATAGATTTATAGAATAAGCTTTTATAATATCTCCCATAGATCGAATGCCCAAACCACCTTCCTTAAGCGGGGTACAACATTTAACCCAAGCCACCCAATGCAATTTCTGTTTGGCCTCAATCTGACCCCAGAAAAAGTTAGCTAACATGGACTCAATTTGATTAACCACACCAGCAGGAGGATCAAGAACAGCTAAGATATAAACAGCCATGGATTGAAGCACATGGTTAATCAATGTAATACGACCGGCAGCAGAAAGAAGATTACCCAGCCAAGATTCTATCTTGCCCCGAATTTTAAGAAGGATGTTATCAAAATATTTCTTTAATCGCTTCCCCACGTATAGCGGACAGCCCAGATAAATTAAAGGAAGAGGCTTCCAATTAAAACCCAAACGGCGAGCTATATTAGATCTGCGACTAGATGAAAGAGAAGGGCTAGAAACAAAATTACTCTTGGAACCATTAATTTTCTGACCCGAACAGCTCTCATAAAGAGACAGAAGCTCACGATGTTTCCTTAAAGAGGGACCAGCGCCATTACAGAAAATCAAAATGTCATCCGCAAAAGCAAGGTGCGAGACAATGGGGCAACCACTCTGCGTAGAGAAACTGCAGTGACGAGAAGAGGAATGAAGATCATTTAAAGCGCGACTAAGAACCTCCGCAGAGATAATAAAAAGACTAGGAGAAAGAGGATCTCCTTGCCGCAATCCACGAGTAGAGTGGAAGAAACCAGAGGCTTCTCCATTAATAAGCACCGAAAACCAATTGTCTGAGATCAACCGCCACACAAGATCAATAAAAGTCTCGCTAAAGCCAAATTTCCGGAGAACTTTAATAAGGTAAATCCATGAAACCCTGTCGAAAGCCTTAGCCATATCCAATTTAATGGCTATATTTGATCCAGTCACTTTTTTCTTGATGTGAGACATCAGCTCCTGAGCTAATAAAATATTATCATGTATCACCCGGCCTTTAACAAAACCACTTTGATTCTCAGAAATGATAGAGGGAAGGATTTTCGCCAAACGACTAGAAAGAATCTTAGAGATCACTTTGTTGCAAAAATTGCATAAACTGATTGGCCGAAAATCTTGAAAGGAGAGGGGATTTTCATGCTTCGGAATAGTGGCTATCAATGTACTGGACCAAGAGCGAGGAAGCTGAAACCCTGCAAAAAATTCAAGCACAGCTTGAAAAAAATCCGCACCAATAACATCCCAACAAGCTACATAAAAATGGCCAGTAAAACCATCTGGGCCAGCAGCGCTATCTCCACTTAAGTTCTTAATAGCGGCAAAAACTTCCTCCATAGAAGGAAAGGAACTAAGATTTTTATTCATATCCTCAGAAATAAGCAAAGGAATTTTATCCAACAAGCCATTGTCTGAAACAGGATCCGCACTCAATTGAGCCTGAAAATAATTAATAGCTTCCTGTTTAATAGACTCAACATCAGAGATAAGACTTCCATCCGAAGCTTGAATGCTATGAATATGCATTTTACGACGGGATTGAGAAACAGATGAATGAAAGAGTTTAGTATTTCCTTCTCCCTCTTTCAGCCATTTAACACGAGCTTTTTGCTTCCAGAACTCCTCCTCAATATTAAGATAATGCAACAAATTAGCTTGAGCAAGATGAAGAGAAGCCCGATTTTCCTGGGAATGATTTTCTTCATAAAGAATTTCCATAGCCTGAACCTCCCCTTCAGCATTTTTAAGATGTTGAAAAATATTCCCAAAAGTAGTCTTGTTCCAAAGATTAAGAGCGTGGCGAGTGTTCTTTAATTTCATAGAAAAAGCAACCATAGGTCTACCGGGAACTGCTATGCTCCAAGCATCTCGGATAGTATCTAAGAAAGAACAATGTTTCGTCCAGACATTAAGGAAACGAAATGCTGATTTTTTTTGAACCCCACTTCGAGTGATAGAAACCAGCAACGGAGTATGGTCCGAACACGTTCTGTTCAAGTGAGAAATAGCTGTATGAAAAAACTTATCTTGCCAAGCTTGGTTACATAAAATTCTGTCGATCCGCTGGTGTATAATAACATCCCCTTCTCGTTTGTTCCACCAAGTAAAAGAGCTGCCCGTGTACCCAAGATCTGTCAATCCCGCAGAAGTGATACAGTTATGAAATTCCAAGGCTCCTGTTCTGTCCCAACCATTACCACCTGACTTTTCTGACGGAGAAAGAACAATATTGAAATCACCCCCAACAATCCAAGGGGTATTAGAGAAAGTTCTGCTATGATTCACTAAATCAGCCCAAAGAATCTGACGCTCAGCTACCGAACATTTAGCGTAAATACAAGAAACTATAGCTGCAGAGGGCCAAGAAAAATGCTGCATTTGAACAGTTAAATGTTGAGAAGATTCAAATAGGGCAGTGCATGTATATGCAGCCTTAGCAAAAATCCAGATTGAGCTGCAATGGTTAGAAGAGCTAAATCTGAATTTAAGACGACGAGCAATAAGCTGAACTTTGTTCGAGGCAATCATGGGTTCAAAAACTGCAATTAAGGAGATTTTATGTAATTTAATGAGCTGTTTAAGACGAGATACCGTTGGATCGTTACCTATCCCGCGTACATTCCAGAATAGCATATTAACAGCCATGAGAAGTATTGATTTCTTGAGCTGAAGAGGGCTTAGTTTGAGCCTGAGATCGAGTCTGTCTATCTGAAGGGGGAATAATTCTGTTCGGTTTTTTAGAAATCGTAGGAATGAAGCCCATATCCTGAAGGGATTCAGCATTATCCTCATTCAGCTCTTCTAAAATAGCAAACCGATTTGGAGAGAGAACCGGTTCTGGCAAATCCTGATTAGCTTCAGTTGGACCCTCAACATTAGGAATTTGCTCCAGAATGGAATCAATATCTTGAATAACATCATTTAAACTGTCTCGAACAGATTGATCTTTGGAGGTCTCCTCAAGAATGGACGAATTGTGGACAGAATTATCTCCTTGAGGGCTCAAAGTTTTGTCTTGGCTGGGACTTTCACCTTCGTTACAATTATCTTGGCTGGGACTTGCACCTTCATTGCAATTATCTTCACAATTTCGGACGTGTTCGAATTATCCCCTGAGGCTTTTGAATAATTTCAACCAACGGATCCAATTCAACAGTTGTATTAGCTTGGAAAGTTTCAGTTACCGATTGCGGCTCATTAATATTATTAATGACATTATTGACAGCCGCCACAGTTGGGTTTTTAATGTTGCTGGGAGAAGAGTCAACGAGGACAGCCTTGCCTTTATCCAGTTTTTTTGGAGTCCAGCGCATATTAGACCCGGAAGGAGCTTTAGGATCTTGCATGGCTGGTTTACTAGGCTGAGGAATATCATTTGATTGCATGGCTGGTTGAGAAGTACTTGGCTTTGTCGAAGTAGACATTGGCGGATTTTTAAACTTGCAAGATTCAACAGCGTGCCCTTGACGAAAACAATGGGTACAATAATTTAGAAGATTTTCAGCTTCCAAAGATTGCCAGAAACCTGAAGCTTGTGTGCCACTTTCAATCCAGATACGTTTAGGAACTGGTTTGAGCAGATCAAACTCCACGTATATTCGGGCAACACTTGGTCTTGTGAGATTGATAGTTGTCTGATCTAACATCAATGGCTTGCCAAAAAGATTAGCAATGGAGAATAAGGCTGTTTTATGAAAAAGATGAATAGGGAGATTAGGGAGAGAAAACCAAACCGGGACTATCGAGCTTTCTTTCTCTGGACGAAAATCAGTAGTCCATTTAAAAACACGCATAGGATAACGCCCCACAAACCATTGATCTTTGATCCAAAGACGTTGGTAATCCTCATCATGATGAACTTGGATGAGGATGTGTTTAGAATCAAGATGTCCAAGAGAAAAGGCAGCCTTTAGACCAAAAGTATGGAAGAGTTTGCGGGTGGATTCCATTGAAGGTCTGCCATGAGAGAACTTACCAATAAGGGTGTGTTGGAAGGGCTGAGCCAGATGATGAACGACCTCATCGGTAAGCTTCAAAGCTGGTTCCCCTTTATATGAAGACGGGGGAATCATAAAGGCAAGAGGGTTTGAAGAAGAAGGGAGAGGAGAAGAAGAGAGAACCTGAGCAAAAGAAGGAGGGTGATCCGAAGGAGTGGGAGCCGGCGCTGCCATGGCAGCCGCATCCAAGGATTAGGGCAACCTACGTACTAGCTAACAAGCCCTGAGAGAAATATCTGGTTAAAAAGTGATGTTCGCTTTAAAGGTCTTTAGATTTAGATAAAAGACTTATAGTTTTATTATTAACAAATGTATCTCACATTGGTTAAAAATGAATATTGATTTTAAAAGTCTTTATATAATAAGCATTTACTATTATTACTAATAGAAAAGATGCATCTCACTTTGGCTATTGGTTTTAAATATTTTTTTTTCGATAAAAGACTTATACTATTACTACCAATAAATAATATGTATCTCATAATGGTTAGAACATGATGTTGGTTTAAAAAAAATTTTGATAAAAGACTTTTACAATTTTTATCAATAAATGAGATATATCCCGCATTGGCTAGAAAATTGTGTTTGTTTTTGTAGGTCTAGTTGGTGACTCACAAGGCTTGAGGGTGAATAGTATTGCAAAAAATCGTTTAAAATTTTGTTCCTAAAAAAAGTTTTGAAGTAGCAACGGAAATAACAATAGTCGACTAATGATAGTAATAAAACTTTTAAGATCACTTTTACTTCAGGTAAGAAATGAAAAACAATATTTGTTTAGATAAAAGACTTCTACTATTATTGCCAATAAATAATATGTATCTAACGAACGTGATGTTGATTTTAAAAAAAAATTTTGATATAAAACTTCTATAATTTTTATCAATAAATGAGATGTATCCCGCATTGGCTAGAAAATAGTGTTTGTTTTTTGTAAGAAATTCGTTCCTAAAAAAACTTTTTGAAGTATCAATGGAAATAACAATAGTCGACTAATGATAGCAATAAAATTTTTACGATCACTTTCTTCAGGTAAGAAATGAAGAACAGTTTATATGATTTTCACAGATAAGTTGCTCATGGTCAAGGATTGAATAATACTTGAGTAGATTTAAGCTTCTTAAGTGTTTAAAGTAAGGAAACGAATGTGATGTGGTTCACAGTAAAAACTGCTACATTCACTACCAACTACCAAGTTGGTCAGAAGATTTTTGAAGTGCAGTAGTTTTTTTCTATAATCTTTTGTGATCACTAATGGATGAGTGTACATCAAATATCAGTGTTTAGTGAGAATGATTTAGCACAATCGGACTGTGTCTTGTGGTACAATCAATCATCCCTCAATGACTAAGTAGTGGGGATGGATTTCTAGATAATAATTGTGAGCAAGAACTAGATAAGTAAATGTGCAGCAATGAATAGTAGTTGATACTATGTGAGCCGAGACAATTCAACTAGAGAGAATATTTGCTTAAGAGTATTGAATGTTTCACATGGTTTTTGAGCGAGTCTTCAAGGCTTAAATAGGCAGGGAAGAAAGAAAAAAAATAAGAAATAGTTTGACTGAAAAGTTTAGATAATGAAGAATATAAACTATATAGTATATTTATCTAAACTTTATTAATGGATTTAAGTAATATAACCATTGAAGAGTTTAGCATTTCAATCAAAATACCTTCCAAAACTTAAACTATAATTATCAATAGAAAAAATGTATCAAAATTGACTCCTAATCAATTCCTCTCAAATTCTAATTAAACCCATGAGAAACACGGGTTGTATAAACCCGAAGCTTATCAAGAGCGATGATTGATGTCTTGGATATGAGCGGGTAAGAAGCGGAAAATGGAGAAAGATAATTTGAAGCGGTGCACAACCCATATTAGCAAGCTCATTTGTAACAAAATTCACTTCCCTTTTACAATGTTGAAATGTGAATCCCATTTCTTGGTGAATAGAAATATTTTTTTGCATGAGATGCCGACAAGTCCAATAAGGTTTTGACCTATGTTGAAGACAAGTGAAGACCATTTTGGAATCAATCTCGACAATTGCCCCCATTGAAACCATAATCATGTAACCATATGACACCCTGAAGGAGAGCTCTTACCTCAACAATGGTGTTCGGACCATAAAAGGTAGAGTAGGCATGTAATATATCATCATTAGAATTACGAATGATCTCCCTACACTGTGGCCTAGATTTCCTTTGGAAGCCCCATCCAACTTCATCTTGACGACATTGCAAGGCCTAGCCCATTGGACATCTAAGATCATCAAATTTTTTTGTTTTTCCAACAACAACGTTATCACCAAAATTGTTGCGACAGTGTCATAATTTCAGCAGCTAGAATGGAAAGAAAAAAAATCTCACGTCGGATATTCAAAATGATTCAGGCAAGAGACTACTTGGTCAAGTGCTTGAACAACCCTTTATTACGTTTTTTCCATAGCACCCACATAATGAGAGAGGACAGTAAAATATGGGTAAGAGAGGGTTTAGATCCAAACCACCACGAGATGCCCCTTTTTTGAGTGAATTGCAAAAAAATAAAAAATAAAAAAAACTCTGTCCTATTTGACGTATTGCAAAATTAAACCCAGTGTTTCTAATTTCGACAATTAAAACCTCCACATATTTTTTCTTTTTCAATTTAAACCTTCCGTTTGTTAGGCGTTAGAAGAGAGGACAAAAAACTTAGTTAGATGCTTGTGTGGCGTTGACGTGGCTATGGCGGGAGAAATCGTTCCATAACAAACCATGTGCAAACAATTTTTTTACAAATTAAACCTTTTTTTCTCATTTATAATATCAACAAATTTCAATTAAATTCAACACTTTCAATTTTCAACACTTTTATTTTACTCATCATGAATACATCAGTTTATTGTCATTGCGTGAGAATATTTGTTTTGAGGACAACAAGACATATGAAATTTTAGGGAGAAGATTGTTAGGTTGTCAACGATTTGGGGTACGCCAATGTATAAATAAATTTAACTTTTTTATCAGTCTTTATTTTTATTTTTGTGATTATTTTTCAATAAATAAAATTTTATATGTAGAAAAATAAAAACATAAAACATAAAAATAAATTAATATTATTTATACTGAAATTTTATTTTTTATTTTGTGATTATTTGTCAATATCAATATTTATTACACAAATCTAAAATCAACAAAATTACTATTAAGTTCAACACTTTCATTTTACTAATCATGAATATATCAGTTTATTATCATTCTGAGAGAATATTTGTTTTGAGAACAACAAAGACATATCAAAATTTAGGGAGAATGTTCTTAGGTTGTCAACGATTTTGGGATACGTCAATGTATAAATAATTTTAATTTTTTTATTAGTCTTTATTTTTATTTTTGTGATTAATATTCAGTAAATATAATTTTATAAGTAGAAAAATAAAAATAAATTAAAATTATTTATACAAACAGTTTATTTTTAATTTTGTGATTATTTGTTAGTATCAATACTTATTATACAAATTTCAAATCAACAAAATTACAATTAAATTCAACACTTTCATTTTATTCGTCATGAATACACTGGTTTATTGTCATTGTGAGAGAATATTTGTTCCGAGGACAACAAGGACAGATCAAAATTAAGGGAGAAGCGGTTGTCAACGATTTTCGGGTACGTCCATGTATAAATAATATTAACTTTTTATCACTATTTTTGTGATTATTTGTCAGTATAAATATTTTTAATGTATAAAAATAAAATAAATAAAAATTATTTATACTGACAGTTTATTTTTGTATAATAAATTTTGATACTGACAAATAATCACAAAAGTAAAATTAAATATTGATAAAAATAAAAATAAATTAAAATTATTTATACTGACAAATAATTACAAAAATTAAAATAAATATTGATAAACAAATTTAAATTATATATACATTGATGTATCTCAAATCGTTGACAACCTAAGAACCTTCTCCCTAAATTTTGAACTGTCTTTGTTGTCCTCAGAACAAATATTCTTCCACAACAAGCTAAAGATCAATTTTGGTATGACGTTTTTTTTTTTTTTTTGCAATTCACTCCCCCCCCCCTTTTTAATTATAAAATGGGTAGAAGGAAAACAAATAATTATTTTAATTATTTTTTATGCACTGCAAGTGAGATTAGACCAACAAGCTAAAGATCAATTTTGGTATGATTTAGATGAATTAGTGCAACGGTTACCCGAGAGCGAAATGTATATATGTGGGGGGGGTGATTTTTAGGATAATGTGGAAAATAATATATGTTGGATTTGAGGGATTCATGGAGGGTTTTGTTTTGGTGATAACAATAATGGTGGAATAACTATATTAGATTTTGCGGTTGTTTACTGCTTAGTCATAACTAATGCATGTTTTGAAAATATGAAAGAAGATTTGATAATCTTTAAAAGTAGACTAAATTAAATATGAGTCAAATACACTACTTTCTAACCATACTAGAAAAGTCGATTGTTTATGACTGTATGTGAAGATTCTAAAGTTACTCCAATAGAGAGCTTAACTTCATACATAAACCAGCCCTTAAGGGGGTGGTCCAGTGGTAAACATGGGGCTTCACAAAGTATGAGGTTTCAGGTTCGATCCTTTCCCATGTCCCCTTAGGGGAAACAAAAATAATATATATATATATATATATATATATATATATATATATATATATATATATATATAACTTCATACATAAACAAAGCTAGAAACCCGACAATTAAGTGGTGGATTTCAAAAGGTGAAATATTAAGTTGATTCAATGATAAATTGTAAAAAGGCGCATAATTATGAAATGTTGAAGATGAGAGCAACGAAATATGTAATAAATTATTTGATTTTTTTGTCATAAAATATGTGATTGTATTAAGAAAATATTAAATAATGTGTTACGGGAATCAAAATGTAAGACTTTTACATAAATAAAAGTGTTGGTGGAACATCTAGAAAATGATTCGACTTAAAAGATATTCCTATAAAATTTGCCAAAAAGAAGAAGAAGAAGATTTGGAACGATACAAAATGGCTAATTAAGAGGTAAATAATTTTGTTAGAGAAGCTAAGTCTAATGTATTTGATGACTTCTATAAAAAGCTAGATACAAAAGACGTGGAAAATAGTATATACAAACTTGCAAAATTACATAAAGAATGAAATTTTATGGGTGCTAGTCATGGATGTAGAAATTAAAGAGAGATGGACGTAATATTATAAATAATTATTAAATAAGCAACAATTGGAAAGCATAGCAATAGAAAAACTTGATACAAGCGATAGAAAAAGATATATTACCTTATTTCGTCGACTTAGTGATAGCGAAGTGAATGTTGTTTTAACAAGGATGAAGAGCTTGGAAAGCTTTAGGACCAAATGCAATCCGTATTAATGTTGTTGAGAATGAAATTACTCGGTTCACCTGGTTAAAGGTCAAGCCCTTTGGAGCGGAACAAGCAAAACGAATGGAGCAGACTTTTGGAGTTTATGCATCAAGGTGGTCGTGTCTGGCTTGGGTGACGCTAGCACGCCTGGTGAAGCGATGTCGTTAAGCGACCGAGTTGGATTCTGGTAATGCCTAGTACTCGAAGCGGTCGCGTCAGTCGACCGCGTCATTTTGGCAGGATGTCTCAGAAGTTGAGGTGATCGCGTGAGCTGGAGTGAAGCCACCACGTTGAAGCAAGGTGGTCGCATTTTGTGGAATGACGCGACTGCGTCGGTGCAACAACTCAGTTTTTCTGTTTCCTTTATTAAGACGGTTTAGGATTTGGTATTGTACCTAATATTTAATTGTAAACTTATAACGTGTGTAGAGGTTCACTCTAATAAAATTTCGAAAATCTGTTGACCTCAATCTATCTCTATTCTCTTTTGATTGATCTTTGTTATTACTGTTATTGTTTGCAATTGCTTCAGTTGGGCACAATAAATATAATGAAGTGCCTAAGAGAAGCAAGAGTGTCATGACTATCAAAGTATATCAACATGAACCAAACTAGAAATAGGGGAAGCAAATGACCAAAACTAGCGTGAATATCCATGATAAAGAAAGCTATACACAAGTGTGGCGTGTATCATTAAAATTGAATGCATAAGTGTGTAGGTGTAACGCCCCAAATTCGGCACCGACACTGCGGTCCCACAATTTGGTCACGTCACCAACAATCATAACTTAAATCATAAATGTTCTAATCTCACAATAATTAAATCTTAAACATCCTTAACCAACATTAAAATATTCCAAAGTAATTTAATACAAAACTTAATACTTAACATAAGTCAATTAGCTTAATCAAAGTACTATCTTATAACTAGATAACAGGTTTAGATCTAGAAATCTCGAAACCGTCATCTTGGTCTACCCGAGCCAAAATCCTCTAATGAATCTTACTCATTACCTGAGAAAGAAGAGTATAAAAGGGGTGAGCGAACAATGCTCAGTAAGTTCATATACAACCCCTCCGGTTACTAAGGAGGAGTTGACTAGAAACAGATCAGAGATGAATCAAGTGTTCAAAATCCATTGTTCAAAATCGATAAGCGGAAACAGTTTTCAAATGTTAAACAGAAGATCGGAATTCCAAAGAAAGATAAATACTCAACGATTGACTCGAGTAGCCCACTGTCATCAACCATCCCATACCAGTTGATGACAACAAACTACTCACATATATATCCTCAGGATTCCAAGTGAAAGATAATAATGCAACAAGTAAACTCAAGTAACAAATTGTCATCAACCGTCCCATATCAGTTGATGGCAACAGATTACTCACAGAATTTCCATGATCACATAAGCAATTCATAAATCATAGTTCATAGTTCATAGATCGACTTCACATATCATAGTTCATAAAACATTGGTATATCCGGATAACCACGCCACGGGCCAAGTGGAGTTCGAATAATTCGACTATTCGATAATCATATCCACTAATCAAGTGGTATTCGATAAATTCGACTGTTCAATAATCATGCAACTGGCATAGTGATCATGGTGGAATTTCAAATAATCAAATACTTTTGTAAAATCAGGCATCGCTAAAAATCATGTTTTTCATATAAAAAGGTATCTCACAAGAAATTCAATAATTATGTAAGAATAAACAGAGAATAAAATTATGAGTTCGAAAGAAGTGTAAGCGACGAAGTTCGAATTCAAATGTCGATTTAAAGTTGGCACATGTTTCAAGAAACATCGATATCAAAGAAATAGCGGAAACCTAACGAACGGTACATAAAAGATTGAAGACCTAAAAGAGGTATAATCCCTTACCTCGAAATGCGTAGCGAAAGAAATATCCGCAACACGTACGTTGGTCCTAATCTTCCTTGCCCAAATCTAGGTTCAAAAAATACAATAATCACTAAACCACAATTGTACCAACTACTCCTATTGATTTCTATAATACTAATTAAAGTGATAGTTTACTAAATAATTTATTGTTATTATTATTATTATTATTATTATTATTATTATTATTATTATTATTATTATTATTATTATTATTCAACCACACACACACGCGCACAGTACACACACATGCATTTTCACTATTATTATTATTATTATTATTATTATTATTATTATTATTATTATTATTCAACTACACATACACGGTACACACACACGCGCACGGTACATACACATGCACTTTCACTTGTTTAGTTTTTTTTTTTGTAAATACTATCATTCATGCAACTATGGCTTCCTGTACACACACACTGCCCACACTTCTGGCACACACACAAGGAATAGTGCACAAACACACTGTTGCATTCATCTTTGATATATATAATATATACATTATATATATAATATATACATTATGTCTATGAAGGTTTCATATACTATGTAATCAAAACAATTGAGAAGGGAAGATGGAAAAAACCTAAATTCTTTACCTTAGCTGCCGCCGGCGGCTCCCTCTCTCTCTCTCTCTCTGCCTTTTCCTTTTTCTTTTTTTTTTGTACTCTTCTCTTTTCCTCCCCTCTCAACCCTATTTGTATAAAAAACCTATTAGGTTTCCTAACCCTAAAACTAAATGGACCAAGACCAATTTTTAATTAGGTAATATTATTAGGGAATTATAATTAAGTCTAGTCACAAGTGGGCCAAGCCCAAACCATTTTAATTAGTTACTTAATAGGTTCAAACCATTAAATTAACTCAAATAATTATAACATTAATTATGTAGGTCTAAAACGATTGTAATATTAATTAACGCCAATTAATATTTTAGCTAAAATTATCGGGGTATTACACTCTCACCTCCTTAAAAGAAGTTTAGTCCCTAAACTTAACGTACCTAATCAGTCGAAGAGGCATGTATGTCGTTCCCGCATGTCTTCCTCTAATTCCCAAATAGCCTCTCTTTCGGTATGGTTAGTCCACTGTACCTTCACGTACGGAATGGTACGTCTTCTCAATACTTGATCTTTCTGGTCCACTATACGAACTGGTTGTTCATCGTAGCACAAATCTTCCTGCAATTGTAAGGGTTCGAAGGCAATCATGTGGCTTGAATCTGGGACGTACTTTCTCAACATTGACACATGGAACACATTGTGGACTCCCGAAAACGTAGGTGGTAATGCAAGCCTATACGCAACTTCTCCCATCCGATCCAAATTTTCAAAAGGACCTACAAATCTCGGACTGAGTTTCCCTTTAATGTCAAATCTCATAACTCCTCTCGTCGGTGAAACTTTGAGAAACACATGATCTCCCACTTCAAACCCAAGTTCACGACGAATCTTATCGGCATACGATTTTTGTCTACTCTGGGCCGTAAGGAGTCTCTTCTTGATCAACTGTACCTTATCTGATGTAATCTGCATAAGTTCTGGCCCCAACAATTGCCTCTCGCCTACTTCATCCCAACACGTAGGTGATCTACATCTCCTTCCATACAATACTTCGTACGGTGCCATACCAATACTCGCATGAAAGCTATTATTATACGTAAACTCAACCAACGGCAGATGGTCATCCCAATTCCCTTGTAAATCCAAAGTACAAGCCCTAAGCATATCCTCCAATGTTTGTATGGTTCGTTCTGACTGGCCATTTGTCTGTGGATGGAAAGCCGTACTCATGCTCAAATTTGTGCCCAATGCCTTCTACACAGCTACCCCAAAACTTCGAAGTGAAACGGCCATCGCGTTCTAAAACTATAGAGATTAGAACCCCATATAGTCTGACAATCTAATCAATGTACAACTTCGCTAGCTTCTCCAAAGAGTCATTAATCTTAAAGGCAAAAAAATGGGCTGACTTGGTCAATCGATCTACGATAACCCAGATAGCATTGTGCCCCTTGAGCGTTCTAGGTAACCCTACCACGAAGTCCATAGTAATGTGTTCCCACTTCCATTCAGGAATCGGTAGGGACTGTAACATTCCACCAGGTCGTTGGTGTTCGCTCTTAACCTATTGGCACACTAAGCACTTAGAGACAAATTCTGCAATTTCTCATTTCATGTTTTCCCACCAAAACGTCTCCTTCATGTCTCGATACATTTTTGTACTCTTAGGATGTACCGCAAACCTTGAATTGTGAGCCTCTTCTAACACTTCTCTTTTTAACTCCGGATCCGATGGTATACAAATCTTTCTTCCAAAACGTAGAATACCATCTCCTCCAAGTCGATAATTTATCTGAGCTCCCATCTCTACACCTTCCCAAATTTTCATTAACTCTTGATCAACTCTTTGAGCCATTTTTATCCTTTCTAGTAATGACGGTTGAAGGCTCAAACGAGACAAATAACCTTTTCCTCCTCTTACCCGCACTTCTAGACCCAAATTCTTGATCTCTTCGAGAAGTCTCTTCTCCTTTGTCAGCATCATTGCCAATGTTCCCCTACTCTTACGGCTCAAAGCATCATCCACTACATTGGCCTTACCTGGGTGGTATAAAATGGTGCAGTCGTAATCCTTAAACAACTCTAACCACCTTCTCTGTCTCATGTTCAATTCCTTCTGGGTAAAAATGTACTTCAGGCTCTTGCGATCTGTGTAAATCTCGCATGTCACCCCATATAAGTAGTGTCTCCAAATCTTCAACGCAAACACCATTGCGGCCAACTCTAAATCATAGGCTGGGTAATTCTTCTCAAAATTCTTCAACTGTCGTGATGCATAGGCAATCACCTTCCCATCTTGCATCAGAACGCACCCAAGGCCTTTTAAAGAAGTGTCACTATAGATCATAAACCCGTCCGTGCCCGACGGTAAAGTAAGAATTGGTGCTGAAACCAATCTTTTCTTCAATTCTTGAAAACTGGACTCACAGTCCTCTATCCACTCAAATTTCATGTTCTTTTGAGTCAACTTAGTCAAAGGTGTCACGATCTTTGAGAATCCTTCAACAAAGCGACGATAATATCCTGCTAAACCCAAGAAGCTTCACACTTCTGTCGTAGTCGTCGGCCTTTCCCAACTCACAATAGCTTCAATCTTGGCTGGGTCGACTGAAATTCCATCCTTGGACACAACATGTCCCAAGAAGGCTACTTCCTCCATCCAAAATTCACATTTCTTAAACTTGGCATACAACTTCTCCTCTCTTAATATTTGCAGTGCTGACCTCAAGTGTTGCTCGTGTTCTTCCCGAGTCTTCGAATAGATCAAGATGTCGTCAATAAATACGATCACACACCAGTCGAGGATTTTCTGGAAAACCCTATTCATGAGATCCATGAAGGCAGCTGAAGCATTTGTAAGTCCAAACGGCATCACCAAAAATTCATAATGCCCGTAACGAGTTTGAAAAGTGGTCTTCAAAATATCCTCCTTCTTAACTCTCAACTGGTGGTACCTCGAGCGAAGATCAATTTTTGAAAAGTAACACGCCCCTTGTAATTGATCAAACAAGTCGTCAATCCTAGGCAGTGGGCACTTATTCCTTATTGTGACCCGATTGAGCTCACGGTAATCGATGCACATTCTCATACTCTCATCCTTCTTTTTCACGAATAATACCGGAGAGCCCCAAGGTGAAACACCTGGTCTAATCAAATCTTTTTCCAACAATTACTGTAATTGTTCTTTTAACTCTTTAAGTTCTGTTGGTGCCATTCTATATGGTGCTTTAGAAATAGGTGTCGTCCCCGGTGCTAGATCGATTCCAAACTCTACCTCCTGTTCAGGTGGAAGACCAGGCAAATCCTCCGGAAATACATCTGCAAACTCCTTAACCACGGATAGGGACTCCAGCTTAACCTCTTCCTTTCGATTATCGATAATGGAGGCTAAATATCCTCGGCAACCCTTCCTTAACAATCTTCTCGTCTTAGGAGAGAAATAATACAAGGTGGAACTAGGTTTAGACCCTTAAAGCGAAATTTTGCCTCACAGGTATGCAAAATACGACTTCAAAAAGTCTACCTTGGCATGGCTTACCTAGCCAATCCATGCCTGGTATTATATCAAAGTCTTGGATATCTAAAGGTAACAAATCAATAGGCATTTCTACTATCCTCAGGTTTCAATGGCATGACTTATACAACTGGTTATGGGAATGGATTCTTTAGTAGGCGTGTCATAACTAGTCAACTTCCGGACTTTGAGAACACAATTTCATACGATGTGCGAGTGTAGTGCGATAATTGAGTGTGGCCACCAAAATCAATCAATGCGTACTTATGCGTAACGAGAGATAAAGTTATTCGTCATTTGTAGCCACTTGCGTCTCTAGCTGTCATTGCAAATATCCTTCCCTGTCCTACCGGTTTTGGTCCTATCTTCCCGCTACTTGATTAGCACTACCGCCGTGGTTACGGGCGATCCTTGGGCTTATGTCCCATTTTGTTGCAATTGAAACAAGCCCCATTGTCAACATGCTGATCTTATGGTTCCTCCACACCTACCACGAATTACGATTGGTGATACGATATGCACCTTTGATTACGCCATAGATTCTAGTTTTGTCCACAGTTACGATTGCTGATGATTACCAACCTTGGTTGATTGCGCACGATTATCGATGGCGATTATAATTTCGACTTAATTTGGTTGGTTCCCCTGTTATCGTTGTTCTATGTATTCCTTCTCTTATTTCC
>CM028377.1:174327892-174360311 GCA_013146195.2 Codonopsis lanceolata
AATCACCAAACAACTTTGCTCCAATCAAATTTTCCCTCCTATTAGAAATCCTACCTTTCACCCAGGCGCTCCTACTATCAGGCAAATCCACGTTCCCATTCCTCCAAGCTGGGTCTTTCCGTTGATCATCTACCTTACTTTGTTGGTTTCTCTCTTTTTCATGAGGAGAAGAAAGGCTGACAAGCCCCTCATCAATCACAGTAAAATATATAGATCACAATCGAAAAGGAGACCACATGTCTTGTATCACCGCCACTCCAAATCTTAGTCAAAGACACGGTAGCCAACTACGGAAGTACTTTGACCTCACCCCACGCTTTGGAGCAGATTCTATTTGTCAAATGATAGATTTGTTCAAGATGAATTAGTTTATTTGGCTGGACCATTTACGGTAAGGTTCACAATCTTCAGCTCTCCCTCCAAATGATCCTTTCCTCGTTGGCGACTGCATTGCACGAGGGGCGAAGAACTTAACCAAGGCTGGAACAACCCACGGTTGAGCGATAAGTTAGCTAGGATCCGGAAGGCATCGATAAGTATGTTCGAGATGCGGTGAATCTTGCTAATTTAGCTTCGTTGAGTTACACAGACGGATGGCCTCCATGCCAGGAGGAGCTTCCATGGACGCGGCCTTTCACGATGCTATGTCTGAGTCCGACGGCCTTTTATTCGAGTCAATTCCCACTTTTCTTACATCACCCGTAATTTGTTCCATTTGTCGTGTCGGCAACCACCGTACTGTTTGTTTCACCTCGGCAAATTCTTTGTTTCCACTTCCACTCTACAGCCCATCTCTCTTCCATCCTTCACTCCCGATCCTTGATGCATAATGTTCCATTCCAACCACGTCGGTTGCTCCCCGGCTTTACCAATATCGGCCCCGACTCTCCCACCCGGTTCCTAACCACCAGCTCCGTTGGTGTCGGTCCACTCGGCCTATTCTAACCATGTCGGTCACCCTGCCTTCCATCTCACCGATCTCGGTCCTCCCTACTCTTGTTCAATCTACTCGGCCATGCCTCCACTGCGTCACTGTATCGACCACTCACTCTTCGCTCGAAACTCTAGCCATTCTTCCGGTTCCCTCATGCCGGTCATATCATCCATTCCTCACTTGACGCCACTATTCACACCCCTCTTCCCATTTGTGTCGGTTGCTGTGGTTTCATTGCTATTCTTATATCCTCGGTGACCTTGCGGTTTTCTCTTCCTCTTCCTCAGCGACTTCCTACTACCGCTGAGCCAAGCCTCATTTGTTTGTGCCGCGACCTATCTCTTCACACATCCGCACCTGCTGCTCGGTCGGTTTACGTCTTCAAACCTACGATCCAGAACCTTTCCAAGTAGAAGACCATGGTTTCCCTCTCCCACGACAACTCTACGGACCAGGGCTGCCCATGGACTCATCTTCGACTCTTCTAAATCCATTTTAGAGGGGCGAGTCTCTTATCTCCCTCCCGGTTAGCCCAGTAAGGCTCGACTTCAACGAAAAATAATTTCAAAAGCTTTGCTACATCCGCGTACTAAAATAGTCTTTCCGAGACATGCCTACCCCTTCACTGAACTGAGCTGTGCCCAAATCGGCTATCCATGGGCGTTTTCTTTCCCACGACCACGAGATCTTGACATTCACACCCATCGGTTATTCTCCGTGCCTTGGCCAGCTCAACCACACTTGACCTCTACACTCTTACGGTTCCATGTCTCGTCGGCTAGAGCTCGACCTTCATGCTCATCAACTTGCATATGAAGTCGATACTCATTCGTCATACACATCGACTTTCTACCATACAACAACAAGTTGCTTACTGCGCTCCCGAACCTCACCCGGATCATTACCATAGAGGTGCTGCCATTCTTCTTTGGTGCTCGTGAAGCTTCATATGGATGGTGGCGGACTCTCTTTGCTCCCCATCGACAAGAATGGTCAAATCGTCTTTCATCTTGAAGGCTGCTATGCTTCAAACCATTCGGGAGAAAGCGAAGCAGGCGTGCGTACGGTGGCTTGATTCTCGGAGAAAGGCAAGCTAATGCGTCGACCGGTGACTCACAGGCGTCTTCTTTGAAACATGGTGAAGGCTGAAAAAGAAGGCGTCTTTGAAAAAGCGAAGGCGATGCTCGAAGTTGAGCCTGGCACCTCAAGCAGGCTGAAGGGAAAGAATTCAAGAAGGCGAAGGAGAACAAGTTGCGGCCGGCTGCGGCAGCCGAGAATGAAGTGAAGTTGGTCCATCGGTTGAAGCGATCCAAAACAAGCGAAGGATCCACACGATCTATGGAACATTTCATCTCTTTTCTTTGAACAAACTCCGTTAAATTCTCGTTTTAGTTGTACCTCACATTGGGCATTACTCTTATAATATCAGTTACTACATTGTGGTACTAACCAATTTTGCAGGAACTTTAAAATTCTTGGCTTTCTGCTTTCAAGTGAATGGTTTTAAGCAAATAGGAGGAGATTGTTGAATCTTTAAATTTAAAGGATTTGCTTAAAACATTTCACTTGATTGTCGGCCAGGACAAGCGACTTAAATTTGGTCGGTGGTTATTATTTTGTCGACCAATCTTCTCAGCTGATCAATACGTTACTATGAAATGAGTTTATCTTTTCCTTATTTGTTTAAACATACTATAGTACTAACTCTTTCCTACTTTGTGTTTGTGATAGATGTCCTGCCATATAATATCTTCCAAGATCCTTTGCGATCTTACATCTGTCATAACACATTTTCAAAATTCAAATGTGTTCCTAACGGGTTGCTCACTCAGACTATCTATATATACCCATTGGAAGCATTGGTGAAGACAACGAGTCTGAAAAATTGAAAAGTCAAGAAACTCTTTACTCACAAGCTCTCAGTCTTAGTCTTCATTAAAACTTTAGCTAGATACCTGTCATTGAAAATTTCTTTCTAGTTATTGTTTAGGCAAAACACTGAGTACTTCAGTTCAATTATTTCAAACTCAGTAAATTTGTCTCACGAGTTTGATTGTTTCTCAATCATTCTCCCAAACACCGGTCTTTTGTTGTACACTGATCCATTAGAGATCAATTAAGATTTTTTTAATAAAATTAGTGCACTTCAAAAATCCAAGTCTGACCAACTTGGTAGTGGACGTAGCAGTTTATCTGTGAACCACTTCAACTGAATTGTCAGCCATTTCTTATATCCACGCTAGCGACTTAACACTTAAGAAGTTTTTAAAGCGATTAAGTGTCAACGATCAACACTTGTTTGCTTACTTGTTTAGCTAACTTGTGTTAATTTCTCTCTATATTCGGTGATCATACCTCAAAACAAATTTCTTTTTGAAAAGCTGTTGTGTCGATCAAGCCCGACCAACTCACTTGACTTAAGGACTTTCAAAAGTGTCAGCCAACTGACCATCTTTTCAGTTGACTGACAAGATCAAGTTTTCCGCTGCCAATATTATAGGATTTTCAAATCAACCACCAAAAGTTTTTTAAAGGCTATTCACCCCCCTACAGCCTTAGCGTTGCCATACGGACTTCACGGTCGAAACATAGAGAGAGAGTGGCAGATCTTAGGTAGATTTTAGGTAGTTTTTAGATTGTATAACATAGTTAGATTGTGTAAATACAAGTATTGAAGATCAAATCATGTATCCGATCATCTCCATGTGCTGTTCATTGTCCATGGTTCGATGTTTTAATTAATCTTTTTCCTTGCAAGTGAACAAGACTATTATAGAATAGTATTGGAAGCAAGGGTCGAACCACAGAGATTTGGATTTGATTATAGTAAATTTAACTAATCTATTAAAATAAACAGTTAATAACTAATGAGGTTTTTTTTTGTTTTTATAAATTAAATTAACTAGAAAGCAATAAAATAACCTAACTAATCAAAGCATATAAATATGAGATAAATCAAAGATTTGTAAATCGCCTAGGAATTAGGATTCACTTGTATCTAATATATTGTTTAATTCAAAATAATTATCATTCATTTTCTTGGGTTCGTTCACAAAAGATAGATATAGACAGGTTCAGCCTCCATCCCCGCAAAATTCATCCATTTTATATCCTAAGCACAAGAACATGTAATCTAGCTGTCACCTAGATTATGATCTATCATCACCTAGATCATGTATGAACACAGTCCTAACTTATCACTCTCGTGCATCGATAGGTCAATTTATTGTGATGGTGAGCCGATTATACGACATATGCACATTGGTCATGCGATTATACGCACCTCTAGGCCTTTATTATTTGCGATTACATTCATTTGTTCAAAGCGAAATAATAGAGGGATTGATAAACACCACAATCAACAAGAATTAAATGAATAAGAATTAATATAAAACAATAGATTTGATACAAGTTACCTCCAATTCCTAGATTATGGAGTTAGCTCTCCATAATTGAAAATACAAAACCTTGAACCATTCTTGGAGAATCTTTCTTCATAGACAAAGAAAAATAATACAGAACTTCTCTCCCATTTTTTTCCTAACTAAATGGATTTATTTATACCTAATTAATCCTACAACAAGGAGACAAAGGAGATACATTATAATTAAAACACTAAAAAGAATTAAACTAGGACTTCACGTTTCCCAAGGCAATTAGAACTCTCAAAATAGGCGGCTGATTTTGTGCTGGAATTTCTGAATTATCAGCTTTTACACTTCAAGTTTTCAGCTTTTGCAGTTTGGTCCCTGAAGTTCTTCAATTTAGCAAAAAGTGCCTATATTTTGCACAATTATTCCAAAAGTCACTGAAACTATAAAACAACACTAAAACACATATTAGACAACAAAAACCTCGAGAAATAGCATAATTTAAGTCGGATAATACCCAATAACTGCGTATAAAATACAGTTATCAAATACCCCCAAACTTAAACTTTTGCTCGTCCTCGAGTAAAATAAAAAAACTAAACTAAACTAAAGCAAATAAAATATTTTTTTTTCTTTAACAAGTCAAAGCATCGGCATGGCACCACATAATGCCTCAAGGAATGATAAATAACAACACATAGCCACAAGTCTAGGCTTTCACTCAATCACCATCAATATCACTTGTACATCTCCGTGTGTGTGTGAAAACCATTAATTGACTATCTCCAAACTTATAAAGTTTTATCAAGCTAAGCACAACATTCATTCCCAAAATATTTAAAATAAAAACGTGTGCATCACAAAACATGAACATACCATCAATACCCGGTTAACAACACGAAGAGAGATCATGCTAGAATTCAAATGCTTATACATCCATCACATGCACTAACTATGTATGAAATGCAATGCTCTCAAGTCCCAATTACTTATAATAGTTGAGATTATGCAAATACGGTGAGCTATATGAAGATGTGTATATAATTCAAAACAAGGGTCAAATCAACTATGCTTCCAAACCATGTCAACTAACACAAACAAATGTGGCAATTAGATCAATATGACTTTACTAAGCTTGTAATGTAAGGCCAAGGTGAGGGGTAACAATAAAGAGATAAGAAATTACAAAGCGAGAGAGTAAGAGTATTTCCCTTTTTCCCATACAAAACACTCACTTTCCTTCAACAACCCCTAAATTTGAACTTTTGGGTTGAAGAAGGTATCATCATCATCATAAAGATTTTCTTCCCAATGATCCTTTTTTTTTTGTTTTGTTTGAAGGGCATGTGCAATTTTGATTTTCGCACCCTTTTCATTTTTTTTTCATATATATATAGATATATATTCTTTTCAAATACAAGAACTCATTGGTGCTATTTTTGAACTGCATCAATCACCATGTAAACAACATTCCCAACCCAATCCTACTCTCTCAAAGGGTAGGCAAAAGTGTATAGGCTTAAGGGTTAAGTTAATGTGGGTAATAGAAACGATATCGAATGAGGGTCGATGTGTGCTTAGCACACGCCATTCTTTTTAATAAAGCTCAAAGGGGACACTAGGGATTAATATAGAATAGGGATGGTGAGATAAAAAGGCTCAAACGTTCCAAAGATGGCCTAAATCATATCCTAACTGACACAATGCTTATGCTTCGTTTTCACAGAAATTCAACAAAGTTTCAAATCATTCCCTAACTCGAAGTTTTAAAAACGAGCTCCACAAGTATTTCACATAAGCATTCGCTAGAAAAGAGATAGAGAAAATCAAGACTTAAATATATACACTCACGGTTCGAAAGTGTGCTTGAGATATATTAGCAAAAAAAGTCTAACAAATCTAACTTAACATGCAATCAACCCTAAGTCGCAAATATAATGCAACAATCATGTAATGATGACTGTTTAAAATGTTCATGACCACAAAAATTAGCAAGGTCCAAAGGAATGAAATGTACACTATAAACTCGATGAAAATATCCAAATTCTTTAATAAATCAAGTCATGGTATTTTTGTGCTCAAAAAATTTGGAGATATAAAGTTCCATCAACTAGACCAAGCTAAGACTCACAGACAAGTTTATATGCATTGCTATTAACAAACATGTTATCATTGACAGAAGTAATCATACCAAAATCAAAGACTCGGAATTTTTTTTGAAATTTTAATTAATTTTTTTTAAAAAAACTAAAATAAACTAACTTCTTAAACTAAATAAAACAAAAAAAAAATAAAAACTAAATTAACTAAAAACAGGTAAAATGGCTTTTCTCAAAAAATATAATTATTTAGGCGCAAGGTTATTCGCACCCCCAAACTTAAATTTCACATTGTCCTCAATGTGAATAAAATATAGACATGGGGGAGACAATATTGTCATAATATTGGGCTTAGACACTAGTCAAACATCACCTTAGGTCAACACAAAAATTATCCAACCAATTTTTATTTTTTATTTTTTTTCAAATGGGCAACACGAAACTACTCTTCCAACCGACTTAAACAATTTCATAATCAAAATTTAATCCCCCAAGATTAAATTTTTAGAACAAACACTCGACCACAATGCAATTTGACAATGTCACCAATTGATACAAGTATAACCAGAATATATTTATTGACATAATTCCATCGTAAAATTATCCAATTGCAAAAACATAATACTTTGACGAATAGTTTGACTGAAACATAATTCGAAAGGAATGCATATTTCCGACTAATTATAAAACAATTATATTCTAAGCCAAAAATATCATCTCCCAATTCAAGTTGTTCCATTCAAAATTACATGATGTACTAGAATAGAGAAATTAAATTTTCTTCCAAGCCGATTATCTTTCTGTATCGATTTCCAAATTTTCCCCAACCAAACTGTGAATAAAATGGGTGCTAATTTCAGATCATAAACGGCACAACTTCAACAATTAGCAATAAATTATTGTCTATCATCAATGCTGACACAATTTTTCAGATTGAAATGAGTTTCAGAATAAATTTAAATTAAGGTAACAGTAAATGAAAATTTACAATTCTTCCAACAGTTGACTGGGCAGTAGCATGAAATGCATAAGGGCAACAAATCTGAAGACAGCAATAATATATGAAAAGATTAGAAAGATTTCAGTTGAAATCACGAGGGGGAGTTCATAACCAGCTTTACACTTGATTTTTTTTATTCTGATATTTCACGAAGGGTAGAAGTCGGAGTGATCAGTTTGAATGAGGCTTGGCCGAATTACGAAGCTTCAGCCGGAATAGAAATTGGAGCAGGCTCGTTGGTGTTTGCCTTGAAGCTGGAGCCGGCGAACTGGGGGATGGCGGCTTCGGTGGATGAAGATGAAGGTTGGGGTTGAGAGATAGAGGAGGGAGATTGGTAACTAGGGGCCGGAGTTGTGGCTGGATTTGTGGTTGACACCGGAAGACGGCTGAGCTACTTGAACTGAGAAGAAGAAACAGTGGCCGGCCGGTGACTTGACTGTGGATGACCCGGCTGGTTTGGAGAAGCTGTGTGTGGATACAGGATCGCTTGGGATGACGATTGAAGTCGATGGCTGGACTGCTTTGGCCGGAATCGAATAGAGGGAAGAAAGAGGAGGGAGATCGCGAGTCTGAAGATCGGGTTTTGGAGACTCACCCAGGTTTGAGCAAAGGAGATGGAGGTGGTGGATGAAGACAGCAACAGAGAGGTTGATTCGCCGGAGAAGGAGGGTAGCAGAGATGGAGGGGCGCCGGCGATTTGAGAAAGAACGGGGAAGCTTGCGGTGTGGAGGATTGAAGCAGTAGACTGCCGGTGGGTGGTTGGATTGGAGGGCGAAGGTGTGGGATATGGTGACGCCATGGACATTCGCCGGAGATGAACTGGTAGGAGGAGGGATTTATGGCGGTTTTTGGGGTTGAGTGATGGAGAATGGCGGCTGGGAAATCACCGGAGAAGGAGATGAAGGATGGCAGATTTCTTTGGGGCCGATTTGGCCGGAGACGGGGCTGCTGGGTGTGTTGGAGGATGGAGCAGTTGAAGAGGATGGGATTGGGTGGAAGAAGGAACTGTACTGTGGATGATCTTCTCTGTGACGGCGACGGCTGGAGGAGAGAGATTCAGGGCGGCGCTAGCAATTGAGGATGGCGGCTGAGGAGAAGCGGTTGGATGCACGGGGGCGGCAGAGTGGAGGATGAGATGACGTCGCCGGGTTTGGCCGTTTGGGTTATGGCGATCAGAGGGTATCGGTGAGAGATGATGAAGAGAGAGAGGGGTGCAAGAGAGACGGGTGAGAGAGAGAAACGTCCTGCAGCCTTTTCCTTTCCTTTTCTTTTTCTTTTATTTTTTTTAATTGTGTACTCCCTTGACCTTGACTTGAGTTCCCTTCCTTCCAGCACCAACTTTCTGTGCACCTTGCGGTTGCAAGGTCAAACAGGCCTTGCGACCGCAAGGTAATTTCACTTCAACCCTTAAACTTTTATTATTTCTTGAATCAGTTGTAATTTGCTTTATTAATTTCAGTTGAACACATAAAATAAATCTTTTGAAGTAGCCTTTAACCTGTTTAAATTAAAATAAAAAATCTACAAAAACTAAAATAAAATTATTAAATATTAATGCATATAAATACATAAAAATAAAATCTTTTTGTGAGGGTGACACTATTAACACTCCCCTATAAACCCACAAACTCAGGGAGACTCTAACGAGTGACTCAAAAAGCAACACGATAAATACAGAGAGATAAGGGTTAGAAATTGTTCTAAGTTATAGTCGTTAGCTTGACTTAAATCCTCCTTTTTACTAAGAAGGCATCGCCGGATCACTTAGGAATGCACACATTTTTTGTCCATAAAATCCACCACTCATGTAGTGTCTTAATTTTAGTCCATTGAAGCCAAATACTTCCTTGGCGAAATTTTCCTTATATGATGGCCATCTAATTGATTTGGGAACGGGTAATTTCACACCTAAATCTTCTAATGTAATCCTATCCGGACTTTCCTCCAATTTTTCATTATAACATTGCTTATCCTCATGTATCTCTAAAATAGGTTCTTGATTCTCTTCAAGAAAATATGAAGAAGGCGTCCCTAACTCCACATAAGTGTCTAGCGGAGAATCAATTGGAGAATAAATTACAGTGAAAGTCTCCGAAATTGTTTCGGGTTCTTGAGAACAATGAGGTGGTACATCATTTTGTGAAAAATCTTGGGATTCTAAAATCAACTCATCATCTTTTTCAATCGGCTCCTCTACTATTTTCAATTCTTTTTCCTCAATATTTGTGTTTTCTTTACCCATTTCTATATTACATTCCCCCTTAGAGACTTCCATGGGTATCTCATCATCTTTAGGAATCAACTCATTCTCTCGCACTTCTAGTTCTACTTTTTCACCTTTTTCTTGATTATTTTCACTTTTATCTTTTTCAACTTCTTTATCAGAATTATCTACTTTATCAGGCATATCAGAAGGTTGAATATGATTGTTTACCTCTTCTCTTTCTTCGTTGGCTTTTGCAAGTATCTCCTTTAAATTTTCTATCTCTTCTAGCAAATATTTCATAAGGGCAGCTTGACTTTTGCTTGCTTCGTCTAACTTTGGAGGTTGTTGACAATATGAAGGTGATTCATTATAATAATTATGTGAGGAGAAAGATGATTGATTACAATAAAAATGAGACTCATTATAATAGGACGAATAAGGAGGAGGTTCATTATAAAAGGGCGGATTATAATAGGGTGGCTCATTATAGTTATTATGATAGGGCGGAAAAGATAGATGATTGTGATAATCCCTTTCATAACTATTAGGAAAAGATGATTGATTTATTCTAACATTTCGGTAGGCATATTCATTTGTGGCTCTAATAGGTGCGTAATTTTCCATACCTCAATGATAATTATTGTACGCCATAATTTTTTAATAATTTTTTTTATATATTTTTTTATTTATATATTTTTTTGTAATTTTCGGAATTAATTAATATTATTTTTTTTTGAATTTTTTTAAATAAAAAAACGAAAATAACAAAAGAAAAGCTAAATTAACTAAATCAAAATAACAAATCCCCGGCAACGGCGCCAAAAACTTGATCGATGTTTTATTTAATCT
The DNA here is from genome assembly GCA_013146195.2 of Codonopsis lanceolata. Taxonomy (NCBI): domain Eukaryota; kingdom Viridiplantae; phylum Streptophyta; class Magnoliopsida; order Asterales; family Campanulaceae; genus Codonopsis; species Codonopsis lanceolata. The sequence continues at coordinate 174,338,352 of CM028377.1, forward strand.
TTTTCCTTGCAAGTGGACAAGACTATTATAGAATAGTATTGGAAAGCAAGGGTCGAACCACAGAGATTTGGATTTGATTATAGTAAATTTAACTAATCTAATAAAAAAAACAGTTATTAATAACTAATGGGGTTTTTGGTTTTTATAAATTAAATGAACTAGAAAGCAATAAAATAATTTAACTAACAAAACATGATAAATATGAGATAAATCAAAGATTTGTAAATTGACTAGGAATTAGGATTCACTTGCATCTATTATATTGTTTAATTCAAAATAATTATCATTCAATTTCTTGGGTTCGTTCACAAAAGATAGATATAGACTGATGAACAATTGGTTCAGCCTCCATCCCCGCAAAATTCATCCATTCTATATCCTAAGCACAAGAACATGTAATCTGTCATCACCTAGATTATGATCTATCTGTCACCTAGATCATGTATGAACCTGGCCCTAACTTATCACTCTCGTGCATCGATAGGTCCAATTTATTGTGATGGTGAGCCAGTGTACGACATATGCACATTGGTCATGCAGTTATCCGCACCTCTAGGCCTTTATTATTTGCGATTACATTCATTTGTTCAAAGCGAAATAATATAGGGATTGATAATCACCACAATCAACAAGAATTAAATGAATAAGAATTAATATAAAACAATAGATTCGATACACGTTACCTCCAATTCCTAGATTATGGAGTTAGCTCTCCATAATTGAAAATACAAAACCTTGAATCATTCTTGAATAATCTTTCTTCATAGACAAAGAAAAATAATATAGAATTTCTCTCCCTTTTTTTCCTAACTAAAGGGATCTATTTATACATAATTAATCCTACATCAAGGAGGAAAAGGAGATACATTGTAATTAAAACACTAAAAAGAATTAAACTAGGACTTTCACGTTTCCCAAGACATTTGGAACTCTCAAAATAGGCGGCTGATTTTGTGCTGGGATTTCTGATTTTCAGCTTTTCCCTTCAAGTTTTCAGCTTTTGCAGTTTGGTCCCTGAAGTTCTTCAATTCAGCATAAAGTGCCTATATTTTGCACAATTATTCCAAAAGTCCCTGAAACTATAAAACAACACTAAAACACATATTAGACAACAAAAACCTCGAGAAATAGCATAATTTAAGCCGAAATAATACTCAATAACTGCGTATAAAATACAGTTATCAACATGCATCCAAATCACTTGAAACTTGTCAAGCATGCATGAGATGATGTGTAGGACGAACTAGGATGGTTTAGGGTGGGTTAGGTTGGGTTTGGGTGGGGTTTGGTTAGGCAAATTGGAGAGACATCAAGAAATCCCGTAAATCTGGAACTGCACCAATGCGGTCGCATGGGTCATATACCATGAGAGCGCTTCAAGCCTGATTCCTCCAAACTTCCATTTTGCTCCCTTGCAAGTTCTAGGCCTTTCCCTCTTGCACCCTCAAGTCCTCCAAAGCCCCGAAATGGTCTAGAATTCAACCCTAAACACCTCTAAACAATAACCAAAGCAAATCAATGATCAAACTTCAATCAAACAAGGCTAAGAACTTAGGAAGAACACTCCCGAACAACAACCGAAAAGGTCAAACGGAGAAGGGTTAACGCTCGAATCAAACTAGCAACCAAACCGACGATGCAACTAGCATTCAACCAACATCTAAAGCGTGTTAATGATGTTATGAGTGGTCTCTAACATTTATCCAAGTGTTTACAACATAAAACACAAACCCGAGTTTCAAAGCAACTCGTGAAGGAAAGGTGCATACGAGCATCCCAAACGACGTTAATGAACATGCCATCAACTCTAAACATGTGAGTGAGCTAAGTTAACATACTAATGATGATTATGAAAGTATGAAATCATGCAATAAACACGTAAGCAATAAACTAGGGTTCTACATTCTCCCCTACTAATAGGAATTTAGTCCCTAAATTCTTACCGTGATCTTCAAACAAATGAGGGTACTTCTCGCGCATCTCCAACTCGGTCTCCCAAGTCGCTTCCTCGATCTCATGATTCTTCCAAAGAACCTTAACCAATGGAATTGTCTTGTTCCTCAATACTTGCTCATTGGTGTCGAGAATCTTCACCGGTTTCTCAACATACGACAAATCAGGCTGAAATGAAATCTCCTCATACGCAAGAACATGCGAATCATCCTTAAGATACTTCCGAAGCATAGATACGTGAAACACATTATGAATGTCCGACAATGATGGGATATTTAGGGAATTTTTTTTCCGTAACTTAACCTTTAAAGTGTTATTGTATTTAGTTATTTAGGTGGGATATTTAGGGAATTTGTTTGTAAATTAAATTAAGCGGCAGGAATAAATATGTAACACCCCGCTCCTTCGTTATCTCGGTTTAGCGTGCTATACTTGCACTTCTTCCTTTGTTGACTGCATACTTGGTTTAGCGAGAGGGTCTAGATGTGTTTGAGAGACCATATTAAGACTAAAACATTATTAAGAGACTTCATATATTTGTTGACTTTCTAAAGTCACAAGTCGTGACTCGACGATAGTCGGAATGCGACGCGATTGAGGGTTTACTTGCGTTTTGTGTTCGTGACCTCGGTTTGGGTCCTAGACCTCTTTAAGATGGTTTATTAACATGTTTAGATGCATTAGACTTCAAGTTGGAGGTGTTCCTTAAGTCTATCGATGATTTTGGAAGCTTTGGAGATAGCGTTCGTCTCTATCGCGTAGTTCGGGAATCGAGTCGCGTAATCGTCTCTCCTTTGGGATTCTTATTTCCCTAGTTGTTATTCAACTTTCTAGAAGTATTTAAGCTTCTTCATTAGCCCTTAGACTTGCCTTAAAGGTCTCCCTTCATTGCTCGTTCGATTGCGAGTTCGTTCGTCGTTCCGGTTGCACGTTGTTGCACCCCTTCCCGGTTTCGCTCCGAGTTGTCTCGGGAGTTCTTCGGGTGTGTTTCTGACTTGTTTTGAGTTGGGTTAGACCTTAGAATGGTTGCCCATAAGTTTGGGACCATTTAGGACATGTTTAGACCAAGTTTTGAAGGTTCAGAGGCCCAGGCGCCCGCCTGGCCATAGTGAGGCACCCGCCTCAAGTACTGAGAGTAATTCTGATTCAGCCCAAGCCTCTGGAGATGAGGCGCCCGCCTGGAGGATGTTGAGGCGCCCGCCTCAACATCAGATACACATTTCGGGATTTTTTCCCCTGTTTTGATATTGAACGACTTATACACCCAAACCCACTATCTAAACCTTTCTTAAACCTCCCTAACCCTCCTCACTTGTGTCCTAACATATCTAACTTGTTTTTAGAGTGGATTAAGAGTGCATTAGTGAGTCATTAAGCCACCAAATCTGATTAGAAAAGAGACCACAAGGTCTTGACACTTGTCCCACTCAACATTTAACCTCTTTTAAGCCACAATTCAGCCATTTGACTTCTCATTTGCTGAGAGCATTTCCAAAAACGTGAGAGAGAGTTCTTGAGAGTTCTCCCATGGCTTCTTGAAGCTTTGCCCTTGGTCTTCCCTCATCCATTCTCCATTTGCTCAAGACTCCTTCATCAAAAGTGTAGAGCTCGAAGAGAGGATCATTTCCAACCGATTAGTTTTCTCATTTGCTTTCTTGGGTGTAGTATACAAGTAAGTTACCTCTTCTCTCTTTGATTTTGTACTCATTGATCCTAAGGAAAACAAACTCTATGCTATTTGAGGTCAATGAGTACACATACTTGCCTTGTGTGATTTTTAATTTGTGATTTGAACATGTGAACTTGTTAAGAGCATTTGTAGGATGAATTCTTGATTGTTGAAGTATATTGTTACTCCTTATCTTGTATTTCTAGGATTGTTAGAAAACTAGAAATCATGTTTACCTTTTATTTGGGTTTATTATGATAGTAGGCATAAGTTTGGGAATTTGGATGTGTGATCTCACTAGATAATAGGAGTATGACCATTTATTTGAGATTATGTGATTTGTAAATTGGGTATAAGATTTTGTTGAGTTCTATGGATTTAAATCTTGGGAATCTAGTCCGAATGATTTTTGGAAAATTGTTATAAATGTGAATGATATGTTAATTTGGGGATTTATGAAATATGTATTCAATGATGTGTGATTTTAAGACTCAATGGAGTTGTTTTAGGATTCAATATCATGATGGTGAGCCTTAGGTTAAAACCCTACGATGTTCGGGTTTGGTTGGTTTTGATTGTGAGCACCCAAGCATCTTAAATTGTGTACCATTTTTGACACCCACGATATAGAGGTTTATTAGGGATTTATTTAGGGCGTGCTCGTTAGGGCACGGAGCATTAGAGATCAACCTATGATCTCGTATTACTTTAAGAAATGATTATTTGAATGAGTTCTCTTTAGGGAATGGGTCGGCGTGCACATGAAAGCACTTGCGAGGTTATGACTATGGCTTAGTTTTGATACCCGTGAGATTGGCTTTGAAGAAGTCGAACATATATGACCGTTGGGACTATGGTTGAGTCCGGTGTACCTTTAAGTGAGGATAAATGCTAAGTTTGGATTTATGATTGTTTTTAGACTAAATAATAGTCTTTGGTTTAATCCCGAGTAGAGGGCTATAGTAGACCTCACATTGTGATTTCTTGAGCTTATATGCTACGTTTGATTGGGTTGTGACTTGAGGGTTATGAATACCTCAATAGGTGGTTCTTGGACTAAACGGATAGGTTGGTTGGATTTGTTAAGTGTGTACAATATGTGCATTGTTAAATTGGTGTGTAGAACTTTATGTCCTACTTGATTGATATGTCCGCTATGATCGGTCTTGGTTCTTGTTTGAGCATGAGAGTAATTATCTACTTGTGCATTTCATAAAAGCCCAGCTGGCATTATTTGGATTTGGTTTTATGTCGTAGGACGATCATCGCCTATACGAATCGTAAGATTCGTATTCGCTATGGATCGCCGCACTGGACCTCACACACCCCTCCGTTGTTGGCCGCAATGGGGAAGTAGCCCCTTTGCCGTAACAATAAGTGCCGCATTGGCTTGCTAGCTAAATCGAATGATTCTCGATAAAAGTCGATGACACCACAGAGCATCGATGTTGCACGATAAAGTATAACAGTGTGTATTGCAGGAGCAACACAACGACACGATTTGGGTATCTTCTCTATCCCTTATGTGGCTTACTATGAGCACTTATATGAAAGATAATGTGCTATGTGATTTATGAAGTTTATGTTACTCGATGACTTAATACAGGTTTATTGTTGGTATACGATTAAGATGCCATGACTTTATATATGCTTGTGCATTATACCATGCCACGCCATGCTATGCCATACATTGCATTTAGTAACTTACTGGGTCATTATGACTCATTTCGTGTGTTTGTTTTCCTTAGTTTTTGCAGTAAACTCGTTAGTACGCGTTGAAGCTTCGGGCGCTTGATCGATAACAGGTGGTCTTCCGGGCGATAGCTTGGATTATTATTAGTATTATTGTATTTGTTATCTTGTGAGATACGGACGTGAAGTTATGTAAACTTTACTTGGGTAGTTATGTTAGTATCTTATTATTGTTTTATTTTGGGAGCCGACTTGTCGGGTCGAGCTGTTGTATTTAATTAGAAGTTATTCTGTTGTCTTTCCGAGCAAGGTTTTAGCTCGCTTGTTCTAGTATTATGTTATTGCTATTTCTGTCCCCGACAACTTTAGTCGAGAGACATTGGTTTAGTGGTTAGTATTTATCTCTTACTCTTTTAGTTGATTTATTCCTCCGGCATGTTATAGCCGTAGAGTTGTTGTATATCAGGTTGGGTTCTTGTTGCTTCGCCGGCCTTAGGTTGCCGATGGTTTGTTGTCCGTGCGCATTGTTGCGTCACGCGAGTCGTAGATTTGTCGAGAGATAGTCGTCTCTCAGCCTTGTATTCCTTAGTTGTAATTATAGGCTTTGGTCCCACATATGTTTTGCTTCCGCAGATTTTAGTTTTTAGTTATTCCGTATCGCCGTTATGGCTTTACCTTCCCGTTTAGAGTTTGTTGGTTCAACTCTTGACTCGCACCACTACGCTTAGCGGGTGCTTGTCCGTCTTTTAGCTTGTCTTGATGGCACGACCTTGGGATTTCGCATTGGAGTCCGGGTCGGGTCGTCACAAAATACGTCCTCCCAAACAGTTTACGTGCGGAAGAAAATTTCCTTCGAGAATGATTTCGAAATATTCAAGCTCGCTGAATTTTCGTTCCCTTCTGGTAACAGAGTTATTGATTTCGTTGGATTTGATAACTTAAAATTTGTTATTGTTCACGACTTCAATCATTTTTTTATTATAGCCCCATCCAAATGAGCATCAATCACCACGTGAAACCTCCACAAAGCAGCATTGTTTTGAAGTTGATGGATTGAGCTTTCAATCATCCTACAGACATCATTCACGGATCATAACTCACTTTTCATCCATTCCGGTACTATTCATATTTTTGATTTTTTATATATCTCTATAGTTGATATATTGTTGTTGAAGATATATTTGCCCAAAAAGTCCCATTTGGATTGTTTTGCATATTCGACTTCTTGTTGTATCTCTTGCGTCTTCGCCTAAATCTTGGACTGATAGTGTTATATTCGAACTCCTCTCTTTCTCTTCTTCGTGATTTTCCCTTTCAACCCCCTTATGTTTCATATTTATTACTCCAAGTTTCCCACAAGTCATGTAAATTGTTCGCACTTTTTTTTCCCGTAACTTAACCTTCAAAGTGTTATTGTATTTAGTTATTTAGGTGGGATATTTAGGGATTTTGGTTGTAAATTGAATTAAGCGGCAGGAATAAATACGTCCTCCCAAACAGTTTACGTGCGGAAGAAAATTTCCTTCGATAATGATTTCGAAATATTCAAGCTCGCTGAATTTTCGTTCCCTTCTGGTAATAGAGTTATTGATTTCGTTTGATTTGATAACTTAAAATTTGTTATTGTTCACGACTTCAATCATTTTTGTTTATAGCCCCATCCAAATGAGCATCAATCACCACGTGAAACCTCCACAAAGCAGCATTGTTTTTAAGTTGATGGATTGAAAGATGGATTGAGCTTTCAATCATCCTACAGACATCATTCACGGATCATAACTCACTTTTCATCAATTCCGGTACTATTCATATTTTTGATTTTTTATATATCTCTATAGTTGACATATTGTTGTTGAAGATATATTTGGCCAAAAAGTCCCATTTGGATTGTTTTTGCATATTCGACTTGGATAATACCTTCCCATACTTTGAAACCTAAACTTGAACTTTTCGAAGATAAAGAATTAAAAGTCTCCAAATTCAAAGGATCATTGTACCCGTGATCTAGTTTCAACCTCTCATGTTCTACTTCTGTCTTTTCTTGTTCTGCCCCTTGCTCACAACAAACTAAACCAGAAGTCTCTTCGCCTAAATCTTGGACTGATAGTGTTACATTCGAACTGCTCTATTTCTCTTCTTCGCGATTTTCCCTTTCAACCCCCTTATGTTTCATATTTATTACTGCAAGTTTCCCACAAGTCATGTAAATTGTTCGCACTTTTTTTTTCGTAACTTAACCTTTAAAGTGTTATTGTATTTAGTTATTTAGGTGGGATATTTAGGGATTTTGTTTGTAAATTAAATTAAGCGGCAGGAATAAATACGTCCTCCCAAACAGTTTACGTGCGGAAGAAAATTTCCTTCGAGAATGATTTCGAAATATTCAAGCTCGCTGAATTTTCGTTCCCTTCTGGTAACAGAGTTATTGATTTCGTTTGATTTGATAACTTAAAATTTGTTATTGTTCACGACTTCAATCATTTTTTATTATAGCCCCATCCAAATGAGCATCAATCACCACGTGAAACCTCCACAAAGCAGCATTGTTTTGAAGTTGATGGATTGAGCTTTCAATCATCCTACAGACATCATTCACGGATCATAACTCACTTTTCATCCATTCCGGTACTATTCATATTTTTGATTTTTTATATATCTCTATAGTTGATTTATTGTTGTTGAAGATATGTTTGCCCAAAAAGTCCCATTTGGATTGTTTTGCATATTCGACTTCTTGTTGTATCTCTTGCGTCTTCGCCTAAATCTTGGACTGATAGTGTTATATTCGAACTCCTCTCTTTCTCTTCTTCGCGATTTTCCCTTTCAACCCCCTTATGTTTCATATTTATTACTCCAAGTTTCCCACAAGTCATGTAAATTGTTCGCATTTTTTTTTCCCGTAACTTAACCTTCAAAGTGTTATTGTATTTAGTTATTTAGGTGGGATATTTAGGGATTTTGTTTGTAAATTGAATTAAGCGGCAGGAATAAATACGTCCTCCCAAACAGTTTACGTGCGGAAGAAAAATTCCTTCGAGAATGATTTCGAAATATTCAAGCTCGCTGAATTTTCGTTCCCTTCTGGTAATAGAGTTATTGATTTCGTTTGATTTGATAACTTAAAATTTGTTATTGTTCACGACTTCAATCATTTTTGTTTATAGCCCCATCCAAATGAGCATCAATCACCAAGTGAAACCTCCACAAAGCAGCATTGTTTTGAAGTTGATGGATTGAAAGATGGATTGAGCTTTCAATCATCCTACAGACATCATTCACAGATCATAACTCACTTTTCATCAATTCCGGTACTATTCATATTTTTGATTTTTTATATATCTCTATAGTTGACATATTGTTGTTGAAGATATATTTGGCCAAAAAGGCCCATTTGGATTGTTTTTGCATATTCGACTTGGATAATACCTTCCCATACTTTGAAACCTAAACTTGAACTTTTCGAAGATAAAGAATTAAAATACTCCAAATTCAAAGGATCCTTGTACCCGTGATCTAGTTTCAACCTCTCATGTTCTACTTGTAACGACCCGACCCGGATTCCAACACGAAATCCCAAGGTCGTGCCGCTGGAACTAACTTAATAAAAGGGCAAGCACTTGATAAACAGTAGTGCTAGTCAAACAGTCGAGCAAACTCGCTCTAAACATGAACATAACACCGCACTAAAATACGGTAGTTCAAAAATCGAATCAGCGGAAGCAATATAAGAAAGAAGTCACAAGCTATGAAGCTCGAAACCAACGACAATGAAACCAAGAGAGACATTATCTCTCAAAGGAGGAAAAACAAAACTTCGCGCCGCAACATTGCGAGCGCTAATCAAACCATCGGCACTCTTGGCGTTTCAACAAAGAACCAACTTTGATATAACAATTACCCAACGGCTAAAGCATACCAGGGTCAACCAACAATTATAAAAACTAGAATAAGGAAATTCCCCCAAAGCTCTTTGCGTGCTAGGAGACAACCGAAATAAATACTAAAACCACAAGCAGGCACAACACAACACGTCGGCCCAAGAAATAACCAATACAAATACCCAAGTATTCTACCCGATTGTAAAGTCTAAATAACTTTACAAAATGTCGATCTCACAGGAATAGCAAAGTACATGAAATCAATGACAATGCTAAAAAGGAATAAGACTCCACAAGCTGCTACTCGGGAAAGTCGGCTGCTACAAACACGAACCACACGATCTAACCTCGATCTATCGACTAGCTGCGTCCTGCTACAGTTACGATATACTCGACCTCAGTGCAGCTATCAGTTACTGCAACTAAAAACAAGTACGAGATGAGTCATAATGACCCGATACGCTACTACAATATATATGCAACATATAATTATGTAACATAAACATAACCAGGGTGTCATTTTATATATGACAGAAAAACCCGTGAAGAGGCGTCGTATCGTTACGATACTCCACAAGATATCCACTCCTTCTTACTTACTAAACTGTCCAAATGAACCAGGGTGTAATTCCCTGTTCACACACAAATCAAATGAATTAGAAGGTAGTTCCCACAAAACATCATATGCAAGTATACATATCATTATATATACGAATCAAGTTATTCACACTGTTACCACGTGTAAGGGTGCATGTTTATATATATACACCTATATCAGTATGTATATCTCTAAATATACATATCAAATCTCCCATAAAATCATTATGCATAAGTGTGCATATCTATATATATACACATCAAGTCTTTCATATATATCTCATATACAAGTATGCATATCTCTATATATACATATCAAATCTCTCATATATCATCAGACAATACAAACATGGTCAATAAGATCTCATGTTCAACTAGAACTTTGTTATCACATAAGTGCCCATAGGAAGCCACATAAGGGATAGAGAAGATACCAAATCACCGTCGTCGTATTGCTCCTGCAATCACAACTGTTAATCAAATCGTGCCAGTGATACCCGTGTTCAGGTATCAAAGTGCGAGCTCTCTTCCGAGAGAGCTCTCACTCGGAAAATAGCACTAGCCAATGCGCTCTTTTTGGTTACGGCAAAGGGGCTACTTCCCCACTGTAGCTAGCAGTGGAGGTGTGTGTGAAACCCGAATCCGGTACGGCGATACATTGCAACCACGAATCCCATAATTCGTGAAGACAATGCATCGTCCCACCATCATCAAGAAAACTCAAGTAATGCCAGCTGGACTTATATGCAATGCACAAGTAGATGTTTACTTGCTAATTCTCAAGTAGATATGATGACCTACTAAACTCATACGATTATGCACATTGTTACATAAATCACAAAACCACAATAGGAACTCATTTGAGTCTCTAAATCATAAGTGCCAAGTTTGTTCACTCTATTCAATTCAAGTTCCAAAAGCTATTAATCTAGTCAACTGGAATATAATTGTCATAGGATCTCACCACGATCCTCGTAAGGTTCAATTGTTCCTTAACTTGACTCCGTTGAGTCTTTACTACAATTCCAACCAAATAGAGTTTGAACACTATATGTGTCCCAAGACTCTTTTCTATGTTCTCGTTTGAGGCATAGCAATGTTCTCTTTCCATTTAGAAATTTAGTTCAAAGTCCCAAGTCGATTATATAAGGGAAGCCTAAGTTGATTATTGTGAAATCAAGCTTAGTTCAATTTTGATTCATAATTCCACTTAATAGTAGAATCCAAGTTCACCACAATTCATTAAGCGTAGAAGGATCGGGCACGAAGGCAAATACATTCAATATGCTCATAAGTCATATCATAGAAACACATAGAAGAATCAATTCTTGACAAGGTAGGAAATCATGCATTTAGTCATAATATAACATATACACAGTATTCCATATTCACCTATGAAATTCAATAGAGTCACAACTTAACCATCAGTCCATTAAGTACTATCCAAGACTACTCCGTTAGTCTCGGATCATGAAGCCATTTACTAAACTCTTCCTAGAGTAGTAACTCATTCAATAACATAAAAGTCGATGGTAGTCAAAGACTTAAGCAACACTAGAGCGGTAATATCCCGTAAGGTCAAACCATACCGGTGAGTCTTAGATAACAACATGGTCATCCTAGCGACTTATACAAGTAGACTCCATGTATAGAGTACTAAGAAAGCCCCAATCCAAATCCTCTCATAGAATAGTCCTCAAATTCATTATTCAACAAGTAGATGTTTTTACTCATTAAAGAATCAAGTAGGAATTCGACAAGAGCGAATTCAAACTGTCAAGTAGATACATCATTCTACAACATGCTCTCAATTGTGCATTTGCTTCACACAATCACATAAATCACATAAGGACTCGATTGAGTCTTATAATCACTCATATCAAACATGCCCTTCAATCCATCCCAAAGTCACGTAGGCTAATATATTAGTCTAACGCACTACAAACATCATAGGGATTGAATGTGGAGTCGGTATTGTTCAATAACTCCCTAATCTCAACTCCGGTGAGTTTTACTAAAATTCAATCAAATAGAGCATTGATAATATATGCATTACATTGCCCTTTCCTAAGTTCTCCTTTCATTTAGAACTCGATAACTAGGTCGTTCATGATCTTAAACTAGCCTTAAACACAATCCCGAGTTTCAAACCCTAGTTTCGGTGATTTTGTTAAACCTTGAATTGAAACATATTCCTTCACAAGAGTTATTCCTAAGCTCATTATAAACAACATTCATGCTTTATAAAATGTCAAAATCACAACTTCATAGATAATTTATAAAATCCTACACATGTTTCAAAGGTTGAATTGGAGGATTTGTCTTCACAAAAGATGTTCATAATCATCAATAGAGCAACTATAATGAAGGGGTCATGTCATTTTATTGAACATGAAAATTTCAGGGATTTCTCAACATACCTTAGTCCTAAGATTAATGGAGGAAAGGTTGATTAGAGCAAGGATTGTTGTAGAGAAGATCGAGGGCTTCGATTTGGCGGTCTCGGTTCGTCGATCGGACCACCGGATCTCCGGGAAATGGTCTCTCAAGTTGGAGTGACCTCCATGGACGAAAATGGAGTTAAGTCTCTGAATCTCTGGTTTGTTCTTGATCAAAAATGGCTGAAATGTGACGACCCGACCCGGACCCCAATGCGAGATCCCGAATCGTGCCGTCCAAATAGACAATAACACAAGCATGCGCAAGTAGATTTACGAAATTCATGTGGCGCAACATTGCATACGAATAACAACTCGGCTACACTTGGCCGGAAAAACAACTTAAATTAAACAAGTCATCGGCGACGTTACAGCCGGAACCCAACAACTACTCCTACAATTAACACATGCTTATAAAACCTCAACGGCCACAACATGCCGGAGACAACAACAACAATAATACTTTAAACAAGCTTTAGCGGAAGAAACTGTGATGAACCATCAACATATAAACATGCACGACATATAAGTCGGCATACAAAAGATATTAAGTATCAAGTTTACTACAACAATAAAACCCCAAAGTCAAGTCTAGATGACTTGCTTCCCAACGTCCTTGCCAAACAAAAGACTAACTACTGAACCCAAAAGAACAACCTCTAGCTCGCAAGAAACCAAGCGTGAGTAAGGCGAGTCTAGCGTGGGACGTCTCCTCGGCTTTGATCTAAGGAAAACAAAGCAAACAAATAGGGTAAGTCGAAAGACTTAGTAAGTTACTAAAAATGCATGTTCATGTTATAGCATGACATTTATCACAATTATGGCACATTATCATCATATGGCACTTAGCACATTGTTCACATAAGTGCGTAAAATAAATCATACAAGTAGGATATGATAGTCACGGCCGCTTCGTAGCTCCTGCAATACATTCTGTTACTGGTTCGTGCCATCGATGTTTTGTGAATTCATCGACTCATACCGAGAACCTACTCGATTTCATTAGCAAGCCAGTGCGGCACGTATTGATACGGCAAAGGGGCTACTTCCCACCGCGCCCAGGTGGAGGTGTGTGTGAAGTCCCGTGCGGCGATCCATAGCGAGCACGAATCCCATAATTCGTGAAGGCGATGCATCGTCCCACCCTGACTTAATAAACAAACCAAATAATGCCAGCTGGACTCAATGTGATGCACAAGTAGATATTTACTTGACTTAAACCAATTAAGGACTGAGTTCGACAAGAGCGAACTCATCCGACAAAGTAGGTTATAAATCTCTACCATAAATCATGTGAAGGCAATTAATTGCTCGAAACCCAACATACATATCAACTTGTTGCAAACAATTAAACCAAGCTCATATTTGAGTAAACTCAATCAAACGGTGTCCAAACTTCGTAGGGATTGAAACTAGAGTTCCACATGTTCAATTCTTCCCTAGAGTCGACTCCGTTGAGTCTTTCCTCTAAATTCCCAATTTTGGAGAAATTGAAGCTATGTGCTTCATAACCCAACCTAGGTCATTTCTAAATTCAACAAGGATGTAAATTCACCCAAAACATTTCAATGTGATTCATGTTCCTTATATAGTCCAATATTAAGGATATAACACATAACAATTTCCACAACATATCACATAGGCATAATTTAGGGCATTCCCATATAACAACACTTCCATCAACAAACATAATACATGTTTCTAACATGTTCAAGACCTCAATTAGACATGATGAAAGAGCAATATAAACTTCCAAAGGCAAGAAATCATCCTATACATGCTCCTAGCAAATTCATACTTTTAAAATTCAAATGGAAGGCATAGGAAGCAATTATGTGTCCTCATTGACCTCATACATCATAAACTTTGTTTCCTTATGGTCAATGAGAACTAGAAGAAGAAGAGTAACTTACCAAGCTTGAGTGAAAACTCAAGAGAATCAAAATCTAAACGGTGAAGTCGTTCTACCCGTCGCGTACGCCAAGAATCTGAAGTTTGGCGGCAATCGAACGGTGGAATCTTCGTAGATCGGAGGAAAAAGATGAAGCTAGGGATCAAAACTCAAGCCCCCAACTCTCTCTCTCTAATGTGTAAGAAGAAGATGAATAAATGAGAGGATTTACTGAAAATTTGCCAAGGCTTGGGTATTTATACTTCCAAAATGAGAAGGGCACAAAAGACATTTCTCAAGTGCAATTAGTAAAGATTAGGGGGTTATCAAACACTAATCTAACTTAATTTAACTTCCAACTAGTGTTAGGACATGATTAGGGTTAAGTATGGGTGGTTAGGAAGGGTTTAGAGGGGGTTTAATGAGGGTAGGATAGGTATTACACTTCAAAACTCAAAACAGGGGAAAATAAATCCCGTAATGTATCAGCATGTTGAGGCGGGCGCCTCAGCCTTCCCCAGGCGGGCGCCTCAACCTCTGAGGCTATCTCCACATTTTGATTATTTTGAAATTGCTCCCAGCACTTGAGGCGGGCGCCTCACAAGGTGCCAGGCGGGCGCCTCGGCTTCTGAACCTCCAAAACTTGGTCTAAACTTGTCCTAAATGATCCCAAACTTATGGGCAACCATTCTAAGGTCTAACCCTACTCAAAACGAGTCGGAAACGCACCCGAACAACAACCGGAACAAGGTAGGACAAGGCTCGAATCACGCGACGAATGATCAACGAATCAAACTACAATCAAACACCAAACAAACTAGGATAACTTGGTCATGAAAGAGGTTTGTTTCAACATGGTTAAGACCTGAATACAAAGCCAAGAACTCAACGAACACTTCGTACGACGAAATAGAAGCAAATACGAGCAACGAGGGGAATCGCTAAGGCCAAAATCGAAACGATCGAACCGGCGATTCAACAAACAAGCATACGCGATTCTAAACATGTCAAGGGCTTCAAGAATGACTTATGAGTGATTCTAAAACATTTATAAACTAAGTAAACATGTTCATAATCTACAAGAAAACATGAAGACAAACATACAATGCACATGCAAGTATACGGGGCGTTACACTCTCCCCTCCTTTAGGAATTTAGTCCCTAAATTCTTACCAAGTTCGTCAAACAAATGTGGATGCTTCTCGCGCATCTCCGCTTCCGTTTCCCAAGTCGCTTCTTCAATATTGTGATTCCTCCATAGAACTTTGACTAAGGGAATTCTCTTGGTCCGTAGCACCTGCTCTTTGGTATCCAAAATCTTCACGGGCTTTTCAACATACGACATATCCGGCTCAAATGTTATCTCTTCATACTCAAGTACATGGGACTCATCTTTCAAATACTTTCGCAACATGGAAACATGGAATACATTATGAGTCTCCGAAAGTGAAGGTGGCAATGCAATACGATATGTTAAGGACCCAACTCTCTCAAGAACCTCGAATGGGCCAATGTACCTCGGTGTAAGCTTCCCTTTCTTGCCGAATCTCTTCGTACTCTCCTGTGTTACCTTCAAGAACACGTAGTCTCCCACTTGGAACTCAAGATCTCGTCTCGATTGTCCGCGTAGCTTTTGTCGACTTTGAGCGGTGCGCATGATCTCTAATCAACTTCACGCTCTCAACCGATCGTTGCACTAACTCTGAACCCCAAAGTTTCGCCTCTCCAACTTCATCCCAACAAATTGGTGATCTACACTTACGCCCATACAAAGCTTCATACGGCGCCATCTTGATACTCGACCGGTAGTTATTATACGCAAACTCTGCTTAAAGGTAAGTGAGAATCCCAGCCCCTTGAAATCCACGGCACAAGCTCGCAAAGATATCCTCCAAAATCAATCAATCGCTTGACCGACCATCCGCATGGATGAAAAGCAGATCAAGTCTAATCGTCCCCAAAGCTTCCTCCCGCAACGACTTCCAAAATCTAGATGTGAACCTCGGATCTCTATCGGATACAATACTCATAGGTACGCCATGAAGTCTCACGATCTCCTCGAATATACAAAGTCGCTAACCGAGTCAATGAATAAGTGATAGCTATCGAATAAAGTGTGCAGACTTAGTCAATCTGCCGACTATAACCCAAACCGCATTAAATCCTTCTGGCGCGTAACCCCGCTCACAAAATCCATAGTAATGAACTCCCATTTCCATTCAAGAATCTCAAGTGGTGGAAGAAACCTCAGCCTCTCGATGTTCATTTTAACTCCGCCGACAAGTCAAACACTTTGACACATACTCCGCAATTCTCTCTTCATGCCTTTCCACCAAAATTGTCTTTTCAAGTCTAAGTACATCTTCGTGCTCCCTGGTGAATGGTATACTTCGCTTTATGAGCCTCATCAAGAACCAACCTCTTCAATTCATCATTAGAAGGAACACAAATTTACCTCGAAATGTCAAAGTACCTCACTATTAATCACAAAATCAGCGATACATTCTCAACCAACCCATCCATAATTTTCTCAACTCCGGATCATTCCTTTGCGCTTCTATAATTTTCCCAAACAAATCAATCGGGCGTAGCACAAACATTTGCGAAAATCACACCTTTATCATAAACACTAGACCCCAATCTCGCAAATCCTCCAACATCTTCCATTCTCTAACCATCATACAAGACATGTGAACCTTCCTACTCAAGGCATCCGCTACCACATTTGCCTTCCCTGGATGATACAAAATAGTACAATCATGATCCTTTAATTTTTCCATCCATCTTCTTTGCCTCATGTTCAACTCCTTTTGAGAAAATAAATACTTCAAACTTTGTGGTCGGTGAAAATCTCAAATTTAGCCCCATACAAGTAATGTTTCCATTTATGCAACGCGAAAATAATCGCAGCCTAACTCCAAATCGTGTGCGGGTATTTCGCTCATGAATAGACAACTTCCTCGACGCATAGGCGATAACTCTTCCATTTTGCATCAAGACACAACCCAAACCTTCCTTAGAAGCATCACTATAAATCACAAAATTATCTCCTCCACTAGGCAAAGCCAAAATAGGTGCCGACGCCAACCGCTTCTTAAGCTCTTGAAACTAGCTTCACATTTCTCGCTCCAAACAAAGGCACATTCTTTTGCGCCAATCTCGCCATAGGAGTCACAATCCGAGAAAATCCCTCAATAAATCTCCGGTAATAACCCGCTAGACCCAAGAAACTCCGAACCTCAGAATCGAACTAGGTCTCTTCCAATTCGCCACCGCTCAACCTTAGAAGGATCAACGGCTACTCCGGCGCTAGAAATGATATGCCCCAAGAAAGATACTTTCAAGCCAAAAAGCACATTTACTAAACTTCGCAAGATAAAGTCAAGTTTTCAAGCCCCGAAGAATAGACAAATAGCCTCAAGTGTTTCTCATGCTCCTCCCGAGATTTCGAATACACTAAGATGTCATCAATGAAGACTACCACGAAACAATCAAGATAACTATGAAAGACACGGTTCATTAAGTCCATAAACACCGCTGGTGCATTCGGCCAACCCAAACGGCATCACTACAAATTCAAAGTGCCCATATCTAGTGCGAAAAGTCGTTTCTCGAATGTCTTCTCTCTAACCTTCAACCGTAGTAACCCCATCTCAAATCAAGCTTAGAATAGACAATAGACCCTTGCAATTGGTCAAAAGATCATCAATGTGGGGTAGAGGATACTTATTCTTAATGGTCACCTTATTTAATTCAAGCGATAATCTATGCATAACCGCAAACTCCCATCTTTCTTTCTTTTCACAATAGGACCGTGCGCCCCCAGGCGACACACTTTCGGGTTTAATAAAACCAATCTCTGGGAGTTCTTGCAACCGAAGCTCAACTCCCTAAGCCGCGGCGCCATCCTATACTAAGTGCCTTAGAAATCGGTGAAGTCCCCAATAAGCTCAATACAAAATTCTAGCTCTCTATCGGGTGGCATAGCATGGTCAGTAGAAAACACATCGGGAAACTCACATACTACCTGAACCTCTTCTAATTTCTGGCGAAGACCTCTTCTTATCAACAACGCATGCAAGATAACCCCGACACCCTGAGACAACAATTTTCTAGCCCTTAGCAAGCAGAAATAAAATGCAAGTCACTCGAGGCATGATCACCCACAAATGTAAATTCAGCACACCCAAGATAAAAAGTAACCCGCTTCTTATGGCAAATCAACTATAGCATGATAAACACATAACCAGCCCATGCCAAGAATCACATCAAAATCACGATAGGTAGAACTACCAAGTCCGCAGATGCAAAGTGTGGTCACCCACCAAAACATCACAAGATTTAAACACTCAGATCGTGATGCGAAGCATATATTCCCCGAGTGGGTGGACACTTCAAGCAAGTATGGCAAAGGTTGAGGCAAAGACACATACCTCAACAAATGCGAAGCAACATAAGAATGCGAAGACCTCGGATCTATGAGAACTCGAGCCTTATGATCGAATAGAAAAAGAGTACCTCCTATCACCGCCAGACTCGAACCTCGGCCGATCAAGCGCAAACACACTGCCTCGCACCTTCGTTTACCATCCCCATCTCTCTTAGCCCCGCATT
Source organism: Codonopsis lanceolata (assembly GCA_013146195.2). NCBI lineage: Eukaryota > Viridiplantae > Streptophyta > Magnoliopsida > Asterales > Campanulaceae > Codonopsis > Codonopsis lanceolata. The sequence goes on from CM028377.1 coordinate 174,357,084, forward strand.
GTTGACCGGCGCGTATACCCGACTCGATTGGCCTTATACTTGGGACAATCTTTCCTCATATGAGTCCCGTCTCCACAAATGAAACACTTCCCATTCTTTTCCCCCCCCGCCACTGTCACCGCGTGCCTGCATTTCCGATGTAACGTAATCCAACAAATCATGGTCTCATTACGCCGACCTCCTTGCCGCCCCGAGTAGAAGTGTTGTTGCTCGCTTCCCCTGCCTGCCTGCGCCTTGGCCTCCACCTCTCCTATCTCTCGCTCCTCTTGGTATCCCCTTCTACTACCGAATTATTCCCTTGATTAGTGTTCTCGAGTAGCCGCCTGCATTACTAGAATTACTCTTGACCCTAAGTGTCCTCAATATCTTCAAGCTCAACCTCATAAGCTCTATCAATCAAGGCCCGATAATCAATGAGCTTAAGAATCGCTTCCTAAATTCAGTCCTCAATCCTTTAACAAACTTATGTGTCCTTCGTGCTTCAAAGAGGAATCAAATACGTGCAATAACGGCTCAACTCCTCGGTGAACTTCGCGAATACTCGCCACACCATGTTACCTTGCTCAAGATTATAGAATTCTTTCTCCCTTTGTCACAACCACATCCGTACATATTCATTCTTAAATTCCCTTTGAAATTAGCCCAAGTGATAGAACTTGTTGCATCTCCCGCCTTTCCTTCAAAGACATTCCACCAATGTTCTGGCTGCCCCTTAAACTTAAATGTCGCTAGCAAGACTCTCTCTTCATCTAAGACACCCCAACATGGATAATACCTTGATCATCTCTTCCATCCACAACTCTGCCTCCCTCGGTTTGGCTCCCCAAGAAATGTACTAGGCTTCAACTTAAGGAATCTCTCTAGAGAGTGTGTCGGGGCCCTGCCTCGGTCTCGCTGGTGGTACAACTTCCTCCCGCCGAAGTGGTGGTGGTGCTCCCCTCACCTCGCCTGACCTCCCCGGCCCCCCGCCCGTAAAAGCCACTCTGTAATCTACTAACTGCCATATCCGCACCCCCATTCTCAAGGGCGGTACTCGGCCTTCAGTTCTACCGACTCTCATGGCCAGACTGGCCTACCTCTACCACGGCCACGCCATCCCTAGAATTAACCATCGAACCCCTACAAGAATTCACTCGACGTTAGAATCATCACACAAATAACCAACCCAACTAGGCCATGGAACCTATCCCGGCCGACAGCCTAACCTATAGCTCGATATTATCCCTGGATTTATCTCGACTTAATCCCCAATGCGAGATCCCGAATCGTGTCAGTCCAAATAGACATACAACACAAGCATGCGCAAGTAGATTTTACGAAATTCATGTGGCGCAACATTGCATACGAATAACAACTCGGCTACACTTGGCCTAAAACAACTTAAATTAAACAAGTCATCTGGCGACGCATGTACCGAACCCAACAACTACTCCTACAATTAACACATGCTTGAACCTCAACTACCACAACATGCCTGAGACAACAACAACAATAATACTTTAAACAAGCTAGCTTTTAAGAAATGTGATGAACCATCAACATATAAATGAGCACGACATATAAGTCGGCATACAAAAGATATTAGTATCAAGTTTACTAACAACAACAAACCCCAAAGTCAAGTCTAGATGACTTGCTTCCCAACGCCCTCCAAACAAAAAGACTAACTACAACCAAAAGAACAACCTCTAGCTCGCAAGAAACCAAGCCGAGTAAAAGCAGTCTAGCTGTGGACGCCTCCTGGCTTTGATCTAAGGAAAACAAAGCAAACAAATGGTAAGTCGAAAGACTTAGTAAGTTACTAAAAATGCATGTTCATGTTAAGATGACATTTATCACAATTATACAATATCATCATATGGCACTTTAGCACATTGTTCACATAAGTGCGTAAAATAAATCATACAAGTAGGATATGATAGTCTCTCGTAGCTCCCCGCAATACATTTCGTTACTTGGTTCGTGCCATCGATGTTTTGTGAATTCATCGACTACCGGGAACCTCACTCATTTCATTAGCAAGCCAATGCGGCACGTATTGATACGGCAGTGGCTACTTCCCCACTCCGCGCCCACGTGGAGTGTGTGAGTCCTAAAAGGCGATCCATATGCGAGCACGAATCCCATAATTGTGAAGGCGATGCATCGCCCCACCCCGACTTAATAAACAAACCAAATAATGCCACTGACTCAATGTGATGCACAAGTAGATATTTACTTGACTTAAACTAATTAAGGACTGAGTTCGACAAGAGCGAACTCATCCGACAAAGTAGGTTATAAATCTCTACCATAAATCATGAAGGCAATTAATTGCTCGAAACTCAACATACATATCAACTTGTTGCAAACAATTAAACCAAGCTCATATTCGAGTAAACTCAATCAAACGGTGTCCAAACTGTGATTGAAACTAGAGTTCCACATGTTCAATTTTTCCTCAGAGCTCCACCTCATGAGTCTTTCCTCTAAATTCCAATTTTGGAGAAATTGAAGCTATGTGCTTCATAACCAACCTAGGTCATTTCTAAATTCAACAAGGATGTAAATTCACCCAAAACATTTCAATGTGATTCATGTTCCTTATATAGTCCAATATTAAGGATATAACACATAACAATTTCCACAACATATCACATAGGCATAATTTAGGGCATTCCCATATAACAACACTTCCATCAACAAACATAATACATGTTTCTAACATGTTCAAGACCTCAATTAGACATGATGAAAGAGCAATATAAACTTCCAAAGGCAAGAAATCATCCTATACATGCTCCTAGCAAATTCATACTTTTAAAATTCAAATGGAAGGCATAGGAAGTAATTATGTGTCCTCATTGACCTCATACATCATAAACTTTGTTTCCTTATGGTCAATGAGAACTAGAAGAAGAAGAGTAACTTACTAAGCTTGAGTGAAAACTCAAGAGAATCAAAATCTAAACGGTGAAGTCGTTCTACCCGTCGCGTACGCCAAGAATCTAAAGTTTGGCGGCAATCGAACGGTGGAATCTTCGTAGATCGGAGGAAAAAGATGAAGCTAGGGCTCAAAACTCAAGCCCCCAACTCCCTCTCAATGTAAGAAGAAGATGAATAAATGAGAGGATTTATGAAAATTTGCCAAGGCTTGGGTATTTATACTTCCAAAATGAGAAGGGCACAAAGACATTTCAAGTGCAATTAGTAAAGATTAGGGGTTATCAAACACTAATCTAACTTAAT
>CM028377.1:174360411-174389902 GCA_013146195.2 Codonopsis lanceolata
GTTACTTGGTCTATGATGCTATTTTATTAATCACCTTAAAGTGTTGCTGCATTTTTAGGCCTTATTATTGATATTTAGGGCCCTTATTGTTGGGGAAAAATTCTTCACTAGCTTTCTCCACTAGCTTGATACAATATGAGTACCCTGATTGTGGTTATTAGTACAACTATCATCATTCCTCATTCTTAATTTTCATAATTTTATAGGCTAGTAGTACCCTAAATAGTTGTCTATCTATGCTTCATATAACTCTTAATAATTTGTTATTTAGGTAGAGCACTGTTACAGTGGTGCGAAATAAATTAGAACACAGTTTATAGAAAACAATGCTATTATTAGGTAGTTGTACAAGGATATGCGGAATTGTTGCGATAATTAATTTGTTTCTTCTTCTTATTCAATAGCTTGAAGGTGAAAATCATGTGGAAATGGTTTTTGTTATGACTGTAGAACTTTGGGTTTGGTTGGCAAAAGTTCATGCTAGAAATGATGGATAAGGTGCACAACTCTGCTTCACTTTCACTATGTTGTTGCTTCCATTATTGGAATTGTTCTTAATCTCCATAACCTGTCATTTTGGTTTCTAGGTACGCGAGAAGGAAATACCCATCACTTGATATAAAGGTTAGTTAATCAATCACTGTAATTTAGAAGTGCATTTGAATGCTTATCCATATCCTTGTTTCTCCACCCTTCACAACTTCACATGCTTTCTTGAAATATTTCCAAAATGGGGACAACTCTTTTCCAGTTCCAAATTTAGATTGTCCTTAAACTCAATTAGCTGCATTTACTTGTTTGTTTAGTTGTTGTAAAATCCAAGTGTTATCTTTATCATGTTTGGTTGGCTTGGCTTTTCATGTAGAAACAATCATACGTAAACATGAGAAAGTTTTGGAGGTCTTGTTTACTTATTGATGTAATGTAAAATTCTTGGTTATTGGTATAATACTAAGAACTTCTATCTGCATGATTATTATTCAGGCCACTATCCATTGGTTGGGTCGGCTATATGAATATTTATGCGCCCTTTCATTCTGTTCGATGCAACATCATTAAGCCACAATGCTTTCTGTTATTTTTGTTAGTCAAGAACTATAGCTCTAAATTTACTTTATGTTAGTCAAGAACTATAGCTTTATATTTCTAATCCTCAGCTTTGGCCTTTCTTCTGGCCAATGGGTTCATAGCACATACTTGTGCAGTGTCAAGGAAGATATGGTAAAAATCACAAGGTGAATGGAAATTTTTAAACAACTTCCATTGTGTAGGCTTTGTCTTCTCATCTATTCTGTTCAATTCCACTAGTCCCAGTGGCCGTCTAATAAAAGAAAGAGGTAACGGAACCTAATGCAGTAGACTTCATAATAGAAGAAACCTACTGAACCATATACTTGAGAAATGTGAAAAGTTGAGACAAATCACATAGAACTTATTCAAAACTAAGAGATGATCTGAAATTGATTCGCAACTATGGATGATAAACTTCCAGCCTTGTCCATTGGAGAAGAACTGAGAGAGAAAAGAACAAAAGGAAGGTGAAAAAAGTTTGTTGAAGAGCGTGTGCGGACAGCCTAGACACATTGTCTATGCGAAAAATGTGTTTTCTCCTTCCACGAGATCGAAATAGCGAGCCGTTTTTTCCCCTTAAAGTAGACTTGTAAATATTTCCAACGAATATGGCCACACTTTAGAACCAACTGAGTCAATACAGTTTATTTTTTAAAGTTAGCTGAAATTCTTGTTCACGTACATTGTGGAGTATCAAAGTTCTGCATTCTTAATGTCTTATAGACTTGGATCAGTTTTTTTTTTTTTGTGTGTGGCTATTTTTGTTAAAAAGTGGTGGTATTTGGCAGATGGGATAGGTGGTCGATCAATTGCTTCACAATTGGTGATGTTTGCTAGTCCATGGGTGTGCTACTTAAGCTGCTACGTCTTGAACTTGAAAGTGTATGTGTAACACTAGTTGGACATGAACTGTAGCTGTGGCAAAATACTTTAGCATACAAAATTGTATTTTTGTTCGTGGAAGGAATACCTCTTACGATTACATTATAGCTTAATAGTCTAGAATGATAAAGTAACTTACAAAAGTAACGCTTGCACTAAACGTGGGTTAGTCATTGACTTGGCCATGTTGTAGTCTCTAATTAAACCAAATATTGAATAAGCTTAACACACTAGCACCAGTTCTTACGATTATTAAGATTAGCAGTTAAATGTAGAAAATGGGGATCATCTAGCTCTCTCAAGTCTCAATGCAGGGTAGAGAAATCACGCAGCAGCCATGGTTAGGGGATGTGTTTGATTATATCGATGATTTTTGGTTGATTCCTTCATGCCTCACTTGAATTGTTTGTGATTTAAATCTAAATATTTCATATGTTTTACCATTTGATGTTTATTAGGATGAGCATATTTTAATTAGAAAATCTAAATGAAATTTTATAGCATATTACGCTTTAGATCTAAATGTTTCACTAAAATATTGCATGTCAAATGGTTTTTTATGTGAATTCTTTGTTTCTCATGCTTTCTGCTTCATGTTTGTGATTTTTCATGTGATTTTACTTTCTAAATTGAAAATCTTAAGGCATTATGTAAGGTTAGGGGTTGATTGCATGAAAGGGTTTGGGGTTGTTTGGGTTTTGTTTGCAACATTGATAGGTGTTTTAGGATTACGCGAACGATATTATCTAGATAACCTTCCCTCGTAATATTCGAGAGATGTGGATTTGCCTTGACAAACGATTGTGGTAGTTCGGTGTTGGGGATCTTTGTTTGGGTTTTGTAGCTTCATATAACTATCTTTGCTGCCTTTAACAGTTCATTAGCAAAGAGAAAAAATTTTGAATTGCCACTCTTTGGAATGAAGCTAATCGGTAAACTAGAACTCTTTTTATAGAAATTTACCTAGAAACCAATGTTGGAGTAGAATTTCTACGCAACTTGGAATGCCGATTTAGTACGAGACCATGGCGGTTTGTGATAGTGCACTTAATGTTTACAAGCGTAACGTTTGGAAATTGTAGATTCATAATAGAGTCTTTATTCCTGCGATGTTTAAAACAAGTTGTAACATATTTGGTTGTAATCTTGGACTCTAAGAAGAGTCGTATATAATATGAATGAATCACTAGTATCTAATCAAGTTGGGTATTTTCCTCCTTCCTTTGTGCATGTGCATCTTCTCATCTGTCTCAAGTTATTTCTTTATACGGTATGATCTTCTTTGTTGATATATATAAGAATTGATTCATCGTACTTGTAAATGGTCATTTCTACAATGGCCACATTTGTTATTAAATTTTGGGTTCACGAGGTCCAAGCTTATGTATGTTTGTTTTTAATGCCTAATTACTTGTCACTGAAATCAAGGTTGGTGTAGTAATTTGAGAAGGAAAACCGCACGGAGGTTGCTTTGCAATCGGCAATCCATTCCATAGAAGATTCTAGCGAAGAAAAGTCTCCTAGTGTAGCCACTTACTCATCTCATTAGTCATTTAACTACTCTAATCTTAGCAATACATCCTACAAGGGGTTAAAGTCAATAGTAAAAAGGATGTAACCCCTGCTAGCGTTTGCCAACGGATTGACTAAGTTAATGGGAACGGCATTGATACACTTTTAGATGTGATATGTCCTAAAACTTTTTCTCTCACTAAAACCCTAATACATTAGCGCCGTTAGGGTTTCTTCACTATGCCGCCGGACGGCATGGCGGCTCAGCCAACTGCCGTCGACCCTCCTCCCCCTTCTCAAACAAATAACGCACCCATGCCTACTCCTTCCTATGCCTCTAAACTGGCACAACCTAAGGCGTTCGTTTGCAATACTGCTCCAGTTCTTCATTCTATTCCTTTGGCGCCAAGGCAAACCACGAGCGTTAATGGGAACACAGGCTGTTTGTTCACGCCACTAGAGATTGAAGCGGGCGACAAGCGCTTTGTTAACACCATTATTCTCAAATTTTCGGCAGGGAGACCCTCGGTTTATGCTATTCAAGAGGAGATAGCACGTTCATGGAAGTTGAAAGAACCGTGTGTGGTAGGTCTCTTGGACCCTAGGCATGTTATGGTAAGGCTGGCGTCATCGGAAGATTTGATTCTAGCCTTGTCCAAGGAATCCCATATGATTCAATCCAGTATGTACAGATCGTTTCGATGGTCTCCGGATTTCGCCTTTCGGAAGGATAGTACTAACGTTGCTGTTTGGGTTCGTTTACATCACTTGCCGTTAACCTTTTTCAATCCGTCCTTTCTGCAATGTATTGGAAACTCTTTGGGGAAATTTTTAAGGGCTGATGAAAAGACCCTTGCCCTCTCTAGGCCAGCCTTTGCCAGAATATGTATTGAGGTGGATGTTGCAGAGGCGTTGCCCTCTCGTTTCTGGATTGGAACTAGCAAGGAACAAGGTTTCTGGCAGCCCTTAGAGTTTGAAGGGAATATACTTTACTGTGTTGGCTGTGGTTTGCTGGGACATACTAAGGAGAGATGTCGTAAAGGACAACGGAGAATGCCGAATATTGATGACAAAGAGAAACATGAAGATCATGTCAAAAAAGCTCCTATTGATGGACATGTAAACAGGCCCAATCCGGCTAATGTATCGAAGGGTAAGGATAAGGTTGAAGCTCGGCAAGGGCCTTCGGTTATGCCAAAAGCAGCGCCTAGATGGGAACCAGTCGGGGTATCGAGGAATCCCATGGAGGCATCGGTATCTAATGCCAAAAACTCACAAGGGGCCAATAAGGATGCAGAGGTTATAGATGTTTGTAACGATCAGGTTTGTGAGCTGTGGGGATTTCGTGCAATCCTAAGGTAGTCAAACAACCAATTACTGAGACTAGTCAAGTGGTGGATAAGAATGATGAGAACATTGCACCCGACCAAAATCAAGATACTCAGGCTGTGGATAATCCTGCTGGAAATCAAAAGGCTAAGGATGGATTACTTCAGTCTAATCCTTTCGCTGTTTTGGAGGATTTGGTAGAGGAAGTTGAGGAGCTTTTGGAAAAATCAAATAGCCAGAATGTGGATAAGTCGGGGCCTATACCTCAATCTGCTGAAGATCCTAAGGCTCTATCTAAGGGCGGTGAGGTTATAGGCGAGTCTGATCAAATTGGGATTATAGATGCTAACACTGAATCAGTTGTATTAGGTCAACTATGGGATGATATTGTGCACAAACAACCCCGGAAACATGGGAAAGCTCATTCTACAGGCGGAGATTATGAAGATAAATTCGATGAATGGGCAGATCATTATACAGATGATGATATTCACAATGTTCAACTGCGAGAATCTTTTCTAGTTTACTGCGAGGATAGAATAAAGGCAGGGAAGAAGCAAAAAATACAGAAAGGCAAACCACATAATGTGCGTGTTACTAGGGCCAAATCTAAGGCCCGAAAGAAATCAAATTAATTGTTTTTTATGTCGATACTCATCCGAATGCTCGGGTATTGGCAACAAAGCGACTAGACGTTATCTACGCCGCTTAAAATGTCGAATAAGCCTTTTGTGTGTGCAATTTTGGAACCCAAAATTAGAGGAGATCGTATTTCTAGTATTTGTAGAAAACTCAAGTTTGATGGGTTGCATGCATGGGAACCCGCATAATCGTCACATTTGGTTATTTTGGCATAGTAGTGTTAAAGTAGACTTGGTGGAATGCTCGATCAATTTATTACTGCTTTCTATTCTTAAAGATTCGATATTAAATGTATGGCCTCTTTTGTATACGCTAAATGTACTATGGAGGGTCCTGAGGAGTCTTTGGGCGATTTAGAGGATTTTTCGCCTAGATGTAACGAGCCGTGGTTTGTCGGGGGATTTTAATGTTATTTCCAATTCCTCCGAAAAGCTTGGGGGTGCTCCATGCATCATTAATGAAATGGAAGAGTTCAATGATTTTATGCTTTGAAAGCCGGTTTGATGATGCGGGTTACGAAGGCACCGATTTACATGGTGTAACAATCAAGGTGATGGGCATAGGATTTGGAAAAGGTTGGACGTAATTCTTATTAACGGTTTGTTCAAATCGCTTGTCCTCGCTTTGGTTAGACATTTAGCTAGGTCTAACTCGATCATGTCCCTTTAATTCGGATTTTCTGAGTCCGGGAAAAAGGAGGAGGTTTCAAGTTCTTACGAATATGGCTAGACCATCCAGACTTTAGTAATTTCGTTCGCAGTCAATGGCAAGTCCATGTTGAAGGCTCGGCTATGGACATTTTGTTCAGGAAATTGCAATTGCTCCGCGGTGCTTTGAAGCATTGGAATTGGAATGTATTTGGGCATGTGCAACGTAACATTGAACGTGTTCAAGATGATATTCTCCGCTTAGAGACAGATCTTCAACAAGGGGCCGATGTCGCTGCTATGGAGTCTTTAACGGCCGCAAGCAACTTTGGCAGCTTCTAAAGTGGGATGAGGAACTGATAGTCTCTAAATCTCGGCAGCAATGGTTGAGGGAGGGAGATAGGAACTCGGCTTTCTTTCATGCTAGTATTAAAGATAGGTTTCATCAAAATTACGTTCGGGTAAGATTGACGATACAAGAAGTGATGATATTTCTAAGGTAGGCCCATGGCGGTGGATTATTTTTCCTCGGTTTTCTCGTCAACTAATCATATGGTGGATGATTCTTTATTTGTTGGTTTTCCGAATAAAGTATCATTGGAGGAAAATATTGTTCTTAGCTCTCAGGCCTTCGAAGCCGAAATTTGAAATTTGGGATGCTGTTAAGGGGCTTAATCCAGATAGTGCGCCGGGGACGGATGGATTTACAGGATGGTTTTATCAGGGCTGTTGGGAGATCATTAAGCCAGAGGTTTGTGGAGCAGTTCGTGAATTTTTCAATGGTAAAATTTTGCATAGGGGTATGGTTTCCACAGCTTTGGTGCTAATTCCCAAAGTATCGAATCCATCTGGGTTTGGGGACTTACGGCCTATAAGTCTGTGTAATTTTTCATGCAAAATTCTATCGCGTATTTTAGCTAACAGGCTCTCTCATATTCTTCCCCGTCTGATATCACATGAGCAAGCTGGATTTGTTAAAGGAAGGAGTATTCAGGAAAATATTCTTTTGGCTCACGAAATGGTCCATCGGATAGATAAAAAGGTCAGAGGTGGTAATGCTGTCTTTAAATTGGACATGTCTAAAGCGTATGATCGCTTAGAATGGGATTATTTAGATCGGGCCCTGGGTGCGCATGGTTTTAGTAAGGAGGTTTGTATCTTATTCCAAAATCTCATCAACAATGTTTGGTATTCGCTTCGCATTAACGGTGAGAACTTTGGTTTTTTTAAATCTCATCGTGGTGTTCGGTGTTCTAAGCAGGAGACCCTTTATCTCCTCTGTTGTTTATTTTGGCTCAGGAGGTTTTGTCGTTCAATATTAATAGAGCTGTCCGAGAAGGGGGGATTAAAAAGTTTACTCATGGCAGCGGGGACATAATTATTTCGCACCTGCTTTACGCTGATGATATGCTTCTGTTTTGCAATGCGGGAAAACCGTCCATTTTTGGACTTCGGAAAGTTTTATCTTGTTATGAGCAGAGTTCGGGGCAGCTTGTCAATATCCAAAAGAGTGGTTTTTTTGTTTCAAAGAAATGTTCAAGAAGGAAGATTGCTCGATTGAAGAATGGTCAGTTGTTCTCATAAAGTTTGGCCGTTGAAATATTTGGGCCTCCTCTGCTTTAAGGGCCGAGCTCGTCAAGCTACTTCGAGGATTATGAAAATCGTATATCTAGGCGTATTACTGGGTGGGGAGCTCGTCTCTTGTCCTTCGGAGCTAAGCTTACACTTGTTAAATCTGTTCTATGCAGTATCCCGATTTATGCATTGGCTGCCATTCCGTTTTCACCTTCGGTTCTTCGTCGAATGGAGATGAAAATGGCTAATTTTTTATGGGGCTCTAATGGGGAATCTCGCATTCATTGGTTAGCCTGGGCAAAGATTTGTCGGCCTTTAGAGGAAGGAGGTTTGGGCATTCGTTCTCTCTCGGATATAATGGATTCGTTGCATGCAAAATTAGCTTGGAGTGCCATGCAAGGTATAAGTCTTTGGGCTCGGTTTTGCTGGTCTAAATATGGGGGCGATTCAGGTTTTAACATTCCCATGGCTGCCTCGAGACCTTGGCATGCGATCATGGGTCAAATGTGGAGAGTTCAACAATGTAGTCGCTGGATAGTCGGACGTGGCAGAATTTCATTTTGGGATGCAAATTGGTGTGGTGTTCGTCTATGTGGCCCTCTTCCAATAGATCGTAATTTAACAGTTCGAGATGGTATAAATAATTTTCAGGATTTCGCTCCCTTGGTGGATGCTGAGTTGCATGATCGAATTAAGGCGGTTGTTTGTGTAGATGAAGTTCCGGATAGGCTTATTTGCTCGCTGTCAACGTCGGGAGATTTTAAAGCTGCTAATTTTTGGAATCATTTTCGGTTGAAACATCCAGTTCTCAGTTGGGCAAAAAAGATTTGGTGCTCTTGGATTCCGCTTAAAATTAGTTGTTTCATATGGAAATTGTTTCACAATGCCATTCCGGTGGATTTAAATATTCAGTCTCGACATGTTACGATGGTCTCTAAATGCATGTGCTGTACCGTGAACCCATGCCAAGAATCTGTAAATCATCTCTTTGTTCAGTCTGAATCAGCTCAAGCCCTTTGGCTTCGTCTTGCTCAAACCTTTGGTGTTCGATATTCTGGTTCTAGCTTGATTCAACTGTTCGGTGTTTGGTCTAAAGGGTCTCTTCGACAACAATCTGTGGCTTGCCGGCTGGGAGCTTTTATGGTCATGTGCTGGGAGATTTGGAAGGGTCGATGCGCTGCATATTTTGAAGGAATCCCGATGGAGGTGGATAACATTTTCAACCGGGTGATGTGTGCGCTTCGAGAGATGGCTTTTATGTATCACCCAAATCCCAAATGTCGAGTGGTGCTACACTGGTTTTGATGGCTGCAGCAATCCCGATTCAGCGCTTTGAGGCTAAAAGAGGTTTATGGCTTAAGTGGTCTCCCCCGTCGTTTGGCAGATATAAGCTAAATACGGATGGTTCAGCTCGAGGAGGTGTATGCTCGGGTGGTGGGGTTATTCGCGATGCCTCTGGCTCGCTAATAGCTGCCTTCTCCTCCTTTTATGGGTCCGGTACCAACATGAAAGCTGAGATTGTGGCCCTTAAAGATGGTTTACAACTGTGTCATTCTTTGGGGTTGACGGACGTAGATGTAGAATCTGATTCCTTGGTTGCTATAAAGGCGTTGCATAATGATCATGGGTTTCCTTGGCAACATGTTTATGATCTAAGAAGATGTAGTGATCTTTCTCGTCTCTTCCGTCTGTCCCATGTTTATAGAGAACAGAATAGGGTGGCGGACTTTCTGGCCAGTTTTGCGTACAACCATAGGGCTTCAAAAATTTTGAGTTCGACTGGATCTTCCTGTAAGGCCAAAATGCTTATGCATTTAGACAAATATGGTTTTTACAGCCAGAGAAAGGCTAGATAGTTGTCTTGTAATGTGTTATTTTGCTTCTTTGGGTTTTTTCAAGTATTTCTTGTTAGAGGTCGGGCTCCTTTGTCCCCCTAAATCGGGTAAAATTTGGCCGGTTGTCCCCTCCGGTTTGTTCATTTCTTTTATATTAATAAATTTCCGAGGTGCCGCCCTGCTTTTTAAAAAAAAAAAAAAAAAAAATGTCCTACTTTGAATAATTTAACTATCAATGTTGTGTCTTATAGTATTGTGTCAGTTTGTTGGTGCTTGTTTTATTGATTTTCCTTTCTCGGTAGTAGTGTCTGTGGTTGTGGTATCATTGGCGCCCCGCCATATGAATGAATCAAGGTATGTAGTACTTCTATTTATATGCATTTATGTGTAGTGATACAAGTTAACTCACATTGATGGTTGTATTGCGAAGACTTTATTGTGTTTTACTTTCTATCGGGTTCATAGATTGGAAAAAAGTCAAATTGCTAAGCAAATTAGTAAACTAGAATGAAGCAAATCAAAACTAGAATGAAACAAATAATTAAACTAGAACTTTTTTTGTTTAAATTTTACCTCAAAACCAACTTCTTTGGAGTAGTATTGGTTTGATGCAAACTTTTATAGACACGCATTCGATGATTACAATGTTCAAGATCAATTTTGTGCCCCAATTCTAAAGGCTTAGCCTTTGATAATGTTTTGATTTGGGCATTAATTCCCTACTTTTAAGCGGGTGATTTTCACGAGAATAATCCTTTAAAATAGCTACTTTGTCCTGCGTGTAATATCATCTTGATGCGTCACTTATCTACGATAGAGGAGGTTCATTTACTGACTAAATGTTGATGTAACTTATTACTCAGAACTCCTCATGTACTGCATCGAGAACCAATTGAATCATTTACGATATCGTAAGCTAATTCGCTTTATGAAAGAGATTAATAATTCGTTTCTTTGTACATAGATGTAATGCATACATTTCTGTTATATAGTGCTTGGACTCAAACATCACGGCGATATCGCTTTCATGACTACACCACTCCTACTTCAATCCAAGCTCAGCCATGCCAATGGCTATAAGTGGTAGAGATTTTTGTGTTGTGCAAAAATAGGTAGTGGAAAAACTATGCATTTACAATCCCCATGATGCAATTTGATGTAAATGCACTTTGATGTACTTCCTTTATGTACATAGTAGATCGAATTTTATAGGTGCAATGAGATTAGCGGTGGAAGTCGAATAAAACCAGAATTATTTTTTAAAAAATAAATTTAGCATTCACAACGTTTCATAAAAAACGTTGTCATAGGTCTATTACAACGTTTTTTAAATGTTGTTGTCGACTATTACAGCGTTTTTTTAAAATGTTGTTGTCCACTATTACAACGTTTTTTAAATGTTGTTGTACACTATTACAACGTTTTTTTTAAAATGTTGTTGTCCACTTTTACAACGTTTTTTTTGAAATGTTGTTAATGTATACTATAACAACGTTTATTATAAAATGTTGTAAATACCTATAACAACGCTTTTCGAAAACGCCAGAAATACCTTTAACAACGCTTTTTTAAAAACGCTTGTGAAAACCATCAACAAAAAACCCTATTACAACGTTGGATAAGACAACGCTTTCTAAAACGTTGTTAATCTACTACAACGCTTTAAAAACGTTGTTAAAGGGCAATTTTGTTGTAGTGCATTTGGACGGTTTAGTAAGTAAGAAGGAGTGGATATCTTGTGGAGTATCGAAACGATACGACGCCTCTTCACGGGTTTTTCTATCATATATAAAATGACACCCTGGTTATGTTTATGTTACATAATTATATGTTGCATATATATCAGTAGTAGCGCATCGGGTCATTATGACTCATCTCGTACTTGTTTTTAGTTGCAAGAACGGAGCAAGCCGCACCGAGGTCGAGTAGATCGTGGATCGTAGCAGGGCGCAAATTGGTCGATAGATCGAGGTTAGATCGTTCGTGGTTCGTGGTTTGTTTTCAAATGTTCGACTTTCCCGAGTAGCGCCTTGGGAGTCTTGTCCCTTTTAGCATTGTCATTGATTTCATGTACTTTTGTTATTCTTGTGAGATCGACATTTTGTAAAGTTATTTAGACTTTACACGGTAGAATACTTGGGTATTTGTATTGGTTATTTCTTGGGCCGACATGTAGTGTCGTGTCTTTGTTTGTGGTTTTAGTATATATTTCGCTTGTCTCCTGCACGCAGTAGCTTTGGGGAATTTCCTTATTCTAATTTTTTATAGTTGTTGGTTGACCCGGATGCTTTAGCCATTGGGTATTTGTTATATGTTGGTTCTTTGTTGAAACGCCACTGAGTGCCGATGGTTGATTAGCGTCGAAATGTTAAGACGCGAAGTTTTGTTTTTCCTCCTTGAGAGATAATGTCTCTTGGTTTCATTTTCGTTGGTTTCGAAGCTTCATAGCTTGGAACTTCTTTTCTTATATTGCTCCGCTGATTTGATTTTTGAAATACCGTATTTAGTGCGGCGTTATGTTCATGTTTAGAGCGAGTTTGCTCGACTGTTTGACTAGCACTACTGTTTATCAAGTGCTTGTCCTCTTCTTAAGTTAGTTCCAGCGGCACGACCTTGGGATTTCGTGTTGGTATCCGGGTCGGGTCGTTACAAGTTGGGTCGGGTTAAAGCGGTCAAACCCATTACCCATTTTGACCCGTGACTTTTTATGCTATAAATTTATGTTTTTTGGAGGAATTTTTTTGGGTTGAGACTGCCGGCCGACCTTTAACCCGCTACTTCGCTTCAACCCGACCCATTCCGACCCAACACATTTAACATTTGGGTTCTAATGGGTTTTAACCTGTTACAACCCATTACCCATTCCAACCCAACCTAACCCACCCAATTGCCAGGCCTAGTCGTGCTGCTGCTAACTGCTTTTTTTTTTCTTCTGATGCCTTTTTCCTTTATAAGGAAAGTCTGCTGCGTACATTTTTTTATGCAAAAAACCAAAACTTTTGTCTGTGCATGCTCTTTGCCTCTTCTGTTTTTCTTCTGAAACCATAAGGCTTCTCTCTATTCATTTCCTTCTGCCGAAGGAAATCTATATCTCTACCTATCTATCTATCTGTTGGCATTCATTTCAAAAGCCCAAATACTTCCTCTGCTTTCTGTATTTGTTTGTTTTCTGTTACCACAAATGGCTGCTCCATTTATTACTAGTGCAAGTAAAGAAATGTGCAAGGACACGTTGAGCTGGTGGATGAACGAGATTTGCAGAGGAGAACGACGACGTTTCCATAGGACTTATGGGTTTCAGTGTGTTCTTTGGGTGGGCAGGTTTGCGTATAAATTGGGATATGATTCGGGAAACTTTCCATTTCTGGTCCACGTAGTCTCATATGTTCAACTTTTCACTGCACAAGATGTGTCCTACATTTGAGGAATTTTGCACGATGACCGGTACACCGACGGTTGAATGAGGTGCGGTTCCTTCCGTGACTTGTGTTGGGATTGGAGGCCCAAATCAATGATAGTGGCAGCCCCTTAAGCATTTCTCCCTTAGCCCAAATTCAGCCAAGCCCACATCCCTGGCAGCCCACCCATTCTCTCGCCGCTTTAGTTAAGGTCTATTTGGGAATTGTTGTTATTTGGTCCAGCTGTCCCATGTCCTTTTGCTATTCCCCTTTTGTAACCGCCTCTTTTATTGTTGCTGTAGCAGCCTTCATATATTGAGAGAGTGGGTGGATATTCAATGAGAGAGCAGAGCCTGAGTCCTTTTGTGCAGAGTGAGCAAAACCGTTTTGCAGGTTAGTGAGTTGTGAGGATCTAGTGTGTAGATCATGATCTCTTGGTGAGATAGTTAGAGAGAGAGAAAAAGCCAAAGTGAGTGAACCCCCTCGCTCGCCGACTCCCTTCTTCCTTCCTTTCTTCGCCTTCTGCTTTCTTCATGAACCGTGGTGTGTGAAGGCGTATTTGAGATTACGGGGCGAGCCTCTCTGTGAGTCTCGTGCTTTGTGAGTTTCGGGATAGGGTCGAGTTTGTTAGTCTGGGTTCTTCCTTCTAGGTTTTCTGGCTACAGTCTCTCTATTCATCTCCTTCTCTGTTCTTCCTCAGTTTGGGTTGCCGGAATGGGTTATAGGAAATCTTAATTCCCTTGGTTGTATTTGTTTTTAGAGGTCAGGCTCATTTGTCCCCCCTTGTTTGGGTAAGGCTGGTTGTCCCCCTCCTGTTTGTATCCTGTTTTTCTACTTTGAATGAGTTACTACTCTAGGAAGAGTTTAGTAAATGGCTTCATGATCCGAGACTAACGGAGTAGTCTTGGATAGTACTTAATGGACTGATGGTTAAGTTGTGACTCTATTGAATTTCATAGGTGAATATGGAATACTGTGTATATGTTATATTATGACTAAATGCATGATTTCCTACCTTGTCAAGAATTGATTCTTCTATGTGTTTCTATGATATGACTTATGAGCATATTGAATGTATTTGCCTTCGTGCCCGACCGTCTGTCTCTACGCTTAATGAATTGTGGTGAACTTGGATTCTACTATTAAGTGGAATTATGAATCAAAATTGAACTAAGCTTGATTTCACAATAATCAACTTAGGCTTCCCTTATATAATCGACTTGGGACTTTGAACTAAATTTCTAAATGGAAAGAGAACATTGCTATGCCTCAAACGAGAACATAGAAAAGAGTCTTGGGACACATATAGTGTTCAAACTCTATTTGGTTGGAATTGTAGTAAAGACTCAACGGAGTCAAGTTAAGGAACAATTGAACCTTACGAGGATCGTGGTGAGATCCTATGACAATTATATTCCAGTTGACTAGATTAATAACTTTTGGAACTTGAATTGAATAGAGTGAACAAACTTGGCACTTATGATTTAGAGACTCAAATGAGTTCCTATTGTGGTTTTGTGATTTATGTAACAATGTGCATAATCGTATTGAGTTTAGGTCATCATATCTACTTGAGAATTAGCAAGTAAACATCTACTTGTGCATTGCATATAAGTCCAAATTTTGGCATTACTTGAGTTTTCTTGATGATGGTGGGACGATGCATTGCCTTCACGAATTATGGAATTCGTGATTGTAATGTATCGCCGTATCCATTCGGGTTTCACACACACCTCCACCGCTAGCTGGGGAAGTAGCCCCTTTGTCGTAACCAATTGAGCACATTGGCTAGTGCTATTTTCCCGAGTAGAGAACTCGCACCGGAAGAGAGCTTCGGTACTTTGATACCGAACACGTATAATTGACACGATATGATTAACGCTTGTGATTGCAGGAGCAATGACGACATTGATTTTGTATCTTTCTATCCCTTATGTGGCCTCCTACGGGCACTTATGTGACAACAAAGTGTTAGTTGAACATGAGATCTTATTGACCATGTTTGTATTGGTCGATGTTATATGAGAGATTTGATATATGTATATATAGATATATGCATACTTGTATATGAGATATATATGAAAGACTTGACGTGTATATATATAGATATGCACACTTATGCATGATGATTTTATGGGAGATTTGATATGTATATTTAGAGATATACATACCGATATAGGTGTATATATATAAACATGAACCCTTACACGTGGTAACAAGGTGAATAGCTTGATTCGTATATATAATGATATGTATACTTGCATATGATGTTTGTGGGAACTACCTTCTAATTCATTTGATTTGTGTGTGAACAGGAATTACACCTCGTTCATTTGGACGCTTTAGTAAGTAAGAAGGAGTGGATATCTTGTGGAGTATCGTAACGATAGCTCTTTCACGTTTTTCATATATAAAATGACACCCGGGTTATGTTTATGTTACATAATTATATGTTGCATATATTGTATTAGTAGTAGCGCATCTTGGGTCATTATGACTCATCTCGCACTTGTTTTTAGTTGCATGATGTGATAAACGATAGTCGCACCGAGGTCGGAGTAGATCGTAATAGCGTAGGTGACGCCACCGTGATCGATAGATCGAGGTTAGATCGCGTATTGGTTCGCGGTGTTGTAGCAGCCGACTTTGAGTATTAGCTTGAGGAGTCTTATCTCTTTTAGCATTGTCATTGATTTCATGTACTTTGCTATTCTGTGAGATCGACATTTTGTAAAGTTATTTAGACTTTACAAATGGGTAGAATACTTGGGTATTTGTATTGGTTATTTCTTGGGCCGACGTGTTGTGTCAGGCCCCGTTTCGCTTTTAGTGGTGTTTATTTCGTTGTGTCTGTGCACGCAAAGAGTTTTGGGCTTTTCTCTATTCTAGTTGTTTATATTGTTGGTTGACCCTGGGTATGCTTTTAGCCGGGTAAGTGGCAATGTTATATCAGTTGGTTCTTTGTTGTAACGCCTACGATGTCCGATGGTTTGATTAGCCTGCAATGTTGCGGCACGCGAGTTTGTTTTCCTCCCCATCGTGAGATAATGTCTCTTGGTTTCATTGGTCGTTGGTTTCGAGCTTCATAGCTTGGGACTTCTTTTCTTATATTGTTCCGCATCTTCGAAATTTTATTATAACTGATTTTAGTACGGTGTTATGTTCATGTTTAGAGCGAGTTTGCTCGACCGTCCGAATTTGCACTATCATTTGCCCTTTATTAAGTGCTTGTCCTCCTCTTTATTAAGCCTTGTCCTTGCGTGATTGGGATTTCGTGTTGGAATCCGGGTCGGGTTGCCAAAATAGAAACATGAGAGGTTGAAACTAGATCACGCGGGTACAAGGATCCTTTGAATTTGGAGTATTTTAATTCTTTATCTCGAAAAGTTCAAGTTTAGGTTTCAAAGTATGGGAAGGTATTATCCAAGTCGAATATGCAAAAACAATCCAAATGGGCCTTTTTGGCCAAATATATCTTCAACAACAATATGTCAACTATAGAGATATATAAAAAATCAAAAATATGAATAGTACCAGAATTGATGAAAAGTGAGTTATGATCCGTGAATGATGTCTGTAGGATGATTGAAAGCTCAATCCATCTTTCAATCCATCAACTTCAAAACAATGCTGCTTTGTGGAGGTTTCACGTGGTGATTGATGCTCATTTGGATGGGGCTATAAACAAAAATGATTGAAGTCGTGAACAATAACAAATTTTAAGTTATCAAATCAAACGAAATCAATAACTCTGTTACTACCATAAGGGAACGAAAATTCAGCGAGCTTGAATATTTCGAAATCATTCTCGAAGGAAATTTTCTTCCGCACGTAAACTGTTTGGGAGGACGTATTTATTCATGCCGCTTAATTAAATTTACAAACAAAATCCCTAAATATCCCACCTAAATAACTAAATACAATAACACTTTGAAGGTTAAGTTACGGAAAAAAAAAAAAAGTGCGAACAATTTACATGACTTGTGGGAAACTTGGAGTAATAAATATGAAACATAAGGGGGTTGAAAGGGAAAATCGCGAAGAAGAGAAAGAGAGGAGTTCGAATATAACACTATCAGTCCAAGATTTAGGCGAAGACGCAAGAGATACAACAAGAAGTCGAATATGCAAAACAATCCAAATGGGACTTTTTGGGCAAATATATCTTCAACAACAATATATCAACTATAGAGATATATAAAAAATCAAAAATATGAATAGTACCGGAATTGATGAAAAGTGAGTTATGATCCGTGAATGATGTCTCAGGATGATTGAAAGCTCAATCCATCTTTCAATCCATCAACTTCAAAACAATGCTGCGTTGTGGAGGTTTCACGTGGTGATTGATGCTCATTTGGATGGGGCTATAAACAAAAATGATTGAAGTCGTGAACAATAACAAATTTTAAGTTATCAAATCAAACGAAATCAATAACTCTGTTACCAGAAGGGAACAAAAATTCAGCGAGCTTGAATATTTCGAAATCATTCTCGAAGGAAATTTTCTTCCGCACGTAAACTGTTTGGGAGGACGTATTTATTCATGCCGCTTAATTAAATTTACAAACAAAATCCCTAAATATCCCACCTAAATAACTAAATACAATAACACTTTGAAGGTTAAGTTACGGAAAAAAAAAGTGCGAACAATTTACATGACTTGTGGGAAACTTGGAGTAATAAATATGAAACATAAGGGGGTTGAAAAGGGAAAATCGCGAAGAAGAGAAAGAGAGGAGTTCGAATATAACTCTATCAGTCCAAGATTTAGGCGAAGACGCAAGAGATACAACAAGAAGTCGAATATGCAAAACAATCCAAATGGGACTTTTTGGGCAAATATATCTTCAACAACAATATATCAACTATAGAGATATATAAAAAATAAAAAATATGAATAGTACCGGAATTGATGAAAAGTGAGTTATGATCCGTGAATGATGTCTGTAGGATGATTGAAAGCTCAATCCATCTTTCAATCCATCAACTTCAAAACAATGCTGCGTTGTGGAGGTTTCACGTGGTGATTGATGCTCATTTGGATGGGGCTATAAACAAAAATGATTGAAGTCGTGAACAATAAAAAATTTTAAGTTATCAAATCAAACTAAATCAATAACTCTGTTACAAGAAGAGAACGAAAATTCAGCGAGCTTGAATATTTCGAAATCATTTTCGAAGGAAATTTTCTTCCGCACGTAAACTGTTTGGGAGGACGTATTTATTCCTGCCACTTAATTTAATTTACAAAGAAAATCCCTAAATATCCCACCTAAATAACTAAATACAATAACACTTTAAAGGTTAAGTTACGGAAAAAAAAAAGTGCGAACAATTTACATGACTTGTGGGAAACTTGGAGTAATAAATATGAAACATAAGGGGGTTGAAAGGGAAAATCGCGAAGAAGAGAAAGAGAGGAGTTCGAATATAACACTATCAGTCCAAGATTTAGGCGAAGAGACTTCTGGTTTAGTTTGTTGCGAGCAAGGGGTAGAACAAGAAAAGACAGAAGTAGAACATGAGAGGTTGAAACTAGATCACGGGTACAAGGATCCTTTGAATTTGGAGACTTTTAATTCTTTATCTTCGAAAAGTTCAATTCTTTAGCTTCGAAAAGTTCAAGTTTAGGTTTCAAAGTATGGGAAGGTATTATCCAAGTCGAATATGCAAAAACAATCCAAATGGGCCTTTTTGGCCAAATATATCTTCAACAACAATATGTCAACTATAGAGATATATAAAAAATCAAAAATATGAATAGTACCGGAATTGATGAAAAGTGAGTTATGATCCGTGAATGATGTCTGTAGGATGATTGAAAGCTCAATCCATCTTTCAATCCATCAACTTCAAAACAATGCTGCTTTGTGGAGGTTTCACGTGGTGATTGATGCTCATTTGGATGGGGCTATAAACAAAAATGATTGAAGTCATGAACAATAACAAATTTTAAGTTATCAAATCAAACGAAATCAATAACTCTGTTACCAGAAGGGAACGAAAATTCAGCGAGCTTGAATATTTCGAAATCATTCTCGAAGGAAATTTTCTTCCGCACGTAAACTGTTTGGGAGGACGTATTTATTCCTGCCGCTTAATTCAATTTACAAACAAATACCCTAAATATCCCACCTAAATAACTAAATACAATAACACTTTGAAGGTTAAGGTACGGAAAAAAAAGTGCGAACAATTTACATGACTTGTAAGAAACTTGGAGTAATAAATATGAAACATAACGGGGTTGAAAGGGAAAATCGCGAAAAAAAAAGAGAGGAGTACGAATATAACACTATCAGTCCAAGATTTAGGCGAAGACGCAAGAGATACAATAAGAAGTCGAATATGCAAAACAATCCAAATGGGACTTTTTGGGCAAATATATCTTCAACAACAATATATCAACTATAGAGATATATAAAAAATCAAAAATATGAATAGTACCGGAATTGATGAAAAGTGAGTTATGATCCG
This sequence comes from Codonopsis lanceolata, assembly GCA_013146195.2. Classification (NCBI taxonomy): domain Eukaryota; kingdom Viridiplantae; phylum Streptophyta; class Magnoliopsida; order Asterales; family Campanulaceae; genus Codonopsis; species Codonopsis lanceolata. The sequence continues at coordinate 174,379,783 of CM028377.1, forward strand.
TGAATGATGTCTGTAGGATGATTGAAAGCTCAATCCATCTTTCAATCCATCAACTTCAAAACAATGCTGCTTTGTGGAGGTTTCACGTGGTGATTGATGCTCATTTGGATGGGGCTATAAACAAAAATGATTGAAGTCATGAACAATAACAAATTTTAAGTTATCAAATCCAACGAAATCAATAACTCAGTTACCAGAAGGGAACGAAAATTCAGCGAGCTTGAATATTTCGAAATCATTCTCGAAGGAAATTTTCTTCCGCACGTAAACTATTTGGGAGGACGTATTTATTCCTGCCGCTTAATTTAATTTACAAACAAAATCCCTAAATATCCCACCTAAATAACTAAATACAATAACACTTTAAAGGTTAAGTTACGGAAAAAAAAAGTGCGAACAATTTACATGACTTGTGGGAAACTTGCAGTAATAAATATAAAACATAAGGGGGTTGAAAGGGAAAATCGCGAAGAAGAGAAAGAGAGCAGTTCGAATGTAACACTATCAGTCCAAGATTTAGGCGAAGAGACTTCTGGTTTAGTTTGTTGTGAGCAAGGGGCAGAACAAGAAAAGACAGAAGTAGAACATGAGAGGTTGAAACTAGATCACGGGTACAAGGATCCTTTGAATTTGGAGACTTTTAATTCTTCATCTTCGAAAAGTTCAAGTTTAGGTTTCAAAGTATGGAAGGTATTATCCAAGTCGAATATGCAAAAACAATCCAAATGGGCCTTTTTGGCCGAATATATCTTCAACAACAATATGTCAACTATAGAGATATATAAAAAATCAAAAATATGAATAGTACCGGAATTGATGAAATGTGAGTTATGATCCGTGAATGATGTCTGTAGGATGATTGAAAGATCAATCCATCTTTCAATCCATCAACTTCAAAATAATGCTGCTTTCTGGAGGTTTCACGTGGTGATTGATGCTCATTTGGATGGGGCTATAAACAAAAATGATTGAAGTCATGAACAATAACAAATTTTAAGTTATCAAATCCAACGAAATCAATAACTCAGTTACCAGAAGGGAACAAAAATTCAGCGAGCTTGAATATTTCGAAATCATTCTCGAAGGAAATTTTCTTCCGCACGTAAACTATTTGGGAGGACGTATTTATTCCTGCCGCTTAATTTAATTTACAAACAAAATCCCTAAATATCCCACCTAAATAACTAAATACAATAACACTTTAAAGGTTAAGTTACGGAAAAAAAAAGAGCGAACAATTTACATGACTTGTGGGAATGTAACGCCCCGTATTCTTGCATGTGCATTGTATGCCTGTTTTCTTACTTTCTTGGTTGATTGTGAGCATGTCTACTTGTTATACAAATGTTTTAGAATCATTCATGGATCATTTTAGAAGTCCATAACATGATTAGAATCATATAAACTTGTTTGTAGAATCGCCGGTTTGATCGCGTTGAATTTAGCCTTAGCGATTCCTCTCGTTGCTCGTATTTGCTTCTATTTCGACGTACGAAGTGTTCGTTGAGTTCTTGACTTCATATTCAAGTCTTAATCATGTTGAAACAAACCTATTTCATGCCCAAGACATCCTAGTTTGATTGGCGTTTGATTTGAGTTTAATCTGTTGTTCATTTGTCGCGTGGTTCGCGCCTTGTCCTAGCTTGTTCCGGGGGTTGTTCGGGTGCGTTTCCGATGTGTTTTGAGTAGGGTTAGACCTTAGAATGGTTGCCCAAAAGTTTGGGACCATTTAGACCAAGTTTAGATCATGTTTTAGAGGTTCGAGCCGAGGCGCCGCATTGAGCCGGGAGGCGCCCGCCTCAACTGCTGAGAGTATTTGCTGAATGGTCTGAACTTTGGGGAGGCCTCAGTACATGAGGCGGCCGCATGGGCCTTAGTGAGGCGCCCGCCTCACTTGGTTTGCTGCTACGGGCAGATTTCTTCCTGTTTCGAAATTTGACGAATTGCTTACTTCAAACCCCTACTTAAACCTATCCTAAACCTCCCTAACCCTTCCTACTTAAGTCCTAACATCCCTAACTATATTTCTAAGTTAGATTAAGGTCTCATTAGTTGATCATTAACCCCCAAATCAGATTTGAAAAGGGACCACAAGTGTTTGACACTTGTCCCACTCACCATTTGACCAAATATAAGCCACAATCAGCTCTTCTCTTCTTCATTTGCTGAGCTCTCTTCCATAGAACGAATTTCCATCTTCTCCAAGGTTCTCCCATGGTTTCCTAAGGTTTTCTTCATCATCTACTCTCATTCATTCATCATTTGCCCAAGACTCATTCATTAAAGTTGAAGAGCTCATCAAGGGGAGCATTTCCATCCGAATAGATTCTTCTAGTTCTTTCTTTGGTGTGTATCAAGTAAGTTACTCTCTTCTTCATCTTCTTCTTTAGTTCTCATTGACCCTAAGGAAACAAAGCCTATGGTGGTTGAGGTCAATGAGGACACATGTTATGCTTCCTATGCTATATTCATGTATGTTGGGATTTTGAGCTTGTTAGGAGCATGTATAGGAAGATTTCTTGCCTATGAAAGTATATAAAACTCTTGTATCTTGATTTTGTAGGACTTTGAACATGTTAGAAACATGTATGGTAATTGTTGATGAAAATGTTGTTAAGTGATAATGGCCTAAATTGAGCTTACATGAGATGTGGTATGTTGAATGTGTTATATCTTCAATTTTGGACTCTATGATGAACATGTATCATATTATTATGCCTTGGTAAATTTATGACCTTGTTGAACCTAGAAATGACCTAGGTTGGGTTATGAAGCATATAGCTTCAATTTCTCCAAATTTGGGAATTTAGAGCAAAGACTCAACGGAGTTGATTCTAGGGAAGATTTGAACTTGATAAACCCTAATTTCAATCCCTACGAAGTTTGGACAACGTTCGGTTAAGTTTACTCAATGTTTAAGTTGAGTTTATTTATGTGCATTTGAACCCGTTATGATTATTTGGTTATGAGCAATTGATTGCCTTGACTTGGTTTATTGTAGAGAATTATACCCTACTTGGTCGGTCGAGTTCGCTCTTGTCGAATTCGATCATTATTTGGTCTTTACGAGTAAACATCTACTTGAGCATTGCATTAAGTCCAGCTGGCACAATTTGGTTTGATTTTTATGTCGTGGTAGACGATGTATAGCCTTCACGAATTGAGAGATTCGTGCTCGCTATGGATCGCCGCACTGGACCTCACACACCCCTCCATTGTAGGCCGCAATGGGGAAGTAGCCCTTTGCCGTATCAATAAGTGCGCCACCGGCCGCTATTAGCCGGCGGAGTTCGGTATATCGATGCAAAGTCACGAGCATCGTAGTCACGATATTGGGTTAACAAACTATTTTGCAGAGCTACGAAGCCGTGCCTATATCATATCCTACTGTATGATTTATTTCCTTGCACTTACGTGAATAATGTGCTAAGTGCTATATGATGAACGTGAACCCTAATTGTGATAAATGCCATGTTATAACATGATCATGCATTATAGTAACTTACTAAGTCTTTCGACTTACCCTATTTGTTTGTTTTGTTTCCTTAGATCCGAGTCGAGGAGCCGGTCCGGGATAGATTCGCTTGATCCACGTTCGGTTGTTTGTAGTATAAAGGTTGATCTTTTGGACATCTATTAGTTAACCTTTTATTTTGGAAAGGACGATGGGAAGCAAGTCAAGTAGACTTAGCTTGGGTTTATGTTGTTTTCAATGATGTTGTAACTTAACTACTTAAACTTGTAATCTTTTGGTAAGCCGACTTATATGTCGAGCCTGTTTATTATGTATGGTTCACTACAGTTTTCTTCCGCTAAAGCTCGTTATTTATGTTGTTGTTATTGTCTCCGGCATGTTGTGGCCGTTGAGGTTATTATAAGCATGTGTTAATAATTGTAGGAGTAGTTGTTGGGTTCCGGCTGTAACGTCGCCGATGACTTGTTTAAATTAGGTTATTTTTCCGGCCAAGTGTAGCCGAGTTGTTGTATGTATGCGATGTTGCGCCACATGATTTTTGTGATCTTACTATGCATGCTTGTGTTATTGATTATTTGGACGGCGCGACTTGATCTCGTGATTGGGTCCGGTCGGGTCGCACGCTTGGTATCGAGCTATAAAGTTAGCCGCCGCCAGATAGGTTCCATGGCCTAGTTGGGTTGGTTAATTGTGTGTGTATTCTAACGTCGAGTGAATTCTTGTAGGAGTCCGATGGTTAATCCAGGGAGAGGTAGACCCAGGAGAGTTCCGGTTGAACCCGAAGTAGAGGTACCGCCGCCGAGGATCCGTAGTTCCGATATGGCCGAGTTACATCGCATCGTTAGCTTTTCTCCGGCCGGGCAGCCAGAGCAGTGCAGAGGAGCAGCACCACCACCACCACCTCCACCACCGAGACCAAGGACTGACACTACCCTTGTAGAGAGGTTTCTTAAGCTAAAGCCTAGTTCGTTTCTTGGAGAACCGAAACCGAGAGAGGCTGAGTTATGGATGGAGGAAATGATTAAGATATTGTCCATGATGGGGTGTTCTGACGAAGAAAGGGTTATGTTAGCAACCTTTATGTTTAAGGGAGCCGCCGAGCACTGGTGGACTGTTTTGAAAGAGAGTTGGGAGATGCAACAAGTTCCCATTACATGGGCTAATTTCCAAAGAGAGTTTAAGAATGAGTATGTGCCGGATGTGGTTCGCAATCAAAGAGAGAAGGAGTTCTATGATCTTGAGCAAGGTAGTATGATGGGCGTAGTATTCTCGCAGTTCACGCACTGAGCCGGTATTGTACGTATCTGATTCCCACGGAGGCAAGGAGAACGCACAAGTTTGTGAAGGGGTTAAGAACCGAGTTTAGAAAGCAGATTCTAGCGCTTAAGCTCACCGATTATCGGACCGCAGTTGATAGAGCGTATGAGGTGGAGCAAGACATTGATGAACACCGAGTTAAGAATAATGCTAGTAATGCACGGCAGACTACCCAGAACAGTAATCAGGGCAACAATTCGGGTAATAGAAGGGGTTATCAGGGGAACCGTGATAGGAAAGGAGGAGGCCAAAGTAGGCCACAATCTGGGAAACAAGGTAATAATACTACTTCATCTAAGGGGCAACAAGGACAACAGAAAGGGAGTATGACTTGCAGCTATTGTCAGAAGCTAGGTCACACAGTTGATTGGTGTTGGGCGAAACTTGGAAAGTGTACAATTTGCGGAGATGGTACTCATTTTAGGAAGGAGTGCCCGAAAGCAGGGGCAACTCAACCGGGAAATGTGGCTCAGGCTGGAGCCAAGAGAAGTGCAGATGGGAAACCTAAAGTTCAAGGCCGGGTGTTTGCGCTTGATCAGCGCGAGGTTCAGGGGTCCACGGCAGTGATTGGAGGTACTCTTTCTCTATTCGATCATAAGGCTCGAGTTCTCATAGATCCAGGGTCTTCACACTCATATGTTGCTTCACACTTTATTGAGAACCTTTATGCTTTTGCCTCAACCTTGCCATATTTGCTTGAAGTGTCTACCCCGCCGGGGAATATATGCTCGCCCTCAAGTGTTTAAGTCTTGTGATGTTTTGGTGGGTGACCACACTTTGCATGCGAATTTGGTAGTTCTTCCTATACGTGACTTTGATGTTATTCTTGGCATGGACTGGTTATGTGCTTATCATGCTATAGTTGACTGCCATAGAAAGAGAGTGACCTTTATATGCCGGGTGTGCGAGTTTACTTTTGTGGTGATCATGCTTCGAGTGACGTGCACTTTATTTCTGCATTGAGGGCTAGAAAATTGCTATCTCAAGGGTGTACGGGTTATCTTGCATGCGTAGTTGATAAGAGGAAGTCTTCGCCTAACTTAGAAGAGGTTCCGGTAGTGTGTGAATTTCCCGACGTGTTTTCTACCGATCATGCTATGCCACCCGATAGAGAACTAGAGTTTTGCATTGAACTTATTCCGGGACTTCACCGATTTCTAAGGCACCGTATATATAGAATGGCACCATGAGCTTAGGGAGTTGAAAACCCAGCTTGCAAGAACTTCTAGAGATTGGTTTTGTTAAACCAAGTGTGTCGCCTGGGGCGCACTCTGGCCTTGTTTGTGAGAAAGAAAGATGGGAGTTTGCGGTTGTGTATAGACTACCGAGAATTGAATAAGGTTACTATTAAGAATAAGTATCCTCTACCCCACATTGATGACCTTTTTGACCAGTTGCAAGGGTCCATTGTCTACTCTAAGCTTGATTTGAGATGGGGTTACTACCAGTTGAAGGTTAGAGAGGAAGACATTCAAGACGGCCGCACTAGGTATGGTCATTTTGAATTTGTGGTGATGCCGCTTTGGGTTGACGAATGCGCCAATGTGTTTATGGATTTGATGAACCGATTTTTTCACGCTTATCTCGATTGCTTCGTTGTAGTCTTTATTGATGATATTTTAGTATATTCGAAGTCTCGGGAGGAGCATGAGAAACATTTGAGGATCGTGTTGTCTATTCTTCGAGAGAAGCAGCTTTACGCCAAGTTTAGCAAATGTGCCTTTTGGCTTGAGGAAGTATCTTTCTTGGGGCACATAGTTTCGAGCGCCGGGATAGCCGTTGATCCGTCTAAGATTGAAGCGGTGACGAATTGGAAGAGGCCTAGTTCGCCATCGAGGTTCGGAGTTTCTTGGGTCTAGCGGGTTATTACCGAAGGTTTATTGAGGGTTTCTCTAGGATTGTGACTCCTATGACGAGGTTGACACAGAAGAACGTGCCGTTTGTGTGGAACGAGAAATGTGAGTCTAGCTTCCAAGAGCTTAAGAATCGGTTGACATCGGCACCTATTTTGGCTTTGCCTAGTGGAGGAGAAAATTTCGTGATCTACAGTGATGCCTCTAAGGATGGTTTGGGTTGTGTTTTGATGCAGAACGGGAGGGTGATCGCCTATGCATCGAGGAAACTATCTATTCATGAACAGAATTATCCGACACACGATATGGAGTTGGCTGCGATTATTTTCGCATTGCATAAGTGGAAACACTACTTGTATGGGTCTAAGTTTGAGATCTACACCGACCATAAGAGTTTGAAATACCTGTTTTCTCAAAAAGAATTGAACATGAGGCAGCGTAGATGGATGGAAAAGTTAAAGGACCATGACTGTACTATCTTGTATCATCCGGGGAAGGCAAATGTGGTAGCGGATGCCTTGAGTAGGAAAGTTTATATGTCTTGCATGATGGTGAAAGAATGGAAGATGTTAGAGGATTTGCGGGATTGGAATCCTAGTGTTGTTGATAGAGGTGTGATTTTTGCTAATATTCGTGCTACACCTGTTTTATTTGGGAAAATTAGAGAAGCGCAAGTGGAATGATCCCGAGTTGAGGAAAGTTATTGATGGGGCCGAGAGTGTATCGCCAGACTTTGTGGTTAATACTGAGGGTACCTTGACTTTTCGAGGTAGAGTTTGTGTCCCTTGTAATGCGGAATTGAAGAGGTTGGTTCTTGATGAGGCACATAAAACGAAGTATACCATTCACCCGGGGAGCACGAAGATGTACTTGGACTTGAAAAGACAGTTCTGGTGGAGAGGTATGAAGAGGGAAATCATGAGTACGTGTCTAAATGTTTGACTTGTCGCACAGTTAAGGCCGAGCATCGAGACCAAGGATTTCTACAACCATCGAGATTCCCCGAGTGGAAATGGGAGTTCATTACCATGGACTTTGTGACAGGTTACACAAGACGCGAGAGGGTTTAATGCATTGGGTTATCGTCGATGATTGACTAAGTCTCGCACACTTCATTCCGATAGCTATCACGCATTCTTTGACTCGCTTAGCGCCTTTGTATATCCGTGAGATCGTGAGACTTCATGGCGCATTCCTAAGTAGTATTGTGTCCGATAGAGACCCGAGGTTCACATCTAGGTTTTGGAAGTCATTGCAGGAAGCTTGGGGACTAGATTGGACTTCAAGATGCTTTTCATCCGCAAATCCGATGGTCATCCGAGCGATTAATTCGATTTTGGAGGATATGTCCGCGAAGCTTGTGCCGCTGGATTTCAAGGGAAGCCGATTCTCATTTGCCTTTGGCCGAAGTTTGCGATAATAACAGCTTATCAATGAGTATCAAGATGGCGCAGATGAAGCTTTGTATGGGCGTAAGTGTAGATCGCCAATTTGTTGGGATGAAGTTGAGAGGCGAAACTTTGGGGTTCCGAGTTAGTGCAACAATGCTCGCGAGCGTGAAGTTGATTAGAGATCGCTTAAGCACCGCTCAAAGTCGACAAAAAGAGTTATGCGACAATCAAGACGGATCTTGAATTCCAAGTGGGTGATTACGTGTTCTTGGGTAACACCGAGGAGAGGTACTAAGAGGTTTGGCAAGAAAGGGAAGCTTACACCGAGATACATTGGTCCGCTTGAGGTTCTCGAGAGAGTTGGGACCTTAGCGATCGTATAGCATTGCCACCTTCACTTTCTGAGACTCATAACGTGTTCCATGTTTCCATGTTACGAAAGTATTTGAAGGACGAGTCTCATGTACTCGAGTACGAGGAGATCACGCTCGAGCCGGATATGTCATAATGCTGAAAAGCCCGTGAAGATATTGGACACCAAGGAACAAGTTGCTACGAACCAAGAGAATTTCCTTAGTCAAAGTTCTTTGGAGGAATCACAACATTGAAGAAGCGAATGGGAGACGGAAGCGAGATGCGCGAGAAGCATCCACATTTATTCGACGAACTTGGTAAGAATTTAGGGACTAAATTCCTAAAGGAGGAGAGTGTAACGCCTCGTATTCTTGCATGTGCATTGTATGCCTGCTTTTCTTACTTTCTTGGTTGATTGTGAGCATGTCTACTTGTTATACAAATGTTTTAGAATCATTCATGGATCATTTTAGAAGTCCATAACATGATTAGAATCATATAAACTTGTTTGTAGAATCGCCGGTTTGATCGCTGCTGAATTTGGTCTTAGCGATTCCTCTCGTTGCTCGTATTTGCTTCTATTTCGACGCACGAAGTGTTCAAGGAGTTCTTGACTTCATATTCAAGTCTTATTCATGTTGAAACAAACCTATTTCATGCCCAAGACATCCTAGTTTGATTGGCGCTTGATTTGAGTTTAATCGTTGTTCATTTGTCGCGTGGTTCGCGCCTTGTCCTAGCTTGTTCCTGGGGTTGTTCGGGTATGCTTCGATGTGTTTTGAGTAGGGTTAGACCTTAGAATGGTTGCCCAAAAGTTTGGGGACCATTTAGACCAAGTTTAGACCAGTTTTAGAGGTTCGAGCCGAGGCGCCGATTGGAGCGAGGAGGCGCCCGCCTCAACCGGCCGAGAGTATTGCCGAATGGTCTCGAACTTTGGGAGGCTCAGACATGAGGCGGCCGTGATGGGCCTTAGTGAGGCGCCTCGCCTCACTTGTTTGTCGCTACGCGCATTTCTTCCTCAAGCTTCGGAATTTGACGAATTGCTTACTTCAACCCCTCTACTTAAACCTATCCTAAACCTCCCTAACCCTTCCTACTTAAGTCCCAACATCCCTAACTATATTTGTTAGATTAAGGTCTCATTAGTTGATCATTAACCCCCAAATCAGATTTCAAAAGGGACCACAAGTGTTTTACACTTGTCCCACTCACCATTTGACCAAATATAAGCCACAATCGCCTCTTTCTCTCTCTTCTTCATTTCGAGCTCTCTTCCATAGAACGAATTTCCATCTTCTCCAAGGTTCTCCCATGGTTTCCTAAGGTTTTCTTCATCATCTACTCTCATTCATTCATCATTGCCCAAGACTCATTCATTAAAGTCAAGAGCTCATCAAGGGGAGCATTTCCATCCGAATAGATTCTTCTAGTTCTTCTTTGGTGTGTATCAAGTAAGTTGCTACTCTTTCATCTTCTTTCTTTAGTTCTCATTGACCCTAAGGAAACAAAGCCTATGGTGGTTGAGGTCAATGAGGGCACATGTTATGCTTCCTATGCTATATTCATGTATGTCGATTTTGAGCTTGTTAGAGCATGTATGGGGAAGATTTCTTGCCTATGAAAGTATATAAAACTCTTGTATCTTGATTTAGAGGACTTGAACATGTTAGAAACATGTATGGTAATTGTTGATGAAAATGTTGTTAAGTGATAATGGCTCAAATTGAGCT
>CM028377.1:174390002-174478986 GCA_013146195.2 Codonopsis lanceolata
ATAGCTACATTCACAGTATAGAGAGGACTACTCAGATAGAGGAATATCACGACTCCATAATGAGACTTGGTGAGTAACCGGCAGGAGACCCCGCGATTTCTAATTTGAGTTGGTTGTCAACCCGTACACTGCTTGACCCATAGTGATTGAAGTCTACTAGTTAGTAACCAATTGCTACCTAGGGATGCGTAAGTTATTGTGTTTACTTGTTGCTTTAAGCCTAATCGTTAATAAGAGTATTAACGCATTGGTGTAACATGCTTTATCTATCGTAAATAGATTGTTAAGGATATGAATATTCCATACTTGGTACACACATAATAGATTAATATGCTATGTACATGATATTGATTGCCATGCACGTATGTGATTATATTATACGTGCATGAGACCATGATGAAGGATGCTCGTATGTGTTTTGCAACCCCTTTGCATCCTAAACGATTTAAAGCTTTTGAAGTCACTTGAGAGGGCCCACGACTTGATTATCAAGAGGTCTTCGTCGGAGAACTAGAACGGTATTATATGATATAGGAATTGACCGAACCCGTTACCAAATGGAATAAATTGAAAGTGACATCTTGTCCTGCTTGTGCAACATGTATATTGAAATCATGCCATGAATGAAAAAGAACTTGAGACTTGATTAAATGAGTTACTGTTCTACTTGATTTTATTGTAAGGGCGTTAGACCCTAGAGATTTGTGTCGTGACCGGAATAATTTAATTATCTCGGAAAACTCTTTAGGGGGATGTTTGTTAATTCGGCGCAACTATTGCACCTGCTTAAGAATTACTTGATTAGATGATAAAGAGGAATTTTCACCTCAATGTCTACGTTTGCTAGAACTTTGTAAGCCTTGATAATGTTCTTGAACCCCGCCAAGAGTCAAGATGACTCGACTTTGGAATTGATTGGGGAGAATATTTCAGTATTTCTTTCCCCCGTGTCTTGAGGCACACTAAGGTGGTCGTAGGATTGTGAATTCGTGGACGAATTCTTTTAAGGAGGTGAGGATGTAAGACCCCGAACCTTCGTGTAATTGACCTTACTGCTTTGCGTGTCGTTCAACCGTAACCTCGCTTACTCGACTTGAGGTAAGAACCTTGATTATCTGAGGGGACCGTATAGGAGCCAATATATTAGTTCCATATGTCCCCTAGACCTTAACTAGTTAAAGTCACAAGTCGTGACTCGACGATAGTCGGAATGCGACGCGATTGAGGGTTTACTTCCGTTTTGTGTTCGTGACCTCGGTTTGGGTCCTAGACCTCTTTAAGATGGTTTGTTAACATGTTTAGATGTGTTAGACTTCAAGTAGGAGGTGTTCCTTAAGTCTATCGAAGATCTGGAAGTTTTGGAGATAGCGTTCGTCTCTATCGCGTAATTCGGGAATCGAGTCGCGTAATCGCCTCTCCTTTGGGATTCTTATTTCCCTAAGTTGTTATTCAACTTCCTAGAAGTATTTAAGCTTCGTCATTAACCCTTAGACTTGCCTTAAAAGTCTCCTTTCCTTGCTCGTTTGATTTCGAGTTTGTTCGTCGTCCCGGTTGCACGATGTTGCACCCCTTCCCGGTTTCGCTCCGAGTTGTTTCGGGAGTTGTTCGGGTGTGTTTTAGACTTGTTTTGAGTTGGGTTAGACCTTAGGATGGTTGCCCATAAGTTTGGGATCATTTAGATCAAGTTTAGACCAAGTTTTGGAGGTTCAGGAGCCGAGGCGGCCGCATGGGATGGAGTGAGGCGCCGCCTCGGATCTTGAGCAATCTTGTGCGGGGAGGAGTGAGGCGGCCGCATGGGCATGGTGAGCGCCCGCCTCACCTGCAGAACAGCTACGGGATTTCTTTCCCTGTTTTGATTTTTGGTGTGAAATACCTATTCTACCCCTATTTTAAACCCTCCCCTTTACCTTGTCCACAACTAGGAAGGGTAGAATCGTCTTTCCTAACCCTTTATAATCTAATTTCCTCCTCCTCCTCCCTCATTTTCTTCACAAACCGTGAGTTTTAGAGAGAGAGGGAGAAGGAGCTTCAATGGGAGATTCGTCGATTCCCGGAGTTCCGGCCATCGGATGATCGAGCCGTGACCGCCATCGCGAAGCCCTCGCCGAGTAGAGTCTTTCCCCTCGGTTTGTCTTCCACATCCTAGAAGTTTGTGGCCCGATTGAGGTACGTTACTTGAGCCCTAGTTTCTCTCTCTACAAACATCTTGATGATAGATCGTTGGAGACTTGTTCCTTGTGATTTATTGTTATATTACATGTCAAAATGATATGTTTTGAATGGGTATCAATAGATTTTGTTAAGGGTTTGAAACCAAATGGATTATTGAGCATGTGGGAATTGTTATGATATAAGATTTATTTTTGTGGGGATTGGAACCCGGATAAATTGTAAATCCTGAAAATTTGCCTCGAACTAGAAATTTGGAACCTTGTAATTTGATTCAAATGGAGTCAATTAATTATGAAAATTGTTACTTGAACCTTAGGATAAGTTCCTATAGCTTCTTGTGTGCATTGAATCTCAATTGCGAAAATTTGAGAATTGCTCGGGTGAGACCAAATTGTTAATAAGATTGATTCTTGGCTTAGGACTCTAATCGAGTCTCTTGATTGATGTTTGAGCGCGAAACTATCGCTAATCCTTGGGTGGTTTATGGGAGAGTCGAGGATGCATAACTCGAATGACAGACGTGTTGAATGGGTTCAACTATGAACTAGAACCAATAATGCTATTGGACTCTTAATGAAGTCCTAAGATTGGTAGGAATGTAATATGTGACTTTACTTGGGAACCTAGTCATCATCCTTGGAAAATCCGGGATTTCTTCATGACCGTACTTCCTTAAAGAGGATACTCGAACAGTGCATGCCTTAGCAACCTCTATGATGAATCTTGAGTAATCTTCAATCCTCTGTCCTTCAAGAGTGCATGCTTGATCTTTAATTCCTTGGGAACCTCGAGAGGATTTATCATATTATCCATCCTATGATCCTATGGAACTGAGCTTGATAAGATTTGTTCGTGAGTGATGCATGAACTTCTTTGTCTACTTGAGATTTTGACCTCTAAGCATAGTGTGTGTCTTATCTCCATAATTATCTTCCTAGTGTGTATCAACGTGCTTTGATTGATGATTCTATCAACGAATGGAATTTCGAACTTGAAATTTAACCCAGCTTAGCTTGACGATAATCAACTTAGGGTTCCACCTTTTATACTTGACTTAGTAAATTTGAACTAAGGTTCCTAAATGGAACGAGAACTTAGCCTGAGTGAACAAGAACCTAGAAAGGAGTCTTGGAACACATATAGTGTTCAAACTCTATTTGGCCAGGAATTATAGAAATATCTCGACGAAGTTGATACTAGTGAGTCCTTTAACAATACTGACTCCACGATAACCCCTCGATGCTTGAAATCCGTTTAACTAGAATGCTAGTTTCGAGATTCTTAATTTAATACATGCTCATGCTTGATTTCTAGCTGTAAAGGAATAACATGCCCACCTGACTTGAATGAGACCGCTATTACTGCGCTCGTCCTTGCTTGATTTCTTAAATGAGTAAATATTACTTGTTTTCCCCGATAAGTCCGGTGGCATACGTGTCTGCATTGTCTTGCCTTGCCTTACTGTCTTGTCTGTCTTGTCCGACTTGTCTGCATTGTCTTGCCTTGCGCCTTACTGTCTTGTCTGTCTTGTCGACTTGTCTGCATTGTCTTGCCTTGTCTTACTGTCTTGCCTTGTCTTGCCTGTCTTGCCTTGTCTTGCCTGTCTTGTCTTGCCTGTCTTGCCTTGTCTTGCCTGTCTTGCCTGTCTTGTCTTGCCTGTCTTGCCTTGTCTTGCCTGTCTTGCCTTGCCTGTCTTGCCTTGCCTTCCCTGGTTGACAATTCGTCTACCGTTACGAATCATGAGATTCGTGATAGTGATGAGTTGCCGAACCGAAGGACAAACCCTCCATTCTTGATCACTTTGGAGAAGAGTACCTTGTGTAACCATTATGGGCGCTTGGAATAATACTATCCTGGGTCGATGTACCATCTCGCACATGCAACAGCATGTTCCTCAATACGATTTATCTTGTAGGAGCTACATGACAGCACCAGATTTATATCCTATCCTCATATATGTGGATTTCTTCTAGCATTTGTGAAAACAAAGTGCTATCATGAATATGTAAACTAAATGCTTATGTATACTTGTTCTTGATCGCTTGACTTCCGTCATAGGCCTGTAAATTATATGATAAGTATATACATAGATATACATACTCCTACTTGATTTACCCTGATTGTCTTCGTATGTATATAATTGTAGATATGCATATCCTTACATGATAAACTTCCATGAATGAATTGTTTGATACATAAATGAATTTACATACCACACTTGATAAACCTGTAAGGGACTTGATATATGTATATTTATAAATAAGCATACTCTATTTAATTATTCTATGAGAGGCTTGGGATGTCCTACGAATAGATATACATCTACAATCATGATTATTCCTGTGCCTTGTTTCCTGACCTGTTTGACTGTTTGTGAACAGGGAATTCACCCTGATTCATCTTGGTAGTCTGGTAAAGGACCGGTTTCATTCAGTACAACCCGACTTATTGGGTCTTCGTCGTAAAACGATATCATCTCCTCTTACTGCAATATTTAATTTATGTCTTATTGTTTAGTAGTAATGTACTGGGTCATTATGACTCATCCCGTACTTTGTTTCTAGTTGCAGCTCAGGAGTCGTTTTGAGGACGCTTAGTACGTGACTGTAGCAGAACACAGTTGATCGATAGCTCGAGCTTAGTACGCGTGTTCGTGATTGTAACAGTCTATCTTCGAGTATTAGCTTGAGGACTCCTATCTCTCTAGCATCCTTGACTTGTATTTCATAATATTATATTCTTGTGAGTTCGTTGTATTGTAAGGTTATTTAGACTTTACAGTCGGGTAGAATATCTGGGTTTTGTTTTGGTTCTCCTTTGGGCCGACATGTTGTGTCGTTGCTCTTAGCCTTGGTGTTTACATTCTGTTGTATCCTGCACGCAAAGAGCCTTGGGCTTTCTCTATCCTAGTTGTTATTAGTTGTTATTGTGTTTATGCTTTATGTATGTGTTATATAACGCCCTGTGCCGATGGTTTGTCGCGATGGTTTGTCAGCAATGTTTGCGACGCGAGTTTCGTTTTCTCCCCATCGTGAGATTTATGTCTCCCTTGGTATCTTTGGCCTTGGTTTCGAGCTTTATAGCTCGGGACTACTCTTCTTTGTCTTTTCCGCATCTTCGAAATTTTAATATACGTATTTTAGTACGTATTCTTGCTCTTGTCTAGAGCTTGTTAGCTCGACTGTCCGACTCGCACTATCATTTTTAAGTGCTTGTCCTCCTCTTGCCTTGTCCTTGCGACGTGACGTTGGGATTTCGTTCCGGAATCCGGGTCGGGTCGCCACAAATTAGGGATCGGAAAATATTGAATCAAATTACTTAATATTATTTCCTCTCTCCCCACTCTCTTGTCGTGGCTTACTCCCTCTCTCTCCTTCTGTGCGCACAATCCTTTCTCCTTCACTTCCGGCCACCACCATTAATGGTGCTGGTCCGACATCCATCACATACATAAATTAACATGGTCTCAGGGCATCGATTCTTATCCAATTCTTCTTCCGCTAAATATATTCCGATCATTGTGAAAATCAATTTCATCCAATTCGAAATTGATTTCCAAAATTTCTATCAAATAAGAAATCGAAATCTATAAGTCAGAAGTCTCTTTGTGTTCGTAAGCAATGGTCACGGTAAGATCTCCATAACCGAGCTCAGATCCATTTTTTCGTTACTTCCCTTGTAGATCTGTCTCTCGTCTCTTTCTCCTTGGCCGTAACTTGTAAAGCTCTTCCTCTCTCTCTATCACCTCCGGTCACCACTGTGAATGGTGGTGGTCCGACATTCTTCAACCTTGTTCATCATTCCTCCAACAATGGAGACGACTTCATTGATTTGAAGGAGTTAATGAGTTCCACCACAGCGATAGCGCCGCCAGTGGTGATCTAAATAGCCGAGTTACACTCAATTTTGAAGAGCTTGGGAGAGGACTGCTCGTTGAAGGATTTCTGACAAACTTTAACGATATTGATATATCTCTTAATAATTAAACTTTTCACTCTTTGAGTGGAACGGAGAGAGTAATAATTAAATTAATTATTTGTTCTTAATTTGTGTGTCGGATTAAACGAGACAATAATTTTGAGACATGGTGAGTAATTGACATGAAAAAACATTTGTTTAAAAAGGGAAGGGAATTTATTTTGGGACGTCCAAAGTAATATAGACATTTATCTTAGGATCGAACCAACTATTTTATAAAATTTTAAATTATAAACAGTGTGCACAACCTCAATTAATAACTCAAACTATATTTTATCAAAATTAGTGTTTATTTCACCAACAAAATTCAATTGAGGGCTGTTTCGTAACTTAACATTTTAAGTGGCATTGTATTTAGTTATTTATGTGGGACGTTTAGGGATTTTGTTTGTAAATTGAATCAAACGGCAGGAATAAATACGTCGTCCCAAACAATTTACGTGCGGAAGAAAATTTCCTTGGAGAATGATTTCGAAATATTCAAGCTCGCTAAATTTCCGTTCCCTTCTGGTAACAGAGTTATTGATTCCATTTGATTTGGTAACTTAAAATTTGTTATTGTTCATGACTTAAATCATTTTTGTTTATAGCCCCATCCAAATGAGCATCGATCACGCGAAACCTCCAAAACGCAGCATTGTTTTGAAGTTGATGGATTGAATGATGGATTGAGCTTTCAATCGTCATACAGACATCCGTCGTTGATGCTAACTCACTTTTCGTCAATTCCGGTAGTATTGGTATTTTTTATTTTTTATATATCTCTATAGTTTAAAATTTGTTTTTGCATATTTGTTAATTGTTAATGTGAATGAACTGAATTTATTTCTGATTAAGGAGATGTTCCCTATAGATATATTGTTGTTGAAGATATATTTGGCCAAAAAGGCCCATTAGGATTGTTTGTTAATTGTAAGCCCATTTGGGCCCTAGATATAAATAGTTGTAATAGAGTAATTAGGGATCAGAAAATATTGAATCAA
This sequence comes from Codonopsis lanceolata, assembly GCA_013146195.2. NCBI lineage: Eukaryota > Viridiplantae > Streptophyta > Magnoliopsida > Asterales > Campanulaceae > Codonopsis > Codonopsis lanceolata. The sequence continues at coordinate 174,397,136 of CM028377.1, forward strand.
ATTACTTAATATTATTTCCTCTCTCCCCGCTCTCTTGTCGTGGCTTACTCCCTCTCTCTCCTTCTGTGCGCACGATCCTTTCTCCTTCACTTCCGGCCACCACCATTAATGGTGGTGGTCCGACATCCATCACATACATAAATTAACATGGTATCAGAGCATCGATTCTGATCCAATTCTTCTTCCGCTAAATATTGATATATCTCTTAATAATTAAACTTTTCACTCTTTGAGTGGAACAGAGGGAGTAATAATTAAATTAATTATTTGTTCTTAATTTGTGTGTCGGACTAAACGAGACAATAATTTTGAGACGTGGTGAGTAATTGACGTGAAAAAACGTTTATTTAAAAAGGGAAGGGAATTTATTTTGGGACGTCCAAAGTAATATAGACATTTATCTTAGGATCGAACCGACTATTTTATAAAATTTTAAATTATAAACAGTGTGCACAACCTCAATTAAAAACTCAAACTATATTTTATGAAAATTAGTGTTTATTTCACCAACAAAATTCAATTGAGGGTTGTTTCGTAACTTAACCTTTTAAGTGGTATTGTATATAGTTATTTAGGTGGGACGTTTAGGGATTTTGTTTGTAAATTGAATCAAACGGTTGGAATAAATACGTCGTCCCAAACAGTTTACGTGCGGAATAAAATTTCCTTGGAGAATGATTTCGAAATATTCAAGCTCGCTAAATTTTCGTTCCCTTCTGGTAACAGAGTTATTGATTCCGGTTGATTTGGTAACTTAAAATTTGTTATTGTTCATGACTTAAATCATTTTTGTTTATAGCCCCATCCAAATGAGCATCGATCACGCGAAACCTCCCAAACGCAGCATTGTTTTGAAGTTGATGGATTGAAAGATGGATTGAGCTTTCAATCGTCGTACAGACATCCGTCGTTGATCATAACTCACTTTTCGTCAATTCCGGTATTATTCGTATTTTTTATTTTTTATATATCTCTATAGTTTAAAATTTGTTTTTGTATATTTGTTAATTGTTAATGTGAATGAACTTAATTTATTTCTGATTAAGGAGATGTTCCCTACAGATATATTGTTGTTGAAGATATATTTGGCAAAAAAGGCCCATTTGGATTGTTTGTTAATTGTAAGCCCATTTGGGCCCTAGATATAAATAGTTATAATAGAGTAATTAGGGATCAGAAAATATTGAATCAAATTACTTAATATTATTTCCTCTCTCACCGCTCTCTTGTCGTGGCTTACTCCCTCTCTCTCCTTCTATGCGCACGATCGTTTCTCATTCACTTCTGGCCACCACCATTAATGGTGGTGGTCCGACATCAATCACATACAGAAATTAACATGGTCTCAGAGCATCGATTCTTACCCAATTCTTCTTCCGCTAAATATACTCTGATTATTGTGAAAATTAATTTCATCCAATTCGAAATTGATTTCCAAAATTTCTATCAAATAAGAAATCGAAATCTATAAGTCAGAAGTCTCTTTGTGTTCGTAAGCAATGGCCACGCTAAGATCTCCATAACCGAGCTCAGATCCATTTTTTCGTTATTTCCCTTGCAGATCTGTCTCTCGTCTCTTTCTCCTTGGCTGTAACTTGTAAAGCTCTTCCTCTCTCTCTATCACCTCCGGCCACCACTGTGAATGGTGGTGGTCCGACATTCTTCAACCTTGTTCATCATTCCTCCAACAATGGCGACAACTTCATTGATTTGAAGGAGTTAATGAGTTCCACCACGGTGATAGCGCCGCTAGTGGTGATCTAAATAGTCGAGTTAATTACACTCAATTTTGAAGAGCTTGGGAGAGGACTGCTCGTTGAAGGATTTCCGACTAACTTTAATGATATTAATATATCTCTTAATAATTAAACTTTTCACTCTTTGAGTGGAATGGAGGGAGTAATAATTAAATTAATTATTTGTTCTTAATTTGTGTGTCGGATTAAACGAGACAATAATTTTGAAACATGGTGAGTAATTGACGTGAAAAAACGTTTATTTAAAAAGGGAAGGGAATTTATTTTGGGACGTCCAAAGTAATATAGACATTTATCTTAGGATCGAACCGACTATTTTATAAAATTTTAAATTATAAAGAATGTGCACAACCTCAATTAAAAACTCAAACTATATTTTATCAAAATTAGTGTTTATTTCACCAACAAAATTCAATTGAGGTTGTTTCGTAACTTAACCTTTTAAGTGGTATTGTATTCAGTTATTTAGGTGGGACGTTTAGGGATTTTGTTTGTAAATTGAATCAAACGCCTGGAATAAATACGTCGTCCCAAACAGTTTACGTGCGGAAGAAAATTTCCTTGGAGAATGATTTCAAAATATTCAAGCTCGCTAAATTTTCGTTCCCTTCTGGTAACAGAGTTATTGATTCTGTTTGATTTGGTAACTTAAAATTTGTTATTGTTCATGACTTAAATCATTTTTGTTTATAGCCCCATCCAAATGAGCATCGATCACGCGAAACCTCCCAAACACAACATTGTTTTGAAGTTGATGGATTGAAAGATGGATTGAGCTTTCAATCGTCGTATAGACATCCGTCGTTGATCATAACTCACTTTTCTTCAATTCCGGTATTATTCGTATTTTTGATTTTTTATATATCTCTATAGTTTAAAATTTGTTTTTGCATATTTGTTAATTGTTAATGTGAATGAACTTAATTTATTTCTGATTAAGGAGATGTTCCCTACAGATATATTGTTGTTGAAGATATATTTGGCCAAAAGGCCCATTTGGATTGTTTGTTAATTGTAAGCCCATTTGGGCCCTAGATATAAATAGTTGTAATAGAGTAATTAGGGATCAGAAAATATTGAATCAAATTACTTAATATTATTTCCTCTCTCCCCGCTCTTTTGTCGTGGCTTACTCCCTCTCTCTCCTTCTGTGCGCACGATCCTTTCTCCTTCACTTCCGGCCACCACCATTAATGGTGGTGGTCCGACATCCATCACATACATAAATTAACATGGTCTCAGAGCATCGATTTTGATTCAATTCTTCTTCCGCTAAATATACTCTAATCATTGTGAAAATCAATTTCATCCAATTCGAAATTGATTTCCAAAACTTCTATCAAATAAGAAATCGAAATCTATAAGTCAGAAGTCTCCTTGTGTTCGTAAGCAATGGCCATGGTAAGATCTCCATAACCGAGCTCAGATCCATTTTTTTGTTACTTACCTTGCAAATCTGTCTCTCATCTCTTTCTCCTTGGTCGTAACTTGTAAAGCTCTTCCTCTCTCTCTATCACCTCCGGCCACCACTGTGAATGGTGGTGGTCCGACATTCTTCAACCTTGTTCAACATTCCTCCAACAATGGCGATGACTTCATTGATTTGAAGGAGTTAATGAGTTCCACCACGGCGATAGCGCCGCTAGTGGTGATCTAAATAGCCGAGTTACACTCAATTTTGAAGAGCTTGGGAGAGGACTTCTCGTTGAAGGATTTCCGTCGATCTAGATGACATCGGTTGCTTTAATTTCGCTAATGAATGATTGATAGTCACTCCGCAAGAGGTTTTTCATTTTGGATCCGATCACTTTGCTGTCTCTTGATTCAATTTTTGTTATTTCTATTAGATCTATAGATTCAAGTTTGCATGTTGAGAATTTTGTTTCCAGATGCTCGGTTGAGAATTATTGTTACCGAGTTAGGGTTTGATGACTCACTGCGTTGACTCAGTTGGAAAATAAAATTGATGGGTTGGCTCACCGAGTGGACGAGTCACTCAAAATCAGAATTACAAAATGTTTGCTGGACTTCTTTAATTACCAAAGTCAAACACTGACTTGATTGGAATTGTATTTTGTGGACGGTGTTCGATCTACACTTTGAATGCTTGGATTAAGAGAGTGCTTTGTGGACAAAATGTTTAGTTTGGGCTACTCTTCCTTCTTTGTTTGCCAATGACTGAGAAAGCTTTTCGGGGATTCGCTCCTATTTGGGCTTCTCAACATTTACTACATCTTCTGTGACAGTTCGGGATACATATTGGAATTTCGTTGCACACTTGATCTCCCTCCAACTCGAACACCTCATATGTTCGTGTATCGAGTTGAGGGGGAGTGTCCATAATATGTTTTTGATGAGTTGAAAAACTACTAAGAAATGTCACATGTTGCTGCTCGTATTTGAAAAAGCTCTAAGGGTTGTCATATGCATCCTATTTGGGCTCTTTTCGAAGAATTAATGTTCAACGGTTCATGCGTGATCTCTTCAACTCGCTCACTTTACAATTGTTCTGTGTACGAGTTGAGGGGGAGTGTTGAAGATATATTTGGCCAAAAAGGCCCATTTGGATTGTTTGTTAATTGTAAGCCCATTTGGGCCCTAGATATAAATAGTTGTAATAGAGTAATTAGGGATTAGAAAATATTGAATCAAATTACTGAATATTATTTCCTCTCTCCACTCTCTCTTGTCCTGGCTTACTCCCTCTCTCTCCTTCTGTGTGCTACGATCTTTTCTCCTTCACTTCCGGGCACCACCATTAATGGTGGTGCTCCGACATCCATCACATACAAAAATTAACAATTGTTAGTCTGACATAACTGATAAATTGAGGGTAAACATCTAGACATATGAGGGACATACAATAGATCACATAATTGAACAGATTTAGATAAGGAAAGAGGAAGAGAAGTAGAACCAGTGTGAGTGACAGTAAGAGGAGTGCCATCACCAACTAAAATATCATTTGTGCCAGGATATGGGGCATGAAGAGACAGGTTCTCGAGATTAGTAGTGACATGATGCGTAGCTCCACTGTCCAAAAGCCAAGGTGATGAGGGAGCATGTAAGGGCTGTTGTGGGGTCACTGCCATGTGGGCTTGGGGTCGGGTTTGATTGCGGGTGAGATAAGAACGAGAGTTATTTTGAGTGGAATTAAGGCTATTTACCTTAAAAGAAGGACATAATTTGGCTGAGTGACCTGGTTGAGAACATAGCTGACACTTCCCGAGATATGGGCGACGGGGTCGGGTGGCTGAAGAACGGAAGGAATTGAAGGTTGCGGCTGGTGACTGTAATATGGCTGCACAGTGGACTGGGTTGAACGCCATGGATGAGCAGAAGGATGAGGGAGTAGTCCTTAAGTCGGATGAATTACCGGATGCGACGTGGCCTGGGTAAAAGGTGCCAACAATGGAGGGCTATGACGGACTTGAAAATTGAGTAGTTTGTCGTGAAGTTCTTTAAACGAAACAGAGGTCTCTCGCATTTGAATAGCACGGGCCAGATCGGAATATTCAGGTCCGAGATTGTCAAGGATTATGCCTAGAAGATCTTCATGATCCATTGGAGACCCAAGGAGGGCCAGTTCATCAGCTTTGCTTTTAATGGCATTCAGGTAGTCTGTGATAGATTGTTGTCCTTGTTTAATCAATTTGAGTGCTTGTTTCACTTGTTTAATGCGGCCCCTGCTAGGCGTAGCAAAAGAATAGTATAGAATGACCCAGGCTGAGCGGGTTGTTGTGGCTTTGGAGATGAAGGTGGTGACAGATGGAGATAGAGAGGAGATAAGCAGATTAAGAATCAATTTATCTTGATGTTTCCATAAAGGTAAGGCAAAAAAAAAATTGACCTGAAAAGCATGTTAGTCTTAATAGACGGTGTTCTCTTTGTTAGAGATGGGGTCTTTGTGCCTGTGCATATGGCGCTATGTTAGTATCAACTTGATCAGCTTTATTCTTAATAAAGTTTTTAAAAAAAATTATAATGTTAAACTGCAAAATTCATTGTGTCAAACTCGACATCTTTGTTGGCGGAGGGACTACTTGCTTGTTTTCTGTCTATTCTTTATAATATTTCAAGGTTTAAAATTTTCTTAATTTCTATTTTTTTTTCTGAAATATTATTTTCGGATGTGTTTTACAAATTATCGATACACTAACTCATTTCTCATGTGATCTTCATGCGTGCAAGCTACAAGCCTTCCTATTACATATTATGCTACTTTTTCACCAACTGAAAGCTGCAGCTTTTCGGTTCAAATGTAAGTATACATCAGAGTTGTTTGAGACACCTTTGACATATTCCAAACTTTTTCTTACTTTATCTTGACACTCTGTGACAATTTTTGTTCCCCCAACTAATATTGGACAAGGAAACCATGACAAAACTGGTGACAAAGAAGGCTAAAGTTGATAACAAAGTTATGAAAATTGTAGACTCAAATGATAATTACAATAACGACAAGATCAAAAATTGTAAATCCATGATGTTAGAGAGAAATTGATGGATCTACTTCGCATTCGAAAACAAAAGTACTGAAACATAATTTATCATGATATAGTAGTACTATTATCACTTTATTCGTGTTTCATGGAAAAATTGCACCTATTTTTGGATCTTAAGGTATTTTTAGTTGCAAACACATTATTCATTTCAACAAAACTCCTAACAAATATATGTCTCATTTACGCCTTCAATCCAATATAACTGTCAAACTATGTTTCAGAAACAAAACCAGAATAAAAAAATCGTCCATCGCACTGGTACTAACCTAGTTAGGAATAAACTAAGCTGGAGTAAAATTAAAGGCTCGTTTGCTAAAGGAGCCGAGCTTGAAGATTAAAATAATGCTCGTGATTATCTCTATATATATATATATATATATATATATATATATATATATATATATATATATATATATATATATATGTGTGTGTGTGTGTGTGTGTGTGTGTGTGTGTGACCCCGAATTTGTAAGAATTTGACTCAATAGAACGGTTACGCAATTTGTTCTTTCTCACAATCTTTGGGAGATCCTAGGTCTTCGTGTACTAGCTTGGATACATTTAATATCCTTATTATCATGTTTATAAAGTTTACAAGTGGTCATGACGTTCAAAGTATAATTGTCGTCATAAGTTTGATTTCACGATTCGTGTTTCGTAAGCGTCTCGCCTTTCATACTCTGGTTGGACTTTATTTTTATTTAACTTTGGGTAAGTATTTGAAACCCTTTATTAAGCTTTTAACATACTTTAAAATATGTATGTATACTCGTTCGATCATTAGTTTGTTCGGTGTAATTTCGTCCGTCGTATATTAGTTGCGTTATGGACTGATTTCAATACGCGACTGAAATGTTTTGTTTTAGATATCACCCAAGATGGTTTTAGTTTGGTTTGAGACTTTTAAAGCTTTTAGTTTAAGTCCTTAGGGTCAGCCTGACAAAAAAATCACATCGTTTCGTCGAACAGAGTTCAAATGGGAAGCCTAGAAAAGTACCAGCGACGCCTAGCGTCACTGTAGCACGCGACTATTGTAGCAGCTTGGCAATAGCCTACATTTCTGATTTTTGGAGTAAAAACCATCCCCTACCCTTAATGGTCCGACCCCTTTAGCCTTGTGACCTCCCCTTAAGAGTATTTGAGCCTCAAAACAACCCTCCATTCATTCCTAATCTCATTTTTTCCTCCATCTTCATCCCTCCAACCGGTCAAACATAGAGAGAGAGAGAGAGAGAGAGAGAGAGGAGTGTGTTCTTGGAGTATTCCGGCAATTCCCGGAGTTCCGGCCAACCAATCAATGAACGAAGACCGGTGTTGGAAAGCTCTTGTCAAGGAGATCATTTCCCCTCTATCCATTTCCAGTTTCGTATAGGTTTGAGATTCAGATTTGGTACGTTACTAAATCCCCTTGCTTTCTTCTTCATTAATCTTTCTTAGATCGTGCTAAAGAAGAGTTTTATCAAGTCTATAACATGTTCTAATTCCTCTAGAGAATCTAGAAATTATTCCATGGATCTTGATTTGAAGATTTTGGTCTTGTGTTTAGTTTGAAATATGTTCAAGCTTTGATTTGGGTGTTGTTCATGAACTTGTTAGAAAATAGATTATACAAATTCAGTCTCTATTTTGGCAAATTTTCGGGAAAATGCTGGGACAAATCTACTAAAGGGATTGTGATTTTGGTTGGATATGTTTTACCTACATATGTTAGAATACTCCCTGTAAATTTTGGTAAAATTCCAAGTTCTTTAAGTACCCCAATTAGGTCACGAATTTCTGATGTGTCAGAAAACTGCTTCCAGGAAAATAGAATGTTAACATGAACTTGGAGGGGCTATATTTTGATGAATATAAGTCCGAATGGAATAATTTAAAATGCTAAAATATAGTTTCAAGAGTCAAGTTTCATAATAAGTAATAATCACCTCATTTGGAGTTGTGAGCGATTAATGGTTGAATTTACAAGTTGATTGGGCAGAATGTGTCATAACAGGAAATCAGATTTTTGACATGAACTATAATAAATTTGGGAGTATAGGATGAATTATCATTCTATAAGAGTTTTTAGTGAATATAATCTAAGTATTCAATGATCCTAGACCATCAATAAAGTCTTGGAGATTATGTGAGTTGCTACTTGTTAATTACAAGTTTAGCCTTCATAATAGAAATGAATATCTAAGCCTACGTGATATTATGACTTATGAAAGGTTTGAACTTGATAAGGTTGGTTTATGAACAAAACATAAACTATCATGGATTTGGGAATATAAAATGAAATATCATTCTAGGAAGAGTTTAGGAAATATAATCCAATTATTTGTCTATCTTAGATATCATTGTAGTCTCGGAAAAGTAAGTGATTTATTATTTGTTAAGTTGTAAACTTAACATTGGTTCTATACTAGAAATAAACATCTTGGCCTATCTTACATTATGAGTCATAAAAGCATAATTGTAATAATTGTTAAAGATAAATCCTCCATGTTTATTTGATAATATGATTTAATAAAACATATTTTATATTCTTGTTCGAATTTTGATTTTCCCTCCTAGTTGCCATTAAGTGATCCACTATATTTACTTGATAATGACTTACAAAATATATTTTATATCGTTACCTGAAGCATGATTTACTCTTGAATGCTTTAAGGTTTTCAATTATCTTTGAATTATCAACTTGTCTTGAACTTGGATTTCACTAACAAGTGGAATTGTGAACTTGAACTGATCTAGGGCTTGAATTGATATTAATCAACTTAAGCTTTCAACGAATACTTGATTTAGTGATTCTTGAACTAGGGTTCTTAAATTGAACAATAACCTAGTTGTGCCTAAATTGAAACCATAGAAAAGGGCTAGAAATGCATATAATATTAATACTCTACTTTGATGGAATTATAGTAATGACTCAACGAAGTCGCATCTATAGAGCCATTGAACAATACCGACTCTACATTCAATCCCTACGACGTTTAGAATTCGTTTGACTAGAATACTAGCTTCCGAGATTCATGCTTGGACTGATTTTCATGCTCGTGATTCATGCCTTGGAGTATCAATTGAGTTACTCTTGTAAACTATATGGTTAATTGTGGCGACCCGACCCGGATTCCGGAACGGAATCCCAAAGTCGTGCCGCAAGGACAAGGCAAGAAGAGGACAAGCACTTGCAAAACAATAGTGCGAGTCAGACAATTGAGCTAACGAGCTCAACAAATGTAGAGAAGCCGTATACAAAAATACGGGTCAGAAAGAAACGAATCTGCGAAAGCGGTAGGGGAAAGAAGTCCCAAGCTTAAGGCTCGAAAACAAAGTCAAGAAATCAAAAGAGACAATATTCTCCCGAAGGGGAAAACAAAACTCGCGTGCCGCAACATTGCAGACGCTGAACAAACCATCGACACTTCAGGCCGACGTTTCAACGAAGAACAAACCTGATAACAATTACCCACGGCAAAGGCATATCGGGGTTAACCAACAGCAATAGTGACTAAAATAGAGAAAAGCCCCAAGGCTACTGCGTGCCCGGGAGACAACTGAAATAGATATGAAAAATACATGAACAAGGCACGACACAACACGTCGGCCCAAGAATGAACTAATACAGAAACTCAAGTATCTACCCGACCGTAAAGTCTAAATAACTTTATAAGATATCGGTCTCACAAGAATAGCAAGGTACATGAACAAGAGACAATGATAAAGGGAGTAAAACTCCACAAACTACTGCTCGGGGAAGTCAGCTACTAGAATCACGAACTACACGATCAAGTCTCGATCTATCGATCAACCGCGATCTGCTACAATCACGATCTACTCGGCCTCAACACAGCTACTGAAACTGCAACTAGAAAACAAGTACGGGATGAGTCATAATGACCCAGTACGCTACCACTAGACAATATAACATAATCGTAACATTTTCATAAGTAGAAATGAAATCGGGTTACGACGACGAAGAACCATAAGTCGGGTTGTACTGCATGTAACTATTCCTTTACCAAAGCTACCAAGATGAACTAGGGTGAATTCCCTGCTCACAAACAATCGTAAGTCGAGGCAAGTGACAAGAATAATCGCATGCTTAGGGACGTATGTCTTGACATGAATCATCCCAGGTATCTTATAGAACAATTAAGTAAAAGTATGCTTATTTACATGTATACACGTATCAAGTCTCTTGTAGAATCATTAGGTGGAGATGTATAAACTCATCACAATTGTCAAGCAATCAAGGACAAGTATATATGAGCATATAGATCATATATTCAAGATGCACATTATTGCACATAGTTCACATAATGTGAGGATATAGAGCCGGGCCGCTACGTAGACCTGCAAAACAGACACCTTCATGACGTGCAAGAATCGATGGGTGTGATAATACATCGATCTCCGAGGGATGCTCGGGAAAACAAGTAGTCAATCTCAATGGTCACGTATTGGTTGGCCAGAGAGAGCTCTTCCCCACTGTGGCCAACAGTGGAGGGTGTGTGCAGTATCTGGTTCGGCAACCCATCACTATCACGAATCTTACGATTCGTAACGGCATTGCATTGTCAACCAGGGTAGACAGGACAAGACAAGTATGCCAGCTGGACTTATGCAAATGCCAAGTAGTATTTACTCAACAATGGTCAGTATGGAACGAGTCCGACAAGAGCGTCCTCGTTCAAGACAAGTATATAATCTCATCATAAACAAGCAAGATTGAGCTCGACAAGAGCGAACTCAATGTGTCAAACATGCATTTATTATGACATGTATGTACAAGCATGATAGTCAATCCAATTCAAGAGTCTAGAAATAGTTTTCTAGTGGAACGCATGTAATAACGTCATAGGGATTGATCATTGAGCCGGTATTGTTCAATAGCTCACAAATGTCGACTCCGTTGAGTCATTTACATAATTTCAACCAAGTAGAGTGGGAACACTATATGTGTTCCAAGACTCTTTTCTATGTTCTCGCTTGAAGCATGACTAGGTTCTTGTTCAAGTTAGGAACCTTAGTGCAAAGTCACTAAGTCAAGTATATCAGGGAAGCCTAGGTTGATCATTATCAAGTCAAGCTTAGTTCAATTCCAATTCATAATTCCACTTAATAGTAGAATCCAAGTTCAGTGTAAATCATTAACTGAAGAACAGATCAAGCATGGGGGCAAGTACATTCAATATGCTTATAATTCATATTATAGAAACAGGTAGAAGGTTCAATTCATGACAAGGTAGGAAATCATGCTTTTAGCCATAATATCAATTGCACATAGTATTCCGTATTTAAATGTGAAACCAAGTTAAGTTGTAACTCATCCCTCAATCCATCATATAGTTGTTCTAGGATCATAAAGACACTTACTTGTAAGTAGTAAAGTCTTCCGAGAATAATACTTCATTCTATAACCCAAAGGTCTATAGTAGTCCGGTACTTAGGTAAACACTAGAGTGACGATCATTCGTAAGGTCAACCGTACTGGTGAGTTTTAGATAACAACTTAGTCATCCTAGCGACTTATACAAGTAGACTCCATGTGTATTGTACTAAGAAAAGTCCCAATTTAAATCATCTCATAGAATGGTCCTCAATTTCGCTATCTTGGTCTTTCCCAAAATATTCACAAGGCGACTTTAGAGAGTCGGCATTCAATAACAACAATCATGATTCCTTAGGTTTCATGCAAGCATAGATCACATCCTTACAAGTTCCGGGGCTTCATTGAAGTCCGACAAGAACCCACAGTTCTAATTCATAATCAAACAAATCGAAAGGTCTTTCATTCAAGTCATGCATTTGTGACCCACACAAACCCAATCCAAAGACTAGAGATAATCTTGTACTTAATATCACTAAAGGTCCTCCATTAGAGTCCTAAGCCACTAATCGATCTTAACACCAATTCGGTCTCACGACCAAACCTCAAGATTTCATGATTTAGATTCAACGAGTACAAGTAGTCATAGGGGTTTATCCTAAGACTCGAATAGAAACTTTTATAATTCAATGATTTCATTTGTGTCAATTGCAAAGTCTCAAACTCTAGGTCAAGGCATAATTTCGGGATTCCCAATGTATCCGGGTTTCTAAACCCAACCACAATCAATCTTAAACCATAGCTATTCCGATATACCCAATCATAATCGTTTGGGTTCAAACCCTAACTTTCATAGATTGATATCCATCAATAACATCTCATTTCGACATGTTTTACTATGACAAACCACAAGGAACAAGTCTCTAGCAACCTAACATCAACATTGAGTTAGAGAGAGAAACTAGGGTTTCGGTAACGTACCTTTATCGAGCCACAAACGACTAGGAAGAGGGAAACAAACCCAAGGAAACTGATCTACTCGTCAAGGGATTCGCAACGGTGGTCTCGGCTCGTCAAACGGATGGCCGGAACTCCGGGAATCGCCGGAACACGCACTAGTCGCACGCTCAATCTCCCGCACTCTCTCCTTCCCGTTCACGGCTGAAGGCGATCACAAATGAAGAGAGGAGAGGAGTGTTTGGGGTTATAAGGGTGATTAAGGACTAATATAACCTCAAATAAGTGAAAGGGCAAGGGTTAAGTAAGGGTAGAATAGGAGTTTCACGCCAGAAATCAAACCAGCACAAAGCTGATGTCGGGAGCGCTGTTCGGTTGTCTGGACCGAACTTTTCACCATTTGTTCGGTTGCTATGGCCGAACACTCCCCAAGGAGTTCGGTTTGGCTGGCCGAACATCTCCCAGGATGTTCGTTTGTCGCGTTGGAACGATGGTTTAAGTCTAAAACGAAGCCGAATGGGTCTAGGACTGAAAGTGATGCACCGGTAGGGTGAATGCAACTCAAACAAGCATAAAACTTGTGTACCAAGGCCTTATGAGACTCAAATAACCCTCAAGACAAGTGGAGGAATGACTAAGATTACAATCGAGGTCTCACGAAAGAACTACGCGAGAAAACTCTAAACCGAGTCAAGTAACGAACAGCGTCGGTATGCGACTTGTAACATTAACTAGTTAAGGTCTATGGAACATATGGAACTAATGTATTGGCCTCTAGATAGCCTACCTACACCAATCAAGGTTCTTTTCCTCAATCTAAGTAAGCAAGGTCACGATTAACGACACGCAAGGCAAGAAGGTCAATTACACGAAGGTTCGGGGTCTTACATTAATCGTGAACTTATCATATGTGAGTAAACATTTACTTAACATGAATGAGTTCGCTCTTGTCGAGCTCAATCCCTGCTTGATCATATGTGAGTAAACATCTACTTGACATGGATGAGTTCGCTCTTCTCGAGCTCGATCCCTACTTGATTTTAATGTCAAGTAAACATCTACTTGTCATTCTATTAGTCCAGCTGGAATACTTGAATTGTTCCATGGTAGACGATGCATCATCGTCACAAATTGTGAGATTTGTGATAGTGATGGATCATTGTACCATAATCATGCATACACCCTTCTCTACTCATCACATTGGGGGAAAAGTACCTTGCCGTAACCAATAGGGCGCTTGGAATAATGTTATCCTGGGCCGATGTATCACACACGTGTATCCAACTATACTCTTCATATAACAGTGCTATTTCAGGTCTACGTTGTGACACCAGCTCTATAACATATCCTACTCCTATGTGATTTAATTTGGACACTTTTGTGACAACAAAGTGTTAATTGGAATATGAGATCTAAGTAACCATATTTATCTTTATTGTGCATTATTGAAATACTTGGTGTGTGTATATGTAGGCATACATACTTATATATGATGATTCTATGAGAGACTGGATGTGTGTATATATAAATATATATACTTATACATGATGATTTTATATGAGACACATTCTAATTCATTTGGTTTGTTTGTGATCAGGGAAATTCACCCTGGCTCATTGGAACGTTTTGGTTAATTAGAAAGAAAGGTTATCTTGTGGAGTATATAAAGTATACGACATGTCTTCACGGGTCTTCGTCGTAGTAATGCGATGACATGATCATTTATAACAATGTTTCATATTATGTTATATTGTTGTTTGCAGTAGCGTACTGAGTCTTTATGACTCACTCCGTGCTTTATTCTCTAGTGTGGAGTTATTTGTTAGCCGAGTAGATCCTGACTGTAGCAGTATACAGTGGATGGATAGTTAAGTTGAGATCTTGTGGTTCGTACTTGTCTCAATTGTTGTTTCTTCCGAGATGTAGCTCGAAGAGTCCTGTTTCACATTGTATTATTATTTGTCCTTCTTTTCTGCTAAGGACAACGTTGTGTAAAACTATATAAACTTTATGGTCGAGTAGATTATGTGAGGGTAAAATAGGGTCGTCCTATTTTGCTCTATTGATTTTATTGTTGTGCCCTTTCTTGGTCCAAAAGCAATGGTAAAAAGTTACCATATTTAATAACTTTCTTGGTCCTAAAGCTATGATAAGTGTTACCATAATTAAACAAGCTCGTATGCTCAATCAAGATCCTTGCCTACGTCAGCAAATAATTGTATATGGCAGCCAGCTTCTCTGAACTGGCCCGAACCCGATTGATAGTGTTTCGTGCCTGAAAAGAAAAAAAAGAAGGAAAAAAAAGAGAAAAAACTCATCATCAGAGAAAAAAGAAAAAGAAAAGAAAAGAAAGAAACTCATCATCAGAAAAACAAAACTCGTAAAGTAGTTTAATTCATCATGCATACCATATTTCAGGTCATTACATTAATTATGACATGTTCATACTCATTATGCATTTCAGGAAAATATATACACATATGTTTTTCTTTTGTTCATATAATTATCTAGTATGTGCATTTATCCCAAAACACATGCACATTACATTTTTAGGATTTAAAATAATTTTCTTGTCATTTTTTTTAAAAAAGTATTTGAAAAAAAAGGCATCTTTTATTTTTATCTCTGTGCATCTATCCGCATGACATGTTTTATTTTGTCTAAATCAAACATGTGCATACATTCAAAAAAAATAGTGTCAATTGCATGTGCATGCATCGCATAATCAAATAGTATTAGTTGCATAAACATGCATCGCAGAATCAAATAGGGTCAATTGCATAAGCATGCATCGCAAAATTAAATAGCATCAATTTCATATTTTTCTTATACTTTAAATTGTCAAATGCATCATCCTAGTATAAATCATGCATGCATAAACACCAAAATTGAAGCAACATGTATATATATACTCCAATATTACCAAAATATCAACAACAAAAAAAAACCCCCAAGAAATTCAAAAAATTAAACCAAGTGGGTTTGAGAAATTGAAGACTTACAGCCGGATCTGGAAGATTAGCAACATGAATATGTTGATCTCGGCGTATATTACCCTAATCATTGTCAGTATACCAATATCTGACAACATTTCGGTTTAATGGAGGTATTTCCCGGTGTCTTTGGCCTGATTCTGAGTCTACCGAAGCTTTTCCCTTCCTAGATCTTAAAGAAGAAGCCATTTGGTAAGTTAAAAAAATAATTTGGTTGAGAAAATGGAGAAAATAAGTGAAGAAATGAAGAGTTCTCTTCATTGGCAAAAATGGAGAAATGGAAATGAGTTGCTGCTTGCTGCCTTCCCCGTAAGTGATTAAAAGGGGAGGGAAAGTTTCTCTTTCCTCCCCTCCAAAGTCCGTTTCACCAACTAAAACCTCAAGTTTGCCCAAATTGCAAATTGGCCCTGAAGTCTTAACAGAGACTTAACGGAAGTAACTGCCGTCAACAAAGTTAACGGCCATCCATCCAACATCCAATGAATCAAGGATGTCCTCGGCAGAATGCCAACCTGCAAGCCAAAAAAGAAGAAGGAGTAAAGTATCTGCATTTTACTTTACCTATCACATGCATTTTATGCCATGTTATTTCATCTGTATTGGATCCTTTCCACAAGGAGTGCAAACCCCGGGACTTGGAAATGATCGGTTACATGCTATTTCACATGCATCTGTGTTGGATCCTTTCCATAAGGGGTGCAAACCCTGAGACTTAGGAATGATCAGTTTCATGCTATTTCACCTGCATCTGTGTTGGATCCTTTTCACAAGGGGTGCAAACCCCGTGACTTGGAAATGATCGGTTTCATGCTATTTCACATGCATCTGTGTTGGATCCCTTCCACAGGGGGTGTAAACCCCGAGACTTAGAAATGATCATGTAAGTCCAGAAGGCAACAGTTAAGGCTAGAGGGGGGGTGAATAGCCTTTAAAAACTTTTGGTGGTTGATTTGAAAATCCTAAAATATTGGCAGCGGAAAACTTGATCTTGTCGATCAAGCGAAGAGATGGTCGGTTAGGCGACACTTTTGAAATTCCTGAAGTGAGTTGGTCGAAGTGAGTTGGTCAGTTGACTGACACAACAGTTTTTCAAAAGAAATTTGTTTTGATGTTTGAATACTGAATATAGAGAAGAAATTAAAACACAAGTTATCTGAACAAGTAAGCAAACAAGTGTTGTTAACTGGCTAACACTTAATCAGTTTAATAACTTCTTAAGTGTTAAGTCAGTTAGCAGGGATATAAGAAATGGCTGACAATTCAGTTGAAGTGGTTCACAGATAAACTGCTACGTCCACTACCAAGTTGGTCAGACTTGGATTTTTGAAGTGCACTAATTTTATTAAAAATCTAATTGATCTCTAATGGATCAGTGTACAACAAAAGACCGATGTTTGGGAGAATGATTGATAAACAATCAAACTCGTGAGACAAACTGACTGAGTTCGAAATAAATTAGAATGAAATACTCAGTGTTTTGCCTAAACAATAACTAGAAAGAAATTTTCAAAGGTGAGTATCTAGCTAAAGTTTTTCGAAGACGAAGACTGAGAGTTTGTAAGTGGAAAGTTTCTTGACTTGAAAAATTCTTCAGATTCGTTGTCTTCACCAATGCTTCCAATGGGTATATATATAGATAGTCTTTGCGAGCAACCCGTTAGGAACACATTTGAATTTTGAAAATGTGTTATGACAGATGCAAGATCACAAAGGATCTTGTGAGATATTATTTGGCAAGACATCTATCACAAACACAAAGTGGGAAAGAGTTAGTACTAGAGTATGTTTAAACAAATAAGGAAAGATAAACTCATTCTATAGCAGCGTATAGATCAGCTGAGAAAGTTGGCTGACAAAATAATATTCAGCTGACCAATTATAAGCTGCTTGTCCTGGCTGACAATCAAGTGAAATGTTTTTAAGCAAATCTTTTAAATTTAAAGATTCAACAGATCAGTTTCATGCTATTTCACCTGCATCTGTGTTGGATCCTTTCCATAAGGGGTGCTAAACCCTGGGACTTAGAAATGGTCGGTTTCATGCTATTTCACATGCATCTGTGTTGGATTCTTTCCACAAGGGGTACAAACCCTAGGACTTGGAAATGATCGGTTTCATGTTATTTCACCTGCACCTGTGTTGGATCCTTTCCACAAGGGGTGCAAACCCCGGGACTTGGAAATGATCAGTCACATGCTATTCCACCTGTCATCTGCGTTGGATCCTTTCCACAAGGGGTGCAAACCCCGGGTCAACTTGAAAAGGATCAAGTCCCATCTTACCCCAACCAGAGTTTGTTGTTGTTGTCGGTGAGAGCCGAACTATGTTTGGTCTGATTCCTGAAAAAGATACATATCCAGCCTACTCAGTAAGTACGACCATTAGAGCATTTTCATTTGCATCATATCATCTCTATTCCCATCAGTTCATTAAGTGTTAGGGCATGAGTTTAAATGTTGCATCATAAACTGTTGCATAATGCATTCTTCCCTGTTATAATTTCCTTAAAATTAGAGAGTCTATTTCTTATCAATGATGTTCGTTTACTGGTAAAATTTCAATTTACCTGTAAACTCCATCGTTGAGGGGCTCTGTAGACACCACAATTTCGTACCCATGTTTTATGACATGCCATAAAGTATCAAGACATGTTAAAAGAACTAACGGATGTAAGGTTACAGGGTGAAAAATGCAAAAGGACAGAAGAATTAACAAACCGTTAATTGCAGGGGGAGAAAGTGCAAAAAACAGAAGAAAAAAGCAAAGCGTGAGCGACCGTAGGCCAATCTGGGTGCGGCACCCAAAACCCCCTCAGGCAGCGCCCACAAGGCCCCTGTTCACTATTGCAGTTTACTTTTGGTGCAATTCCTTCAGCACACGGTACAAGCCGTTAAAGCATAGAAGAAAATATCAGGCTTTTCCTTCGCTGTTAAGGAATCACAATCTCATACTATAAATACGAGGCTTCGGCAGTGCCCGAACAACGAAGAATTTTACGGAGAAAGGCGATTAGTCTGTTACGTTGTAAGTTTCATATCCAACCTCGAAGCTTCGTTAGGCTGCCAAAACCTCCCTTAAACACTAAAACTTTCTGGCCAAAGTGAACCCTAGCTACCCATCTAGGTTTCTGCCCTATTTCACCGGTTCCAAAATCCCGAAAAGAGTAGTTGCCTTGCTCGAATCCAGACGTCAAATCCAGCCGAAGCAAGCAGTTGTGCCGCCTGAATCTCGAGGCGAAAACAACTAAAAGGAGCACTCACGTTGCCCGAAATCCAACAACAGAAAAAAGACTCTCTCTTCCTGAAGGACATAGTGAGCACACCCTAAAGCCTACCAGAAAAGAAGTTTGGTCCGGGATAAAACCCACACGCTTCAAGAGGTAGGTACCCTAAAGTATTTATTATTTTGTCTATTTAAAATAATGCTATTTAAAATAATAATATATCATAAAATAAGTCGTTATGCTACTCAAATTTTGGGTATAAATAGCACTAAAATAAACCGTTATTATGGCCAAATTTTTATAAAGTTTATTTGCAACTCTAAAATGAGGCTGTTGTAAGTTTCTTCATTTCTTTTATTATATATACATTTATATATATTTAAATGCTTTATTTAAATTGTTAAGTTTATAAAAAGAGTCTACTTAGCCAAAAACCTATTTTGAGTCCGAAAGGGCGAGTTGGGTGCTTAACCCATTCCCAACTCGAAACTTAGCCTTCGAACCCTTTACAAATCTGGTATTTTTGGTTTTTCTTTGTTTATCCTTAAAATAAAGATGGCGACTCCGTTATTTACATTTTGTGTCTACAATTGAGGCCAGACGTATTTCACAGGCTTAAAAGGTTTTGAAACCACCCGCTTTTCAGTAGCGGGGGAAAAGGTCGAAAAACGGGGCACTCACAGTGACAAGAGAGCCCTTCCTTTTCCTTCCCTCATATACAGCCTATTAAATGCCCAGGGAATTAAACCTATGAGAAATGAAAGACTTACCCCGGTCCTAGACCCTCTTCACATTTCTTTAAAACTGTTGAAGGGTGATAGGATTAGAAACCTTCCTTTTGTTTACCTATTCACGCCATATTCTGAATCTGCTCCTTCTAAAGAAGTGCTCTCAGCAATTCCAGAAGCTGCTACTGTTGTGACCAATGCGACTGGCAATGCAGCTGCATCACAAGCTACATCAGGCTCCTTTGAATTTCTTGCTATGTCATCTGGACAAACTACTCCTATAGCTGTTTCCTTTATCAACAATCAGCTTGTCCAAGTCAAATCCCAGATTGCCTTCCTACAGAATCTGGAATCACATCTCACAGCTGGCTTACCATCAACCATGCTCCTTCTACTAGTTCAGGTCAAATAAGGGGAGATAAGACAAGTGCTAGGGCTGCTATTGAGGCTGATTATGAAGATAGTGATGAGGACAAAGAAGATGATGCTGATGATGCTGAAACTAAAGAGGATGAATCTGATTCTGTGTGATTTATCATCTATTTATTTTTGTCAAACTACTGTTATTTTGTTTAAAATTGTTGTTCTGTTCTGTGCTAGGTTGTTTTTACCAACCTAGTTTGCTGTCAGTTTGCAAATTTGCATGATGGTTGTTACATGAAATTCTGGACGTACTTGGTGATCATTATCATGCATAAATTCAAGGGAGTTATGTAATTTTCTAACCAATGCAGGCTTAGTGTCGGACTGTCTTGACTAATCAACAATGAGCTACATTTGTCATATGATTTGACCAGAAAGGTTCATCAAAGAGGGAAATTGTAAGGGTAAAATATGAACATCTTATTTTTATCTAATTAATTGATGTTCCCTTTCTTGGTCCTAAAGTCATGGTAAGATATTTTTGTATTCAAAACACTTCTGAAAAGGTATTAAGTGTCCTTAATTAAATTGACACAATCTTTGGTTAGATTGTTTGACATAAATTAGGAAAGTAGTTTTTGGAAATTATTGTATTTCATAATCCTTTGTTCTCTTGGAGTTGTGTGCTTTCTTTCTTGTGTAGGACTCGTGTTCAAGCCCTTATATATTTAAGACTTCGGGCAGACAAAGAAGGTAGATAATTCCAGACCAGATATACAAACATACACAAATTCTGAGAGAAACGGTGAACTGTTCCTGAAGGGTGAATGCAGCTTCATCACAAGCTGCATCGTTGTTCTGGCTGTTTGCATTCTAGTTTCTAGGAAGCTTATTTTTTAATCCTACATTTTCTATGCTCTATTTTTGTGGGTTTTTCCTCTCCAAGACTTGTTGTCTTGTGAGAGGTTTGGTGTTTCTGTGATTTCATATTTTTTTTGTTAAAAACATATAATTCTTTTAATGAAATATTTTTTGGCCATGAGGTTGGCTTGTAGATCGTTTGATAAACTTATTTGTTTATTATTGTTTTAATTATTTAAAGTTTTCTGTTGTTTACATATTTGACTTTCTGGTCAATGCTCCTCCGGGTGTAGCTACAGTACAAGCTACACCACAAGTCGCATTGACAGATTCCTTAATCCTAGCTACTATTGATCTCTCAGATTATATTCTTGGTCTTGTTTGATTATTTTTCTGTTGCCGACTTATGTAGTCGAGCGGGTATATTTCATCTTATAGTATTTATTCAGTTGTCTTCAGGGCAAGCAATAGCTACTGGACATTCTTTATTATTATTGATTTGTTGTTGGTATTGTTGTTATCAACCCCGATATGATTTAGTCATTGGGTCATTGTTGTTTATCAGGTTGGTTCTTTGTTGAAACGTCGGCTGGAGTTGCCGATGGTTTGTTCTGTGTCTGCTATGTTGTGGCACGTGAGTTTTGTATTTTTTCCCCTTCGTGAGATAATTGCCTCTCTTGGCTTGTTAGTTTCGAGCTTAGGAGCTCGGGACTTCACTCCTTTAACATTTCCGCATCTTCGATTTTTTTTTACTCGTATTTTAGTACGACTTCACGTTCATGTCTAGAGCTTGATAGCTCGACTATTGGACTTACACTACTATTTAGCAAGTGTTTGTCTTTTATTTGAGATAGTTCCAGCGGCACGACCTCGGGATTTCGTGATTGAATCCGGGTCAGGTCATCACAATATATATATATATATATATATATATATATATATATATATATTATGTAATATGTATTTTCATAATACATCAGGGTATATGTCTACGTAAATTTTGTTTTGCTATCTTGATTTATTTAGATATACTCAATCCGTTTTCAAATTATCCTCCTCATTTTCTTTTTCATCCGTTTTAAAATAATTGTTATATTTCAAAACTTTATTTTTTAGAAAAACACTTTTACCATTTTACCCTTACTTTTTCTACCTACTTTAATTATGACAATATGCTTAAGGACATTAAAGAAAACCACACATTTTACAAATATTTATTATACAATAAATTATTTTTTTCTTGAACAACGTGCTAGGCCAAAGAGAACGATAATCTGAAACGGATGGAGATATATATATATATATATATATATATATATATATATATATATATATCAAAATTATGACACAACTGATTTTGGTACATGGGTATTTTACTTTTTAAAATACAAAGATATAAATTTCTTCCTCTATAATTTACATATTCATTTACAGACGAGGCAACAATTAAAACACTAGTTCAAGCAGAGTTTGAGCATCATGTGTAAGGGTTTACGTGGTTTGGTTTGGTTTAGACTAAAATCGTAAACCAAACTATAATGGTTTGGTTTGGTCTGGTTTGATTTTGTGGTTTGACAGATAATTAAATTAATCATCTTAGAAAATATAAAAAAATTAGACACAAAATTTTAATCGGTAAATTAACATCAAACATTAATTAATAAACAAATAGTCAAATATTTCTTACAAACATCAAACATTAACAAACAATAAAATACAAGTAAGGATATCATTTAAATCTATAAATCTATGATATTTGATTTTGTAAGAACGATATTATATATATATATATATATATATATATATATATATATATATATATATATATATATATATATATATATATATCAAAAATACATACTATTACATATAATAAGTAATCAAATAAAATATAATTTGATTTAGAAATATAAACTATGAATCGAACCAAACCGAGCCGATCAATTTTTAAAATTTGGAAATAAAAGTTAATCCATCTTAACCAATGTGTTTGAATTTTCTTTGTGTCATGTGTAGGTGAAAATAATTGACAAAGTTATTGCATCTTATGTTTCCAAACCAACCATTGTTGTTAAGTAAGAACCCCCAGAAAAAGAAAACCGAGTTTTCGTTATTGAGAAAACAATAAAATTTTCTTTTCGTATTTTAACAGTAGTTACAAATAAAATATTTATTTCTTCTTATGAAATAAATATCGAAGTAAATTTTTTTTATTTTTTAGGTATTTGTGTTTTCTCCTCTTTTTATTGTGTAGTGTATATATATTCAACTCATACAAATTATAAGTAAATATTAATTTATTTCCACAGTATCTGTTTTATTTATTCATAAAATTTCAACCGACGACCACGCATGCAATCGATCTGCAGCGAAAAACTAGATCTAACTAAACCGAATGCTTCCATTTGGCGTATTTCAAAAGAGACTACGACCAAGCCAATTTAGGTGAGTCCGGATCCTCTATTCCAAAATTATATTTCATTTTCTATTTCATCGTTGGATTCTTGTTGCGTGTCAATAAGAAATCTTCACAAAAGGAAATATTGAGCTAAATTTTATGGATTTTTATTATTATGAAAACACAATCAACTAAATAATTGATTTTGTTTATTTACGATTGATATGTGACAAGAATCCGACGATGGAATAAGAGATGGAATATTTGATGCGGACTCAAGTTAGGTGCTGCTGGGGTTTTAGCCGTACTTTGTGTGACGTGTGGACATCGTTTGAAGCTTAAACAGACGGGGAGGGACGCCAAAAATGGCTGCCCTGCTCAAGGGCTACTGTAAGCCCTTTTTCCCACTATATCCTTCTCTGCTCTCTCCCTCGCTCCGATTTCAAGCCATCAAAATCTTAACTGAGAACAGCAGGAACATACCGAATAGGCCTACTAGAATCTTCTGCTCGAGTTCTTCGTTGGGGCAATCGCAGCCGTTGTTGTCGATTAATCATGTAACAGCGGAGCTTAAAAGGCCTCCGGAGTTGTGGCTGTACAACACAATGAGCAAAGAGAAGGAATTGTTCAAACCGAAAGTCGCCGGTAAAGTTGGAATGTATGTTTGTGGTGTTACGGCCTATGATCTCAGCCATATTGGTCATGCTCGCGTCTACGTATTCTTCGATGTCCTCCTCAGGTCCTACTCTCTATCTCTCTTTCACGCACACAAACACACACGAAACACGCAGTTGTTTGTTTCAGGTCGGTTTCATTTACCCAAATTGCAATTGTTTTTTTTTCCTAGAGAAGTGGAACTGAAAATTAAGAGAAAGGGGATTTTTATCTACAACCTAGAAATTTAATACTACCTCGGTAGTCTTAATTTGACTTTTCAAAGGCTACTTGACCCATTTTCAGTTTTCGGGTAGATAATTGACATACATTTCTTTAGTTTTACAGAATAAAACTACATCAATTCTAAACTACACAAAAACCTTAGTCAAATACAAACGTGTTTGAAAGAGTAAAGATGAATGTTTTCATCTATATAAGAGAACACTTCTTGGCATGTGGTCTTTCGTTGGAGAGTGGGAGAGGAAAGTAATGTATTGAAAAAAAAAAGAGAGAAAGAGAGACTTGAGAGAGGAAATGATATATGCCAAACTCATTGAAATGCAAAGATATAAAAACAAAATGCAAGTTGATTGCGGCTAGTTCATATGAAATCTTCATTTTTTGGAAAATCAAACAAGATTTTTTTGATATGAGACGAAACTATGTACAGAATGGTATAGTTTGTTGTGCTTTGTTCTGTATTCAATGTGAAAGTGTTCTGTTCCATATAATGCTTGGTTACTGATTTGGTTATCTTGTGTGTTTTGCTTGAAACTAGGCAGAAACCTAAGGTTCTTGGGATATGAAGTCGATTATGTTCGGAATTTTACCGATGTTGATGATAAGGTAAATCCATTGTTGTCAGAAGTATCATTGTAATATGTTTCATTTAAGAAAGACTTACATTTATTGTAAACAGTTGGTGTTTTGCCTTAGATTCTGTGGCAGATTTCCTTTGGCATTGAAATCTTTTGGTGGTAACTTTGCTTAGGTTTTCATGTGTGTTTCCATTCCCATGTTTAAATTGAAGTAACTCTACCATTTGTTGGCTTTTGTATGTGGTTGGGATGTCGTTGCGACTGCTATATATCTACATTTTTGTGCTCTGAGGAGTGGGCTGTTAAAACACATGTTGAGCTTACCAGAATAACCCACTGGTCATGGGTTCAACCCTTGCAAACTTTATTCACGCTTCTTTTTCCAGTGTCCTTGGCGGAATCCCAAGGGGTTTAATCCCCATGGGTGGGTCCAGTGTGGCCCTCCACCCGACACTCTCTTTTCGCTTAGCTTCTTGTTTAGGATAATTCTCCAAATATTTCGTATCACATTGCCTTGCAAGGAGCAGACTCTTTTGCCTTTTGGAAAGCCACTAACCTGTTCTTTACCTACCATTCGGGATGCTCCTCCAATAAGTTTACAACAATCAAACATATGATGTGGATAACTATGTCAATACACATGCACACACAAATATGCTCGCAAACATTGATATTGTCCTTAGTTGACTTTCCAATAAGGAGAGGGGACTATTTCTTTTGGGACATAGCGGGTATCTGTTTATGGTGTCGTTCTGTGAGCAAAGGATGGCCGTTTCACTTTTTGCTAATGCTCAGCAATCTTTCCATTTGTCCTCCATCCTTTGGATCTCACTTTTGGAGTCTCATCAGGTTTATTTGGTCTTGGAGTTCCACTTACAAATTCTTACAGGGATATTTAGAGATGGCTTATTTGATTTCTGCTATCTTTTGACTAACTTTCTCCACTCGCGCCTTCCAGCCTTCCTGATAGGCCGTATTGGACATTGTAAGTGCCTTCTGTACTCCTTAGCTAGCCTTTACATGGTTACTTGTTTATCCGTGGATACCCATCTTTTTTGAAAACTATGGTTTCCACCAATGAATCTATGTCCTACTTATCATAGTTTTTCAGCACGCTTGGCGCCAATAAATTGTTGTAGGTATGGACAGCTAATTAGATCTTATCATAGATGCTTACAAGTGGGGGTGATGTTGCTAGTCTCAGTCTCATCTTGAAAAGGGTAAGGAAGAAAAAGATAAGGGATGATGAAATCGCCAAACACAGAAGCTGAATCCTGCCTGAAGTTGAAGAATATAACAAAGGAAGCATAAGAGAAGGTTTAAACTTTAAAAGGTCTTGGTGAATCCAGTAGCTGGTCCCACCTTTAATTTTTTTATCCTTCAAGCTGTCCCTTTTAGATCTTTCAAAAGATTTGGTAGTGTAATGTAATTAGTCCACATTATCTGATGATCCCGGAATTTTAATCTGCGTTTGTGGATAAGTAAACTAACGTAAGTGAATATACCATGAATTTTTACAGTGTACTCGTAAATATTTTAAAAAGATATTATGTGCTCTCTCTATGTTGTAAGATTTGGATGCCAAGTACCAATCGCTTGTTACATATATGTATGACAGGCTAGCTGAGGCTGCAATTTTCTAATTCTGTAGATAATTGCCCGAGCAGGTGAGTTGGGAGAGGATCCAATTAATCTGAGTAGACACTACTGCGAAGAGTTTCATCGTGATATGGCGTATCTGCACTGCCTGCCTCCTTCTGTGGAGCCTCGTGTATCTGATCACATGCCTCAAATTATCGATATGATTAAGCAGGTACGTAGATGATCCACAATTCTCGTCTTTGCTTCATTGGTTGGAATGGTTATTTTTCCTTGCACCTTGAACAATTATGTGAAGTTTGTGTTTCAACTGCAATATTCTTTGCGTTTGGAGAGTTGCTATTTCTGACTTAAGCAAGGATTGGAAGGCGGTTGTGTCTTGAAGCTTTGTTTTGGTAGCCTTTCGTTGACCAGTCGAGTCTTTATTGACTTGATCTTGTGTAGACTCCTTGTGACCTTGTCTGATGTCTACGTTGTACATTATTCTCTCTCTCTCTCTCTATATATATATATATATATGTGTGTGTGTGTGTGTGTTTATTTTTGCGTATTCGAGCAAGGCCAATGGTCAAATCAAATCAACCACCATTTGATAATCAACTCATTAACAACTAATAAAAAAAAAATACTCCTCTCAACTCATTAACAACCAATAAAAAAAAATACTCCCTCCATTCTGAGCACGTTTGAAAGTCAAAACTTTTTAAGAAAATGACACTTTTAGTAGCTTATTAGTAATAAAATGACACTTTTATGCTTTTTTTTTGAAACATCCAAGAGTGGAACAGTGGACTCTTTAAGTAAAACATCCAAGAATGGAATAGTGGACTCTTTGTCCGGAACGGAGGGAGTATTTGATACCCATTTGATACTCAACCAAAAAACCTTTCCAAAGGTGTCACAAAATCCAACACTTTTACATACCCTACCATCTTTATCTCCAATAATGTTACATACCCCACCATCTTTATCTCCATTAATTTAATATCTTCTTTCAGTTTATGTTAACAAATAAATTTGATATTGCATAAATTATTAAATTCGAAATTATATTAATATTCATTATAAAATATTATTTATTATAATTCGATATTATTTATCTATTATATTATTAAATTTGAAATTATATTAATATTCATTGGAGGGTTTGATTTTGGTTTGAGTAATATTCGGTTTGATTTGTTTGATTTTGATACTCAAATCAAACAAATCAAATTTGATTTGGATTTGATTTGGGTTGATTTGCCATTGGAAGGTTTGATTTGTCTAAGACTAAGAGCCTCCATTGGCCTTGCTCTTAGTGTCTCATAATCCCTCCTCTATCTGACTGTTGACGACTTAATGACAGATTATTGACAATGGGCATGCGTACAGCATTGACGGGGATGTATACTTCTCTGTAGGCAACTTTCCACAATACGGAAGATTGTCCGGACGGAAATTAGAAGATAATCGTGCAGGGGAGCGTGTGGCAGTTGACTCGAGGAAGAAAAACCCAGCTGATTTCGCTCTATGGAAGGTAAGTGTTGCTTTTGATCATTCAAATGCTCGTCTGTGCAGCATCAAATGATCATAGCATACCAAACAGCATGTGGGATATTTATAACCCCATTCTTTGCTCTAAATAGTCAACCGGGTATGTAATAGCAGTAATAAGAATTTTTTGTTTCAGTAACATGGTTCAGCTGTCAGGGTTGATGTTATCTTTATATCTCTTGAAATCTCTGATTGACAAGACTATTTTATTATACACTATATATATTGACTTTGTATATAGTGAGGCACATAGGTAAAGAATCTGCATGGCGTCAATTATAATACAGTTTGCATTTTTTGGCAAGAAGTATGTCTGTATGTGCTAACCACCCATAACCGTAGTCTGTTTTTGATAATTGCTGTCCATTTTGTGTTATCAATCATTGCTCTTTGTACCTTAATTCCATTGTTGAAAAGAACTTATTACTGGGAACTGCTTGGTACAAAAGGAAGACAATATTAATGCGTCATTATATGCGACTGAACCGAAAAAAGAAAAAAAAGAGAGAAGGAAATAAATAGTCTTGATGTTAATGATTGCATCTGCTTGTTGATTAGTTACAAAGATGGCAGAGGCTATTAGTTATTAATTATGCGCCTAGTTGGACCCCAAGGGGTGGGAGAGATGGCAGGGCACTCAGGCAAAGACCTTGAGGTCCTTGGTTCCAATCCCCATACCAACAAGGATCACACTTTCCTATCAAAAAAATAAAAATAAAATAAAATTATGCATCTAGTTGGTTTCATATTTGTCATAGCATCCCATGTGTTTCTTGATGTTTCTTGCAGTCTGCAAAGGAGGGAGAGCCTTTTTGGGAGAGTCCTTGGGGCCCTGGAAGACCTGGATGGCATATTGAGTGTAGTGCTATGAGTGCTGCTTATTTAGGTTACTCCTTTGACATACATGGTGGGGGAATGGATCTTACTTTCCCTCACCATGAAAATGAAATTGCTCAGAGTTGTGCTGCATGTAAAAAGAGCAACATAAGCTACTGGATACACAATGGGTTTGTTACTATAAACTCAGAAAATGTCTAAGTCTCTTGGGAACTTCTTCACGATTCGACAGGCATCATGTAATTTAGAGCATTACTTGTTTTATCTGTCCTTTCTTTACTTGGTGGTATAGTGAATAGTCATACTTGGAGATTCTCAGTTTTGGTTCGATTTCAACTTCGGTCTGTATCTTCTACGATTCAATTTGACATTTTATTGTGTTTCTAAGGTAATAGACCTTTACCATCCTCTGGCTTTGAGACACTTTTTGATCGGGACACACTACCGAACCTCGATTAACTACTCAGATGTTCATCTTGAAAGTGCTTCCGACCAGGTTTATTACATATATCAGGTATAACAGCCCTCACTGCATATCCAGAAAATTAGCTCTTGTCAACCTACCCATTTACCTGTGCATTTTGTGTGTGACCAATTACATTAAAAGCTGTTTCTTGGTAATACTCAATCACATAAACATGTTCTAGCTTGGTTGCAGACATTGCATGATTGTGAAGATGTTCTACGCCAGCATGATGAGGCAAGTCGGAAGGACGGTATTCCGACAGAGATAGTAGATTGCATCAATAAATTTCATGATGTATTTTTAACTTCAATGTCAGAATATCTTCACTCTCCAGTTGTTTTGGCTGCAATGTCTGACCCCCTGAAAACCGCCAATGATCTCTTACATACTCGCAGGTACTTGGGTTCTTAAGTGAGCTTACAACATTAATTTTCGATTGGTCATGTTGACCTATTATGATTGTGTTATTCTTGCTGCACATGTAATTTACCTGTATGGAAATGAAATTGAGGGTGGATGTAGATTTCCATAAATTCCCCTTCTGAATCTGATACTTGGGGTGTAACTCTGCATTGGTAAGATCCAATCTATAAAAAATTTAGGCCAATTTATAAGAGCCAGGCTCGAGCAGAATGTAAGACTACTGAATGCATCCCAAGGACTAGCTGTCCCCGACACAGTTTGTACCAATTTCAAATTTGGTTGTGGTTGTTGGTGCAAAATCTTTTAAATAGAGTTTTCTATTTCTCTTTTTTTGTGTGTTTTTCTTAAGGGTTGGGAACTGGAGTGTTTATTTTTATATTTCTGCAGTGCAAAAAAAAAGGTTATTTGTTTCTTGATACATACTCTATATATTTCTCATTGGATGTCGTTGAATAATCTTTGCAGGGGAAGAAGCAAGTACTGCGGATAGAGTCACTTGCTGCTTTAGAGGACACAATCAGGAATGTTCTGATTGTTTTAGGACTCATGCCAACAAGTTACTATGACGTACCTGCAGTTAATATTGTGTTACCACCAAGCGTGTTTATCAGCTTGGGGATTGTTCCAACTTAACCATAGGTCTCGGGTTTAACATGGGTCTTCAGGCCTGGGAATACCTTGGGAAACAAAAATTAAAATAAAATAAATAATTAATAATAGTAGTAATATCTTGTTCTTTTGCATAATGACTCATGACGTAGTATGACTGTTGACACCGCATCTCAACTTTAAATGTCCGTTTTTTTTTTCGTTCGTGTTAAATGGCTCTTAGTTGCTGTAGCTTATTTTGCATCATTGCATGTACTGCTGGCTTCTTCTCCACGTATTCCCCATATCATCATGTTACTTATAAATGTTTAGTATTACATCATAAAGCCTGGATTTGTGTTTTTTTTTCTTTTCCCTAGGTTTTGCTGCAGCTGAAGGAGAAGGCACTGAAGCGCGCAGAGTTGACTGAAGGCCAAGTTGTGCAAAAAATTCATGAAAGAAACACTGCGAGGAAGAACAAGGAGTATGAAAAATCAGATACAACAAGGAAAGACTTGGCTGCAGTGGGAATTGCTCTCATGGATGCTCCTGAGGGCACAACCTGGAGACCAGCTGTTCCGCTTGTACTGCAAGAACAGCATGTTCCAACAACTTGAATTTTGCAGGTATTGTCAGGGACTAGTATCCAAAAGGGTTTCTCGTTCCGATATGTGGATTGATCTAGGGTTAATATAGACATTTGTCAATCATGTGAAATCAATGGGAAGTTCTTTTTGTGAACTGGGCGAAAAGAACTGGTGTCCATGTAAGTATACATTCATTTTAACGTCGACTCAATAATGTGTTGATAATTCCTGCCAAGGCTACTGCCAAATGGAAGGTTAAACTACATCATTGGTCCTTGTACTATTGCACCGCTTCCGGAATTCTTCCCTGTACAAAAAATGACGAATTCAAACTACAATAAAGCTGTGGGACGGGTGAAACTAACGACACTCGGTGATAAAATTTACGCCTTCAACCTACCACATTGCAAGAATATGCACCCACGACCCGCCATCAATGAAGGCAAGCTATGATTCATTGAGAATAAACACCAGATTTTATCTGTTTTTTCTACCAGTATTTTCCCAATTTCCCAATTGATTATTTTTCTTCTGCAAGTGGAAATTGGATATTGAGACCACAAGTGTTTAGTTCCTATGTGGAGCGTTGGATATCCCCCCGTATTTGACTCTTACCGCAGGTACAAATTTCCTTGCAAGTACTGCGAGCGGAGATTAGTCTTAAACCTAATGTGGTGAACGGACGACTGGTAAAAAAACACAAAAAGAAGGAAGAAATAATAGGCACATTGGTTGATGCTTAAGCAAATAAACTCAAAGACCTTGTTAATTCGAGAATTCAGATGTGAGATGTACAATTCCCATATAGTTCCCTTTTATTCCATTCTCGAATCCATCTTTAAGCAAAGGAGTTTCTTTGCCATGAATTAGAATTAGAACTAGAAGTACTCTTTGTAGTGGCAGTTGGTTAAAGACAATACGTTTATTTCCAAAAAAAAGAAGATGAGTTTAATGCTATTTCTTCTGTGGTTGTATATAGGCGTGACAAATTGGCGGACGGGTTGGAACCATTATGACCTAAATATCAAACATGTCGAAATGGGTAAATGAGTCGTACCGGTTTAATTTGATTTTTTAAAATCAAGAATCCATATATTTATAGAGCAAAAACTATTGGGTCAAATGGGTAATGGATTCGGCACGCTTTAAATATTTTTGGGTTAAAACAGGTTACCCATTTTAACCCAAAAATATTAATGGATTGGGTTGAGTCAGATAACTTTCAAGTCGGGTTTTAGGTTGCATTTGCCGGGCCTAGTTGTATACGATGTAAAGTAGGAAAAAATTGGAGTATTGTTTATTGAAATCAAACGTTTAAAAATGACAACTAGGCTATCAAGCTAATACCAAAATTATATGCCAAATAGGAAAACAATTCTACTAATAAAATAAAATTAATTACTGCTGTCCGCATTCTGGATGGGAACCTTTAGTGCAATAGTCATAAAACATGAACTTGCTTCTGGCGTCCTTGTAGTGCAATATTGCTGTGAATTCCAATAATTAGCGGGTGTAGACGAATAACATTGTTGAGGGAAGGAGTTTTGGTGTGGACAAGCATCGACGTTCAACCCTTGAAAGTAAGCCGTAAAGGGTCCTTGACTCCAATCAACCGGTCCAACCCAACCCACGTCGCTCCATATGGTTCCCTCTATATGCATGGGTCTCCAAAAGTAGTTAACTCCAATGTTTTTGTACACTCTAATTATTGGGGTATCATCCACAAAGAACCTGCACATAAAATATATATATAAAAAGATATCATGTTAATTAGTTAACATAGATAGATAAAATTGATTCTTCTTCAATCTTCAATTCTTACACTATCTGTTTTTGGTTCCACAGAAGCTGGTAAGTATGAAAATCTGCCGTGGGATCAAACCAAAGATGAAATTGTTGTTCCCTGTTTAGAATTTCGTTCGTGATTATATTTGTGCTTAGGGTGTATGGCATCCCATTGTTGCCGATGAATTCAAAGTCAAGCTCGTCGTGGTTTGCATGAGCCTGATTAACTGGTTTTGAAGTTAACTGCATGCAACCAAAATTATAAACAAATCAAACTTAGCATAAATAATCACACACACACACACTCAACTATATATCTACTTACGTAGAAAGTTGTAATAACTCCTCTACTTCTCTTGTTTGGCAATTTTATCCTCATTCTGAAGAATCCAGAACCATACTCGAGCTTTGAGGCAAATCCAGCACCTACATGTTCAACAAGCCAGCAAATATTATGATTTGACAAGTCCAGCAAATATTACTTATATAATTATTTCTTTCATAACAAATTGGTTCGTAGTGATTTAAGGAAGGAAAAAAGAGTACGTAAGATTAGTAATGCAACGTCCGCATTCATGCATGCCCATGCTTAAGAACTTAAACCCATACGTACGTAGTTAGGAACACACACACAAACACACAGTGGAATTAGGGAAACCTGAAGATTGGTCCATTAACAATTGAGCTTGGTGTCCTTGCTCCAAATCACTAATATGGTTGTTTCCCCATAAACGATAGTAATTTTGATCAAAGCTCCTTTCAACTGCTTCGGATGCAGTTAGGGCGACAGAAAAAACACCTAGAAGAAGAAGAAGAAGAAGAAGCAGAAGAAGAAGAAGAAGAAGAAGAAGAATAAGAATATCCATGGCCATGGGATCACAACAATTTTGCTTTCAGTGCTTTCTTTTAATTATATCACCTTGTTTATATAGCCCAGTTATTACCAAATTTCGCCTTCTTTCTTTCTTCCCTTTTTAACTTAATTAATTGCAGTTTCCATATATCAAAGTTCAAATACTTAATTAATGCCAAGTTTCCAATTATTCTTGTTTTCAGTTATGGCATTATGATACTTCCTTATCTTAGTCGCCTGAAAGGAAAACCTAATATTAATAGGAGATCGTTAATTGCTGTTCATGCAAAAATATAAAACTCGAATATCAAACGGGTTGACATGGGTCGTGTTAAAATAAGTTGGATTATAACGTGTAACAGGTTGAAACGGGACAACCCGTCTTACCCAGTATTTTTTTTTGACCCAATCCGTTAATATTTTCGGGTCAAAGCGGGTTGTGTAATTTTCGGTTTCGGTACGGGTTATGATTGTCAGGCCTAAGTTTCTCGCCGTTCAAAAAAATTATTTTGTTTACCTTCCATTTCACCCAAAGAGTACATGAAAAGTCTAATTATTAAGTAATCTATCTATATATAAAGCCTAGGTAATCTAAAAATAGTAAAATTCAACCAAAATTTGCTTTCCTAATATAGAAAACCATTTTTACGAATGTATTGAAAATCTATATTATAAAACAGATCAGGGTCTAATTGGTGGTTCGGATCGAATTGTGCTAAACACAACTGACGGTTCAGATTGATTTGTAAGTATGTGAGTTACAAATAAATTCCTCAGTTATGAGTTATGTTTAAATTACCCATCTACAATTACATATAAAACCTTCAGTTGTAGGTTTTGTTTGAATTACCCCGTCAGAAGTTTGTTTATCCCGACTATTCATTGAGCTAATCCTATACCGACACAGTGTCTTATGGCATGGGCATGTATACTAGTATAAATCAAATTATACATTAATTGCTTACATGTCTCATAATCAATCAAATATTATCTTGATTTTATTGTCCATTTTACATGTTAACAAAATCGAGATAATTTTTTTTTATAATATTCTATACGTTAAAAATTTGTGGTCTATATAGAAGATCAAAGGCGACAAACTTAAACAACACTTCAACCAACATATATTATGAAAATCTTAATTTTTTACATGTAAAAGCAAGAATGTCCCTACAATAGTGTGTTTAATTAAATATTAGAAACAAGCAAAAACATTATTTAACTTCAACCCGAGCATGTAGGTCAAACAAAAAAAACCTTGAACATTAACCAACGAACCAAGTTCCAGTAAATTCGAATTAGATTTTTGTAAGAATATTGCTATTTTTTTTGTTTTTCAATCATTTGTGTAGTTAAAAATTCAACTAATATTTTATTATATTTTTTTACCAACTAACAGACATCACATTGTAGGAGGTAAATTTTGAATGTAAACAATGTTGGAAACAAAGTCTTTATTCCAATAATGTCCTTGACTCCATCAGTAAAAACGAGAAAATCATATCTAGATGACGGGAAAGTCACGAAACGAAAAATAAAAACTTGATCACAAAAATATAATTCATATCGAAATACTACTTAACGTACCTAAATCATTATCACAATCGTAGATGCTACTTATTGACATATTTGAAACTAAATTACATATCTACTGAAATGGCCAAAAAGTAAAAGCAATGCATTAACAAATCGTTTAGGTCTAAAGATATGGATTGATATGAGATACAGAAGAAAAACCAACAAAATAACACAACAAATATTGTGTCTAATAAATTCAAAGTCTATCATATTACCGATACAATGATGCATTTCTATTTAAATAGTTGCAGTTCGTTCTTTTAATTTTATTTGTTATCTTTGTTTTGCTTGAATAAAATTTAATTAAAAAAGATATATGTTCGTGCGTTTAACGCCCCAAGGATGTAAAACTAGTATACAACTAGTATTAAAGTTTGTCATAATTACAAAAATAATTGAGTATATAAGTTAATATTAAATGTAGAAAACAAAGTTTGAAATGTTATGAAGATGATAAACATATTTTTTAAAAATAAACTCATAAAGGGAAACATCTTTGATTACTATTATTGAGTTTTTGACTGGGATGGAAGGAGTATAAACTTTTATAATTAGAAAATAATTTTACCAATTTACCCTTACATTTTAATCATGTCGTAACTGATGTGTCCAAGATCTTCTAGATGCACTGGACCCGTACAAACTGGATACCTGGTTTTCAACGTATCCAATGATCCTTGAAGCCCAACTCTGTAAAAACACCAACAAGCTGTGAACTAAGCAGGGGCACTCCATGCAAAAGCCCTCCGGCGTGTGAATCAGTACAAGAATGCCAGATAGTATGAATTTCGGCAGAGTTTTAGCTAACAATGTAAAATCACGTACCTCTCCCCTTCATTTCCCGGGGATTTTATAGTTGCCGGAAGGTGTAACTGCTCATAACCACCCACTAACACTCATGACATTAATGGCGGGCATATTAACTGCCCCATTAACTGTCTCATTAATCACAACGGTCAAATGGAGGATTTTCCAGACATAACCGTTCTCAACTAATTGTAACTCTTAAATTTTCGAGCATAACAACTCATGCTCACTACATACTTCTGCTCGCTGGTTAAGCCCCCAGCTCGCTGACATCTTGCTTGGTAAAGGTCGAGACCCTGTTCACAATGTACCAGATTCTTTTAACCTTCTCTTCATAGCTTTGACTTTGGGCTGCTCGCTTGACTAAGTTGTGGTCGTGTGCCTGGCATGTAATTTATGGCTTGGGTCTATTAAGCCGGACAGTTCAGTAACCAACAACAATTATTAAAATTAACATAATAATGATGCAAATATAAATAGGGAGGGAAGAAGAAGAGTACTTGAGAAATTGGAAATGACCAAATTATGTGTTTGTACTACTAAGGGATCGGGCCTTATTTTGTCTTTTCCAGTAAGCCTTTCCAGCACGTCCTAACAATAGCACATGAATGATCATCCCATGTCTTTATAAGGTGAAATTCATGCGAGTCGACTTTGAACAATTTTCAACCGCAATAATACTTAATGTTTTTTTAATCAAAAAAAGTTAAAATAATTATTTGGTCCTTTGACTTGTATGAAAAAAATAATAATTTGATCCTATATATTACGTTTTGTTGTTAGATTTCCCCTTTTCCTGTTGAAATTACATTTGTTGTATAATTTTATTTGGAAAAGTCCAAAGTATCCCTATGTTAAATGGAGGGGCAAATGGTCTTTGAACTTGATTCGTCTATGTCTCTTCCTTAAGGAAGAAAAAACCTTTGTCGGTCCAACCAGTAACCACTCCCTCTTCTTCACATCGCTTCATCCCCCATCCAATATCCCTGTTATGTTCTTTCGCGACCTCTCTCCAGCCTCCGATCTTTCATCTCTTAAACGTAATGGATTGTCTAGCCATCTCAACGATAAGGCACCTGAATTCATCCTACGCGCTACCTCCTCTCCGATCTCACTCTACCCAGGATTGTGATCGCTTATCCGACCAATAAAGTTGGGTTGATTCACGTTTACACCGCCATGGCAACAGTTGGGTCATTGCAGTCTTCGTCTTCCACCGTTGTACATCTCAGTTGCTTAATTTGGCAAAGAGAGAGTTTGTTTGAGAGAGAAAGAGAGGGAGGGGAGAGGATCTATCGACAATGACGACCCGTTTTAAGAACACGAAGAAGAGAGTCCACGTCAGCGTCGACCAATCGTTGACATCAATTAGTTTGGGTACTTCAAGGTTCTTGGAAAGTGCATGTTGCCCAGATCTCAGTCAATCGTTGTGAAGGCCAAACTCGCGTCGAAGACTACCGAGAAGAGAAGATTAAGGAGGCTGGCGGCGCCGTCCTTCTCACTACTTAGGTTTACGGTTTTTAATTTTATAAATTGTTAGTGATTTCAAAATTCTAGAACTGAATTTGTTTTCATTATATATGTTGCATTTTCATGGTTGATTGTCAAAAGAAAAGAAGAAGAGGGGGTTCCT
This sequence comes from Codonopsis lanceolata, assembly GCA_013146195.2. Lineage (NCBI taxonomy): Eukaryota > Viridiplantae > Streptophyta > Magnoliopsida > Asterales > Campanulaceae > Codonopsis > Codonopsis lanceolata. Next base: position 174,434,402 of record CM028377.1, read on the forward strand.
TTTGATCTCCAACAGGTTGAGCTCTCAACTTCAATTACCCACTCTTTTTGTTGATTTTCTGACATTTTCAACAATGCTTCCTAGAAGAACTATTATACATGAAAGCCTGATTTCTATATAAAAGGGTAAGGGCACTTTCGTCATTTAAAGGCTGGTAAAGGTACTTGGGACATTTTCAAAAATATTAGAGAAAAATTGAAATTTTAACGGGGAAAACGAGGAATCTAACAACAAAACGCAAAATGTGGACCAAACTTTTTTTAAAAAAAAAATTATAGGACCAAACAAAAAATTCGAAGCAAGTCGAATGACCAAATAACTATTTAAATTTAAACCACTAGAAAAAGACACTTTTGAGAGCAAAAAGATCATGATATCCTTAATGAACCGAAGGCGCTTTACGGATCACTTACTCAGAGTATCGCGTTGCATCAATTTATGCATCGCAATGCACAAAATTTATTCGCGATGCATGCATTCGATGAATGTTTATGTGGATCGCGATTCACAAATGCTTAATTGAAAATTTCCATTTCATGACGATGCATCGGGATTTTAAAATTGATGCATCGCAAATCCAAATCGATGCATCACGATTGAAATTTGATGCATCGCGATGCAAACGGGTTTTCACTACATCTCTTTCGTTTTCCTCTTCCTCGTCCTCCGTCGAAAGCCTTCTTCTTCCCCATCTGCCTTCGTCCCTTCTGAAAAATCCTCTAACCCAACACAGGTTCATTTCGGTATCGTATTTTATGAATCGAAAAAATCTTTTACCTTCCAAGGGTGCTGCCCACTCGACCTGACCGGGCAAGTCTATCCGTCTTTCATTGGCGCAACAATTATTATTTTTGAATAATTTAATAAAAAATGTTGTCAGAGTTATAGAAGAAAACGATCCAAGCATTTTAGAATTGACCAATGGTTGGCTGCAATTTCTCCGTCTTTATATCCTCAATGTTCACCAATGGTCTAACAATACATATGTGCCCAAACACAGCCCAATCCATCATGAGATTGCTACTTTTCAATTATCTGAAATGCTAGTGTACAGGATTGACCAGACCTATATGAATGAATTTATCATGTTACTGTTAGCAAGGCATTAAAAATAAATGGTCAAGTAACGAATTTCCCCCAAAGTTGCTAGCCAATCCCTTAATCCTCCCCAGTTTACGTTTTGGGCCAATATCATACTTTTACATTGCCATTTTCCCCATAACTAGTGATATCCGTGCGTTGAACAGATTTTCAATGCGTATAAAATTATATACTAAATTAAAGTTGAATAATATGTAATTAATTTTTTTAAAATGAATAAAATAAGCAAAAAATAATAAATAATAAAATTAAATATAGAAAATCCTATAAATTTGAAAAAATAATATAAATTTTGGAATACTTTTTATATACAATAATTTTCATTCAACATATACGACAATTGCAACTATAAATATCACATAGTAACTCTAGACAAAACTACTTAAAATTGATGATAACCAAAAACATGTTTTCAAATGGAGTCTTATATTAGACAATGACTTATCATGATTTTTATTCGTAGACATTGCGTAAGACATAATCAACAAAAAAATATTTTATCTGGAATTTGAAAAAAATTATAGGATCAAATAGTATCAGTGACATTCTTGAAATCAAAAGAGTACCACCGGAATTGCCCTTTGAAAGAACTCAACCTTCTAAAACATGGTTTCTCAGCCTTATAACAATTAATCTCGTGTCATTGCATAACTCAAATGAATAAACTATATTACGAAACAACATTATTTGAGTTTCAACCTTCAAATTTAAATCACAGTTTGAGATTTCAAAATATGTAATTCAATTGAAATATTCACAAGTATTTATCGTTCAAATTTAACTGATAGTTTGAGATTTCAGAATATGTATTGTTCATTGATGTGATGTAATTTTTTAAAAAATACATCTTAATTTTTATGTGACTATTTAATTGAAACCACAAAAAAAATGTATTGTAACAGCCCGACCCGGACTCCAATGCGAAATCTCAAGGTCGTGCCGTCAAGACAAGCTAAAAGACGGACAAGCACCTGCTAAGCATAATGGTGCGAGACAAGAGTTGAGTCAACAAGCTCAAAACAGGGATGTAAGACCATAACGACAAAACGAGACAACAAAACTAAAACCTGTGGAAGCAAATTATAGGTGGAACCCAAGCCTTTAAATCCTAAACCAAAGGACACGAGGCTGAGAGATAACTATCTCTCGACAAATCTACGACGCACGTGACGCAACATTGCGTACGGGCAACAAACCATCGGCAACCAAAGGCCGGCAAAGCAACAAGATCTCAACCTGATAAACAACCACTCAACAACTATAACATGCCGGAGGGACAAATCAATTAAAAGAATAAGAGATTAAATACTAGACAACTAAACCAAAATCTCACGACTAAAGTTGACGGAGATAGAAATAATCATAACGCAATACTAGAATATGCGAGCTAAAACCTTGCTCGGGAAGACGACAAAATAACTTCTAAATAAATGCAATAGCTCAACCAAACAAGTCGGCTCCCAAAAATAAAACGATAATAAAATACTAACATAACTACCCAAGTAAAGTTTACATAACTTTACATCCGCATCTCACAAGATGAATAAATACAATAATAAATCCAAGCTATCGCCGGGAAGACCACCTGCTAGAAATCACTAGTCAGCAACCGCAACGCGTACTAACGAGCTCACTGCACAAACTAAGGAAAACAAACACACGAAATGAGTCATAATGACCCAGTAAGCTACTAATGCAACTGTATGACATAGCATGACATGGCATGGCATAATGCACCAGTATAAATACAATCGTGGCATCATAATAATAATGTACCAACAATAATCATGTACAACCAAAATATGGGCCCAGCCCTCAATAATAAAACCATGGGTCCAACCCTCAAATGATCACAACATGGGTCAAACCCTCAATGATCACAAATTTGCACTTAGCACGTTATTCACATAAGTGCGAGTATTAAACATCACAATAGGATATGTTATGGGCCCGGCCGCTACGTAGCTCCTGCAACAAAAACACTGTTAACCCAATATTGTGACTACGATGCTCGTGACTTCGCATCAATATACCGAACTCCGCCGGCTAATAGCAGCCTGTGACGCACGTATTGTTACGGCAAAGGGGCTACTTCCCCATTGCGGCCAACAATGGAGGGGTGTGTGAGGTCCCAGGTACGGCGATCCATAGCGAATACGAATCTGAAGATTCGTATAGGTGATGTATCGTCCCACCCTGACATAAAAATCATACCAAATAATGCCAGCTGGACTCAATGCAATGCACAAGTAGATATTTACTCGTCAAGACCAAATAAGGATCGGATTCGACAAGAGCGAACCCGTCCGACCAAATGTTCAAGTATGTATTTACTCAATATAAACAAATAAGGAATGAATTCGACAAGAGCGAACTCATCCGACCAAATAGGTTGTTATTCTCTACCATAAATCAAGTCAAGGCAAATACATTGCTCACAGCCAATTAATTTTAAAAGATCTCAAGTCACCAATTAAATCAAGAATAGTATAAACTCACCGAGAATCATATTATGAGGACTATAATGGACCTCCACTTGAAATCAAACCAAAGACTACACCGTAGTCATAACCCACAAGTACGTTCATGTGCAACCGATCAATTTTCCCCAAAAGTGAGAACTCACTCAATAATTATTTTTCAACCATACTCGAGACCATAGGTTGGTCTCTAATGTACCGTGCTCTCCCGAGCACGCTCTAAATAAATCCCCTAATAAATCTTTATAACGTAGGTGTCTCAATTGGACACAAGTCGAGATGCTCGGGTGCTCACCATCATAACCAACCAAACCCAAACATCGTAGGGTTTCAACTAAAGGCTCATTATCATATTATTGATCTTACAACGACTCCGTTGAGTCTTAATTCTACCTTTCATTCTTTATGTGTTTCATAAACCCACAATTAAACATTTCATTCATATAAACAACAAAATCCCAAAATCCATTCGGGCTTGATTCCCAAGCCTAGAAATCCAAGAACTCATTATAATTATAGTCAAACGAAACCCAAATGTCGTAGGATTTCAACCCGAGTTCATTAACACATTATTGAACTTATTACAACTCCGTTGAGTCTAAATACTAGGTTTCATTATTTACACACTTCATCAATCTCGACATTTACACCCACTTCAATTAACAACAATTTCCCCAATAATTCGGGCTTGATTCTCAAGCCCTAAAATTCATAACAAAACCCAACATAAATCATAACCCATATCATAAATCACATAATTTCAATTAAATGATCCTACTCATGATATCTAGTGAGTTCACACATCCAAAGCCCCAATCATAGGCATACCTCCATAATAAACCCAAATAACACATGGACATGATTTCTAGCATGCTCATAATCCTAGAAACACAAGATGAAGAGTAATCATATACTTCAACAATCATAGAAGTCATTCTACAAATGCTCCTAACAAGTTCATACTTCCAAAAATCCCCAAAATAGGCATACATAACATATCAAGTGTTCATTGCCCTCAAATAACACTTAGATTGTTTTCCCTAGGGGCCAATGAACCAAAATCAAAAGAGAGTAACTTACCTAGCTTGAGTGAAAACTCAAGAGAATCAAAATCCGAACAGTGAAGTTGTTCCACTCGTCGAGGACATCAAGAATCTGAAGTTTGGCGGCAATCGGACGGTCGGATCTTCGTAGATCGGAGGAAGAATAGCTAGGGCTCAAAGCTTCAAGTCTCCCACACTCTCTCCCTGAATACGTCTGATTTAGAAGGAGGAAAATGAAGAGGTTTGGCTGAATTTGTGAAGGGTTAGTGTATTTATACTTCCACAAACAATGAGGGCACAAAGGGAAATTCCTACGTACAATTAGTGATTGTTAGTTGTAATCAATCCTTAATCCACTCCCCAAACATGTTAGGACATGATTATGACTTAGATTAGACTAATAAGGCTCTAATACAAGTGGTTAAAGTCACTAATGATAAGGGTTTAGTAAGGGTACAATCGTAATCAACCGAAGTTGCAGAAAATCCTCATTTTGCTGGAAATCGTCTTTGTTCGGTTGTGGAGGCCGAACCTCCTTCATAATGTTCGGTTCTTGGGTCCGAACAATGCCCAAGATGTTCGGTTGGCATGGTGGAACAATTCCTCAGGCCATACGTTAGGTCAAACAGGTCCAGATTTGCACGTATAACGCATATAAGGCATAAACAACTCAAAGAAGCAATGGAATGAGTACCAAGGGTCTTAAAACAATGATAAAAGTCTCTCAAGGTCTTGTCTAAGTCTAAAAGATCAAAGCCCGAGAAAGAACAAGCCAAACTAGAGCATGCAAGGCAATAGGCGTTCGATACGGCAATTATGGCTCGATCAAGGAATGCAATCAAGTCAAACATGTTATGGATACTACTAGCATGTTAAATACACATTCTAATCATGTTAAACAAGTATAGAGGACAAGTTATACAAGTAGGTTTCGGGTTCTCACAAGGCAAGCACACAACGCTCATGCAAGAATTCGGGGTGTTACAATCACGCGACTCAATCTCCGAACTACGCAATAGAGACGAATGCTATCTCCAAAACTTTCAAATCATCAATAGACTTAAGGAACACCTCCAACTTGAAGTATAATATATCTAAACATGTTAATCAATCATCATGTAGAGGTCTAGGATCAAACAGAGGTCTCGAACGCAAAACGCAAGCAAACTCTCAATGCATCGCATTCCGACTATCGTCGAGTCACGACTTGTGACTTTAGCAAGTCAACAACTATATGACGTCTCTTAATAGTGTTTTGGTTTTAATGTGGTATCTCATACTCATCTAGACCCTCTCGCAAACCAAACATACAGTCGACAAAGGAAGAAGTGCAAGTATGGTACGTAAACTGAGCTAACGAAGGAGCGGGGTGTTACATGTATTTTTTTCAACAACATAACTTATATATTACATTTCAATTTTTAATTACATAAAGAATTAACAAAAAAAAATGTCACTCTAATTTGAACATGACATAAAGTTCTCGATATTCTTACTTATTTGTAATGGACCATCATAAAATGTATTTTTTTTGTTTAGTTTATTGAGTTTTGTCTTCTTTTCAGTTGTATAGTGTGCATTCATATGATATTTACAAAATCCTAAGAATATATCAATTCATTTGCATACTGTACTCCGCTTCATATATTGAATAAGTTTCATACTGACATCATGTCATAAGTACGGATACAAAATCTTGTGATAGTTTAAACTAAGACGACTCAAACTAAAAAAACACATGAGTATTTTTTTATTTGTTTTTTGTTTTAAATATTATAGAACTGAATTTCAAGATTAATTAAAAATAATCATAAGTATTTTTATTTACTTATTTTTTATTTATAATAATAGGAAGCTATTCAATATTTTGAATAAATACCATTTTTACGAATTATTTTTATATATTGATTTTGTTTTTAATTAGTTATATGCACATGAACTTTGTCTGATTTATGAATAGATTGCCTAGAAATTTGATTTCTACTTTATTTTTGTGTGATATTTAATAGTTATATGCCTTTGTTATGTAGTTAATTATATGTCATTTTCGAATTTAATTTTCCAAATAAAAAAAGTAAACTCAATTGGAATAGTTTCTGTCAACATCATTAAATGACATTTCTCAAATTCAATTTCAATTTTTTTTTTTGACATAAACAGAACATAAGTGATTCCATTTTTGAAAAATGAGTTTTGGCGGGAAATTTCTAAAATTTATGTATTTCTGTTTTTATATATACTACAACATAACCGTGTAATGCGCGGTTCAATATTGATATAAATAAAACAATATAAAACTTTAATGATAACCATATAATCGAATAATTATATGAAAAACCACGAGTTTAATATGGATATACAACAAATTATAGAAAATTAGGGCTAAATGCACCATTAGTCCCTGAACTTTGGCCTTTCACACAGCAGGTCCCTGATCTTCAAAGTGTATCACCACTCACCTAAGTACTCAATTTTCGTCCACCGGTGATCCCTAGCCCTAACTCCGTTAATAAATTATCGTTATGTGATCATTTGCTACCCATGTGCAACAAAAAAAGTGTAATTTGATAATTTATAAACTTGAAGGACGATCTTGAAAATTTTAAAAATATAAGGGTTCATGTTGAAATTTTACCCTTTTTCTTCCCCAACCCAAACTCTCCGTCATTTCTCCGTCTGGTGGCCAAGTGCAGAGGCTGACAAATTGTTTCAAAAAATGGTAGCCATTTCTCCCGTCTATTCATTCTCTCTCAAAAAATGGCAGCAACAACAACATCATCATCACCACCGCCCTCCTCCCATCCACAAGGACCACAACCCTCTCCCATCTTCGCTCCACCACCACCACATCCACCGCTTTCTCTCTACGTCGCGCCGCCAGCCTCACCACCTAACCCCGCCACCAAATTCTCCACCACCCACTTGCCGGAATGCTGTAGGTCGGAATCGAAGCTGGAGCGAGCAGAAGGTCGCTAGGACTATGGTGGGGCAGGGTATGCTGCCGGGTTTGTAGATGGCGTCGGCGATTATGATGGGTGTGGATAAAGGGCGGCCCTCATTCTGAAATCTCAAAACCCCGTAAAATCCAAGTGCCGTTACTGTAGTAACCTTTCTGTCCTCTTTCTCTCAACGTATTTTCGGATCACCACTTGACCATTTCCCACTCCTTTTTGGACTGCCCCCAAACTCAACCTCTCTGATTTCTCTATCTTCCCCATCCCAACTTCACAAAGATTTCATTTTTTCAAATTTTCAACAACCCAAATCACAAAACAAATCCACTCTCTCTTTGTTGGGCCCCCTTTGTTTAATTTCTTGTTTTCTTCTTCTTTCTTTCTTAAACTTTTCACTTTGAGTGGGTTTTCTTGGGGGCAAGACAACGGATACCTTTCTAGGATTCTTTGAAGCACACATTTCAACACCCACCACTTTTCATGATTTTGGTTTCTGGGTTTCTTTTCATATTGTGAATTATTCTCATTTTGATTGGTGGGTGTTTTTTACTGAGCCCATTTCGTGAATTTATTGGTGGGTTGCCGGATTGTACTTACGATTTGACAGTTTGTTTAATTTTGTGGGTGACTACTTCTGCTGAATTCAATTGATGTCTTTGATGGTTGGAGCTGCTGCTTCTAGTAGTTCCACAAACATGGGGTTGAGGATAACAAGGAGAGGGGTGGAGGAGAGAAGAGTGGGTATCAAGAGAATAACTTCTCGGGCTCCATTTCGGCGCTTGACCTCCTGAATCTACAAGACTTCAACGTCTCCGGCAACAGACTCGCCGGCGATATACCCAGCTCCCTTTCGGGTTTCCATCAGTCCGCATTCTCTAACAACCCCGTCCTGTGCGGGTACCCGCTCTCAAACTGTACGAAATCCAACATTGACCCGACTCGATCCGGATCTTCCGGAGCTATCGCCTCGCCGTTGACCAACCCAATGACCGTACCCTCTACACCAAGCTCAATACCAGCGAACGCCACAGTGCCGAACAAGCCCCAAATCATCGCCACAGTGGCGGTGGCAAAATAAGTCGAGTCGCCATCGTGGCGATTATAATAGGCGATGTACTGGTCCTCGCGGTGGTCTCGCTACTGCTATACTGCTACTTCTGGAAACACTCGGCCAACTCGAAAGCTGGGAAAGGATGGTTCCAAATTCTTGAATGAGAGAAAATCGTCTACGCTGGGAAAGGATCGTCCCAATTTCACATCTAATCGGAGAAGATGGTATTAAATTTTTCATAATGCCCCCTTATTTTGATGATGTTATAAATGACTTCCTTCTTTTGTGCATGTGAGTGGCATATACTTACTTAATGGTAATTTATTATCGAAGTTAGGGCTAGGGACCATCGGCGGATGAAAATTAAGTACTTAGGTCATTGGTGATACACTTTAAAGATCAGAGACCTGTCGTGTAAAAGGTTAAAGTTCAGGGACTAATGGTGCATTTAACCCAGAAAATTAAGTTAATAAAAACAATAACTTTTTTTAAACATATTTTAAATTGTTATCGAAGTGACATGTCCTTAATCAAAACAGTTTACTTTGTATAGTAAAAATTGAAGTTAATCATAGAAAATTATAATCAAAGCATTCGTACAATGCACGAAATCTATATTCATATCAATACAATAGCTAAAACTTTAGTACTAATAAAATACACAAATGATTGCTACATAAAGATTATGTGTTTGATGTGTATAATTGAATATCATAATTTTGTAACATTAAAAATAAAATTATTTTGTTTAGCTCTTATGTAGAGTTCAATTAAAAATCTAAACATATAAGAAAATTAATAGCAATAAAAAAATTAATGAAAATCAAGAGTCTTTAGGTTTAAAAATGTTTTACCTTTAGAAAAAAAAATCAATTTATAGAATAAAAATATTAAGAATTTCAGCTCAATTCCAATTCTAATATTTTTTCTGGATATAAACAATATAGTTTACATTGAAGCTCACAATTTCAATTGTAAACAATAGAATCGAGGTTCACTTTCTCTTATTCTCTACTCTGGAGTCTCAACAAAATCTAAATTTACTGATGTGCTTCCCGTAATAAAAAATGATATTAAAATATATACAAATAAATATATATAAATAAAAGTTACATTAATATTAAAAAAAATTAGCGCATATAATATCAGACAAAGGGCAAATTGTTTGTGATATACTAACATGTTTTGTCATAAAACCTTAAAAACTACACTTTTCAAAATTGGTAATTTTTAAAAAATAATTCAAGTATTATGGTTTAATTTAAAAATCAGACATAAAGAAAAAATAATTAAAATAGTATATAACCAAGGAAAATAAAATGTAGGAGATGGGTCAAGGAAAATGAATAAAAAATTCAAACGATCGATGGATAGACATCGAAAAATATGGTTTAAACCGTGCAATGGATAACTTTTGGACCGTGGCCCGGTAAACACTCATAAAACCACGTTGTTTTAGTTGATGTATATAAACAAAAAGAAAACACTTTTACCAAAATTTAAAGAATTTCAAACTTAAGATACATTCTAATTCGGCAATTCTCAAACAACTCAATTAATAATAATTATAGCCTTAATATTTCTTGAATATGTTATGACTTTGGTCACTTATGTATAAATATTAAGGGAAAATATTAATGCACTGAAATTGATGAATCGCGGTTCAAAAATAGACTAGCAATTACATTATTGAATTGCAGTGCAAAAATTAATGCACTAAAATTGATGAATCGCGGTATAAAAATAGACTAGTAGTTACACTATTGAACCGCGGTACAAAATTAATTCAATAAAAATTGATGAATCGCGGTTCAAAAATAGACTAACAGTTACACTATTGAACCGCAATGCAAAAAATAATGCGATAAAATTGATAAATTGCGGTGCAAAAATAAAGACCTTTATAGTACGCCTACGATTCATTAAGGGTATCGTAGTCATTTTGCCACTAAAAATATCTTTTTTCTGTTGAAAATAAAAAGAGTATACTTTATTGATTAAAAATTACAAAAAGTGAAACGGCCAGTAATTTTTTTTAAATATTAATTTTAGTTATTAAATAATGACATTTTCTTGAGCTCTGCTTTGGACCAATTAAATACTAGGAACACCCGTGCTTGTATGAGCTCTTGATAGGGAAACTGGAAACAACCTACTATTTGATGGAATTTTGAAAAGCATATGTATAATGATGGCAAAATGGACGACACCTTTGTCTTTCTAGTTGATTGGAAACGTTTTAACCTTTTAACCTTTGAATGGTAGGTCTCGAGTAAAATGGCTTTACGAATGAAGATAATGGTAGGTTTTCTGTAAAATGATTTTATGTATTTTTATTTGTAGGACCAAGTTTCACTCTTTTTGCAATCAAATCCATCAATACACGGTGAATTTGTTAAAAGATCTATATTAGAAAAAATATCTGTAAGATCGTTTTACCTAAATTTTATATCTTTTAATCATAGTTTGAATTCGACCTAAAACTCTTATTTATTTATTTATTAATAACAAACTATTTTGTGTTTTTATAACTAATTAAAATGTATTCATCTATTTGATTAACACTTTTTTTTTCCAATCTAAACTTGTCAATACATGTGGAATAAAATACTCCATTCCTTCATATATAAAAAAAAATATCTTTTTATGATGTTCCAAATAAAGTGTCCACTTTTTAATATTTTTTTGGAAGTTACAATTATCATTTTATCATTAATTTAATTCATACCTTAATTGACGGACGACACTCTTGCATGGGTAGCATTGAAAATACACATAATCATACTCCGTAATATTTATAATAGAATCAGATGTCCAATCATAATACTTGATCAGTTTCATATACAAACTTTATAGTCATGAATTGAAGCCTTTCGAATCAAATCATGAGAAGTGGAATTTTAGCTTTTGATGGAACTCTAAAAATCAAATGACTATTCATATAAATAGCTTTAGAGCATCCACAATGGTGGATCTCTAAACCACTCTTCAAACACCTTGTTTTCTGTGTCAATTACACTTTTTCAACACTCCAAAAAAGAATCCACTCCAATAAGTAGTCTCTATATTTCTCTAAAATTTAAAATCTCTCAAATATCAACTAACAAACCTAATTACAAATATATTTTTCATTATTTTTATTTCTATTTTTCCAACACAATTTGATGAAATGTTTTATATTTTAAATTTATAAAATATAGTCCTTCCGTTCCGGACAAAGATTTTCCGTTTGAAAATCAAACTTTTTAAGAAAATGTCACTTTTAATAATTCATTAGTAATAAAATGACTTTGTTATGCCTTAATTTTTTAAAGTAAACTCTTTCAGTGAAACATCCAAAAGTGAATTAGTTGACTCTTTGCCCGGAATAGAGGGAGTAAATAAAATATGTATCTCTTTAGATCTATATAATTGATAAATAAAATTTTATGATAATGTAGTAACAAAAAGAATTATTTTTGGGATGTTTCAATTGCTTGCAACGAAAAAAAAACATAAAACATAAAAAAAGAAAGTGATATACTCATTGCTTTGGGTAAAGAGTCCACTATTCCATTTTGAAATGTTTCGCTTAAAAGTTTACTTTAAAAAATGAAGGCATAAAAATATCATTTTATTACTTATAGACTACTAAAAGTGTCATTTTATTTTAAAAATTGACTTTCAAACGGAACTCTTTTGAATGAATGACGTAATTAATTTTTAATAAAATAAATTTTAACATGATTAAATATTAATTGGAAAATGCTAGCAACCTTGTATTTGGAGAGAGATATATGTTACTATTCAAGCTAAATAACTCTTCAAATTAGAAGAGTTGTTTACTTGACTTTGGAGATAGAGAGTTGGTTTGGGCTCCCATTGTAGGCTTAATTGGAGCTAAAAATCTCTAAAATGAGTTTTAGAGAGTTTGTAGTTGGTGTTGTTGTGGTTGCTCTTAGTTGTTCATTTTCTGGACTACCCCATTCCAAAATTATTTGGGTAAGTCTCTTTTAAAATCGTTTTATGGATTTTAATTCATAAGACGAAGTTCTACTTTCTTATAACTTAATCCATCAACACATGGTAGATCGGATAAAGATGACCCGTCTTACAAAAAATATTTATAAGACCGTTTTACCTAAGTTTTTACTAATTATTTTTATGCATTCCTATAATTATATTGTTTGTAAACTTTCCTTTTAGGACAATATTTTACAATTTTATCATTACATTTTTTTTAATTTTAATTATGCAACATATACATGAGTCTTATTGTAAACTACACACTTTACTAATATTAATATTCAAGTCAATTTAATCTGTGTGTTGAGTCAAACAGAATAATAGACATATTTGACAATTATATTCTTAGTTTGCAAAATTAAACTACTTCGTTAAAAATAAACAATGTTGGCTCTCAAAACATATAACTCTCTAATTATGCTTTTTAAAACTCACATGAGTCCCACAAAATCCATATCATCATGCTTTGAAATTTGGGTTAGAGGTGTAAGTGGTTCGGTTTGGTTTGGTTTATACCAAAACCACAAACCGAACCACCTCCTAGTGGTTCCAAAAATCTCAAACCGAACCGAACCGAGTAAGACTTGGAACCAAACTGAACCGAACCACTCGGTTTGGTTTGGTTTGGTTCGGTTTTGTTGTTTATATAAATTATTTTTAAAGAAATTAACCAACATTAAAAATAACAATAAAAATAATATTTTAATTTGGAATTAACATCAAAATTAGGAAATAATCTACTAACAACAAATTATCATAAATAAAACAATACAAATTCTAAAATAAACACAAACAATGGAAGAAATAATAGTTCTCCAATAATCAAGATTTTGTTTGGTTTAGCGTCCGTATAAATAAATATATATATATATATATATATATATATATATATATATATATATATATATATATATATATGTATATATGTATATATGTATGTATGTATTATGAATAAATCAAAGGTTCAAAATCATTAATAAATGTAATATAATATATATTATATAATAAATAAATAAAAATATATAGGGTGGTTTGGTTTGGTTCGGTTTGGTTTGGTTATATACCAAAAACCATGAACCGAACCGGCGTGGTTTTCAATTCTTGAAACCGAAACCGAACCTTTCTTCGACCAAAACCGAACCAAACCGACTGGTTTGGTTTGGTTTGGTTCTGTTCCGTGGTTCGGTAGTTCCGATTTACACCCCTAATTTGGGTGTCTCATTGAACAACGATGCTTTTGGTTTGGTCCACCACGCGTGCAAGTGTCTCCATTTAGCTTTTAATAATGTACGTTGATCATGCAATACATTAATATGAATGGGTTGAGATGAATCGGGTTGAATAAGATTGAGTTATAATGGGTAATGGGTAATGAGTTAAAACGGGTCATCCCGTCATAACCCATGTTTACCATTAAAAAAAATCACATTTATAAAGTACAAATATCGAGTCAAAATGAGTAGCGAATTCGACAAGCTTTAACCCTTTGAATCGACCCGAAAATTATCCGATTCAACCAAATCAGTTAATATTTTTGGTTTGAAACGGACCGTTTCAAACAAAAAATATTAACTAGTTAGTTTTGTTGGGTCGGATAATTTTTGTGTCGATTCGAATGCATTGACGGGTTTCGATTGTATTTATCATGCCTACCTAGAGCCTATCCTTTGAATATAGTTTGAATTCAACCCAATTTTATTTTTATTTTTTTTAATAACAAACTATTTTTTGTTTAATTTACAAATATTAATAATATGTTTACAACTATTGCTACAATTAAGCTTTAGTGAATGATAACATTGTCTTTCATCAAAACACATTTAGCCCTCATGAAGGCTTAGTTGTAGCGATAGTTGTAGAATTCATAAATACATAAGAATACTATATTTAACGAAAAAATAATCATATGTGATGCACTAATTTAGTTGTGAGTTATTTATGTAATGACTAGGGTAATTGTGAAATTATGTTATTCTTCATAAATACATAAGAATATTATATTTAACGAAAAAATAATCATAAACCTTAAAATGGTTCCAGACTTTAGGGCTCAAATTAACGCAACTCAATCAATACGGAAACTGTAAATAGAATTAATCACAATCTGAATCATCTTCAATTTCAACTTCCTTCTATGAATCAATACACTCGCTCCGGTCAGTACGTTTCTTCTTTTGATTGCTTATGAACTCGTCCTCGATTTCTTCCGCTCTAGAAGCTGCTAGGATGGGGCGAGTTGGGTTCGATCAATGAAATTGTTTTCCAAACGGTGAAGGTTGTAAGACGTGGGAAGTGGATGAGTTTCACTGGGCGGGAGGAAGAGAGATGGGGGGTCTCCTAAATCCTAATTGAAGTTAATTACTACCTCTTAGTCAATGGTCAAAGTTGTAACAAGGGTGTAAATGAATGGTAAGGCTAGCATTAATGTAGTTTAAAACCTAATGTAGTCAAGGGAGGGACGCTGGTAATAAACACAAAAAGAAAAAAGAAATGATAGGTACAAAGACTCCCTCCATTTCCATGGGTAATATGTGATTGGTTGATGCTTAAGCAAATAAACTCATAGACCTTGAAATTTTGAAATCCATGGACGAGACTTCACTTGGTTGTTAGTTTGAGAATTCAGATGTAAGATGTAGAATTCCCATATAGTTCCCTTTTGTTTCTTTCTCAAATCCACCTTTAAGCAAAGGAGCTTCTTTGCCATGAATTAGAACTAGAAGTACTCTTTCCAGTTGCAGTTGGTTAAAAATGATAAGTTCATTTCCTAAAAAAAAAAAAAAAAAAAGACAAGTTTAATGATATTTTGTTAGTAGTTGTATTAGACCTGACAAATGACTAAGTTGGGTCGTGTATGGGTCGAGTTGTGACGTGTAAATGTGTAATGAGTCGAAACTCATTATAATTCAAATATTTAACATGACAAAATGGGTCGGGTTAATTATTGGTATAATGTATGGTTTATAAATATTGGTATACTCTTCGATTGACATATATTTTTAGAAAAAAAGTAATTAAATAATTAAAAATATATAATAGTATTTTTTTCATATAATATGAAATTTAAAATTTAAAATATTTACATTCGATTGACATGGGGAAAATAGAAATAACGAAAGAAAATATATTTATAGTTAGGTTTGTTAGTTGATATGCGAGATATTTGAGTTTTTCAGAAAGTTGTATAAAGGGGACTTATTGGAGTGAATTTTTTTTTTGGAGCGTTGATAAAGTATAACAAGCTTTTTTTTTAATTAGGCTGTTAAATCAATCGATGGATTCATTTTTAGACATTAGCAAATATTTTTATAATATTTCTTAAGACATTTTTGTGTGTATGACAAATACACCGAAAAATGTTACGAAAAAAAGAATTAATAAATGAGTAGATAAATAAAGTTGCATTTTATTCGTTTTAAAAATAATGCCTTTATTAACTATACACTGATTTTAATAAAAAAAATTGATTTTAATTAATTTTCTTTTAATAAACCTAATTTATCACTAGTAAAGCTGTAAAAAATGAGCCCAGTTCATAGGTCCGGTCCAACCCACCCGAAATTCATGGGCTTGTGCCGTAGTTTTGGCGGCCCAAAAAACCCGATTTTTTTTTCCCAGACCAAAAAGCCCACGGGTCACAATCGGTTGGATCTTAGAAGCCCGAATTACCCGGCCCGCCGAACCTGAAAAAACAAAAGAAAAAAATTTATAAAAACCAAAATTTAAAAAGCAAAAGCTGTGTAAGGAGGTTGTATTGTATATTCGTATTAGACTTTTACTAGTATTAAATATTAATAAGGCTGCCTAAGTGCCTAGTAGTGACTAGTGTAGAGTAGTAGTGGCCAAGAGTACTGGCTAGACTGGCTACAGTGTCGTGCCCGAACAAGCAATAGCAAAGTGTATGTGAGTGTGATTGTGTGAGGCTGTGGCCTGTAACTCTGTGACATAGCATAAAGAAACATTTTTACAGGCTTAGGGACTGACTTAATTAATTCCCATATACTGCCAAGAAAAATGTAGTAACATTTTCAAAAAAGCATCAAAATGTGCCTCCAAAGTCCAAGCTAAAAATTAACTGTGATCATTCTTGCTTGGTGAATGGTGATGATGTCTGTTAGTGTGGTCCATAAAATAGCTGCCTTGATTCCATTTCAACCATGAGAGTAGCCAGTAGAAATTGTATACATTTGAGTTTAGACAGTCCACCAAACTGAATGTCATTCATATTTAATTTGATGAAAGTTAAGGCGATGCATCTGATCATGTTTCATCTGCCAACTCAGTTAGATAGGGAAACAAGAACTTCCGTCCAATGAGCGTTCTCAATTGATTAGTAGAGATAATCATCTAAGAAGCAGAAGAGTAAAACCATCATGTTTATGAATCAAATCACTGCTTCCCGTGAGGAGGTAGAAATCCATTTTTGATACAATAATCAATAGTTTGCTGTATGATTTCTTGCAAACCATATTTATACTTTAAACCCAAATCTGTCAGCTTCTTTGAAGATATTTCGGGTGGAACTGATCCCTGTTCTTCCTTAACGGGTCTGAATGAGGATCCTTAAAAGAGGTTGACAAAGTTTTTAGCTTGAAACAACTACCTCTGTAAATTGGAGCAAGGATACTCCTGAGCAAGGCGAAGAACCAATTCGAGCATTACAACTCCGGTCTGCCAGATATATCAACCATTAATTGCCAAAGGACGCTCCATAAGGAATATGTGGGCGCTACATATGTCTTCTATATGAACTGTGGCAACTGAACCGATTCTTGAATTCACAGCAGATAATTAATATGGGAATCAGTGTAACCAACCAATTTCCAAGTTCTGTTAAAAGGTATAGTTGACCTTCTTCATCATTTAAAAATGAAATGATCACATGTTAAAGGGGACAAGAGTACTACTCTAACTCCAGCTGGTATCTGGTAATTGTTCAGTGGGAGTGGGCGGCCTGTTTCATATTTATTACTCCAAGTTTCCCACAAGTCATGTAAATTGTTTGCACTTTTTTTTTCTCGGTAACTTAACCTTTAAAGTGTTATTGTATTTAGTTATTTAGGTGGGATATTTAGGGATTTTGTTTGTAAATTGAATTAAGCGGCAGGAATAAATACGTCCTCCCAAACAGTTTACTTGCGGAAGAAAATTTCCTTCGAAAATGATTTCGAAATATTCAAGCTCGCTGAAGTTTCGTTCCATTCTGGTAACAGAGTTATTAATTTTGTTTGATTTGATAACTTAAAATTTGTTATTGTTCATGACTTCAATCATTTTTGTTTATAGCCTCATTCAAATGAGCATCAATCACCACGTGAAACCTCCACAAAGCAGCATTGTTTTGAAGTTGATGGATAGAAAGATGGATTGAGCTTTCAATCATCCTAAAGACATCATTCACGGATAATAACTCACTTTTCATCAATTTCGGTACTATTCATATTTTTGATTTTTTAGGTATCTCTATAATTGATATATTGTTGTTGAAGATATATTTGGCCAAAAAGGCCCATTTGGATTGTTTTTGCATAGTCGACTTCTTGTTGTGTCTCTTGCGTCTTCACAGTACCAAACTTGCTGCCCAATCTCGTGTCGGCTCTGCAACTGAGGCTTTTGTTCAAAACAGCCCCATCCTTTACTTTTAAAACAATATCATCTCCCAAGTTCATCCCCTGCCTCGTAAACCAACTCATATTGAATAACAACAAACTGCCCAAGTCTTCTTGTCTTAATACCACCGGTTTTATTTGAAACCCCATTTCACCCTTGTCAAAACACACACAAAACTGTCTTCTTAGATCAGCCTCCAGGTCCACTTTGTTTATCTTTCCATTTAACTGTCCACGGTGGCTTCAATCCGTAAGAGTTCCAATTTGATATAGCAACATGTTTTTCATTCCCAGCCATGTAATACGCCATGAAGTTCTGCCCTTGAATGAACACTAGAAGGATAATACCTTCCCATACTTTGAAACCTAAACTTGAACTTTTCGAAGATAAAGAATTGAACTTTTCGAAGATAAAGAATTAAAAGTCTCCAAATTCAAAGGATCCTTGTACCCGTGATCTAGTTTCAACCTCTCATGTTCTACTTCTGTCTTTTCTTGTTCTGCTCCTTGCTCGCAACAAACTAAACCAGAAGTCTCTTCGCCTAAATCTTGGACTGATAGTGTTACATTCGAACTACTCTCTTTCTCTTCTTCGCGTTTTTCCCTTTCAACCCCCTTATGTTTCATATTTATTACTCCAAGTTTTCCACAAGTCATGTAAATTGTTCGCACTTTTTTTTTTTTTCGTAACTTAACCTTTAAAGTGTTATTGTATTTAGTTATTTAGGTGGGATATTTAGGGATTTTGTTTGTAAATTGAATTAAGCGGCAGGAATAAATACGTCCTCCCAAACAGTTTACGTGCGGAAGAAAATTTCCTTCGAGAATGATTTCGAAATATTCAAGCTCGCTGAATTTTCGTTCCCTTCTGGTAATAGAGTTATTGATTTCGTTTGATTTGATAACTTAAAATTTGTTATTGTTCACGACTTCAATCATTTTTGTTTATAGCCCCATCCAAATGAGCATCAATCACCACGTGAAACCTCCAGCAAGCGAGATTGTTTTGAAGTTGATGGATTGAAAGATGGATTGAGCTTTCAATCATCCTACAGACATTATTCACGGATCATAACTCACTTTTCATCAATTCCGGTACTATTTATATTTTTGATTTTTTATATATCTCTATAGTTGACATATTGTTGTTGAAGATATATTTGGCCAAAAAGGCCCATTTGGATTGTTTTTGCATATTCGACTTCTTGTTGTGTCTCTTGCGTCTTAACATTACCAAACTTGCTGCCCAATCTCGTGTCGGCTCTGCAACTGAGGCTTTTGTTCAAAACAGCCCCATCCTTTACTTTTAAAACAATATCATCTCCCAAGTTCATCCCCTGCCTCGTAAACCAACTCATATTGAATAACAACAAACTGCCCAAGTCTTCTTGTCTTAATACCACCGGTTTTATTTGAAACCCCATTTCACCCTTGTCAAAACACACACAAAACTGTCTTCTTAGATCAGCCTCCAGGTCCACTTTGTTTATCATTCCATTTAACTGTCCACGGTGGCTTCAATCTGTAAGAGTTCCAATTTGAAATAGCAACATGTTTTTCATTCCCAGCCATGTAATACGCCATGAAGTTCTGCCCTTGAATGAACACTAGAAGGATAATACCTTCCCATACTTTGAAACCTAAACTTGAACTTTTTGAAGATAAAGAATTGAACTTTTCGAAGATAAAGAATTAAAAGTCTTCAAATTCAAAGGATCCTTGTACCCATGATCTAGTTTCAACCTCTCATGTTCTACTTTTGTCTTTTCTTGTTCTACCCCTTGCTCGCAACAAACTAAAACAGAAGTCTCTTCGCCTAAATCTTGGACTGATAGTGTTACATTCGAACTCATCTCTTTCTATTCTTCGCGTTTTTTCCTTTCAACCCCCTTATGTTTCATATTTATTACTCCAAGTTTCCCACAAGTCATGTAAATTGTTCGCACTTTTCTTTTCTTTTTATTTCCGTAATTTAACCTTTAAAGTGTTATTGTATTTAGTTATTTAGGTGGGATATTTAGGGATTTTGTTTGTAAATTGAATTAAGCGGCAGGAATAAATACGTCCTCCCAAACAATTTACGTGCGGAAGAAAATTTCCTTCAAGAATGATTTCGAAATATTCAGGCTCGCTGAATTTTCGTTCCCTTCTGGTAATAGATTTATTGATTTCATTTGATTTGATAACTTAAAATTTGTTATTGTTCACGACTTCAATCATTTTTGTTTATAGCCCCATCCAAATGAGCTTCAATCACCACGTGACACCTCCACAAAGCAGCATTGTTTTGAAGTTGATGGATTGAGCTTTCAATCATCCTACAGACATCATTCACGGATCATAACTCACTTTTCATCAATTCCGGTACTATTCATATTTTTGATTTTTTTATATATCTCTATAGTTGATATATTGTTGTTGAAGATATATTTGGCTAAAAAGGCCCATTTGGATTGTTTTTGCATATTCGACTTCTTGTTGTGTCTCTTGCGTCTTCACAGTATGAAACTTGCTGCCCAATCTCGTGTCGGCTCTGCAACTGAGGCTTTTGTTCAAAACAGCCCTATCCTTTACTTTTAAAAACAATATCATCTCCCAAGTTCATCCCCTGCCTCGTAAAACAACTCATCTTGAATAACAACGAACTGCCCAAGTCTTCTTGTCTTAATACCACCGGTTTTATTTGAAACCCCATTTCACCCTTGTCAAAACACACACAAAACTGTCTTCTTAGATCAGCCTCCAGGTCCACTTTGTTTATCTTTACATTTAACTGTCCATGGTGGCTTCAATCCGTAAGAGTTCCAATTTGATATAGCAACATGTTTTTCATTCCCAGCCATGTAATACGCCATGAAGTTACGCCTTGAATTTTTGAACACTAGAAGTGACGCCTGGCTCCTTCGTTATCTCTGGTTTTGCGCTATACTTGTACTTCTTCCTTTGTCGACTGTAAGTTTGGGTTGCGAGAGGGTCTAGATATGTTTGAGAGACCATTTTAAGACCAAAACATTATTAAGAGACTCCATATAGTTGTTGACTTGCTAAAGTCACAAGTCGTGACTCGACGATAGTCGGAATGCGACGCGATTGAGGTTTGTTTTTGCTTTTGTGTCCGTGACCTCGGTTGGGTCCTAGACCTTTTTAAGATGGTTTGTTAACATGTTTAGATGCATTAGACTTCAAGTTGGAGGTGTTCTTAAGTCTATCGATGATTTGGAAGTTTTGGAGATAACGCGTTCATCTCTATCGCAGTTCGGGAATCAGCCCACAGCACCCGCACTCTCCTTTGGGATTCTTATTTCCCTAAGTTGTTATTCAACTTTCTAGAAGTGTTTAAGCTTCTTCATTAGCCCTTAGACTTGCCTTAAAAGTCTCGCTTTCGTTGCTCGTTCTGCTACGAGTTCATTCATTGTCGCTAGGTTGTCCCTGCCCGCACCCTTCCCAAGCCGCTCCGAGTTGTTTCGGAGTTGTTCCGGGTGTGTTTTAGACTTTTTTTGAGTTGGGTTAGACCTTAGAATGGTTGCCCATGAGTTTGGGACCATTTAGGACAAGTTTAGACCAAGTTTTGAAGGTTCAGAGCCGAGCGCCCGCCTCGCATGGAGCGAGGCGCCCGCCTCAAATACCGAGCATCTTTGTTCGAGCAAAGGCGGCGCAGATGGGAGGAGGAGGCGCCCGCCTCAACTCCGGGATGTTGTTTCGGATTTTTGCCTGCTTTGAATGGACGACTTGACACTAAAACCCCTATCTAAACCTATTCTAAACCTTTTCTAAACCTCCCTAACCCTCCTCACTTATACCCTAACATCTCTAATAAGTTTTAGGAGTGGATTAGTGAGAGTTTGAGTGGATTAATTAAGCCCAAAATCAGATATTTATCAACCACAATATCATGACACTTGTCCCACTCAATTTTTGGACCAATATAAACCACAATCGAGATTTTGACTCTCATTTCACCCTCCTCTCCAAAACGGGATTTCACTCCTCTGCTCTCCCATGGCTTCTTGAAGACATCTTCATCATCCTCCTTGATCCATCCCTTATTTGCTCAAGCCTCCTCCACAAGAAGTAGAGCTCGACGAGAGGATCGTTTTCAACCGATTGATTTCTTCCTTTGCTTTCTTTGTTGAAGAACACTTGTAAGTTACTTCTTCTTCTTTTGATTTTGTACCCATTGATCCTAAGGAAAACAAACTCTATGCTATTTGAGGTCAATGGGTACACATACTTGCTGGGTGATTTTAACTTGTGATTTGAGCATGTGACTTGTCAAAAGCATATGTAGGATGACCTATATGATTGTGAAGTATAATGTTACTCTTCATCTTGTGTTTCTAGGTTTAGAACATGCTAGAAATCATGTTTACATTCCATTTGGTTTATTATGAAAGTATGCCTAAAGTTTGGGGCTTTGAATGTGTGATCTCACTAGGTTGTATGAGTATGACCATCTAATTGAAAGTATGAAATTCCTAAAATGGGTATAGGGTTTTTAATTAAGCCCTCGAATTATTGGAAGAATTGTGTTATTTGGAGTGGGTATTCGTGTAGGATGATTTGAGCGATGTGTGTGTCGGGAGAAATGGGTTTTCCTTTGTTAGGGTTTTATGAATTTTGGGGCTTGGGAATCAAGCTTGAATGAATTTTAAAGGTTATATATATAATTGAATGGAATGTTAATTTGGGATTTCTGAAACACATAAAGAATGAAAGGTAGAATTAAGACTCAACTGAGTCATTATGAGGCCAATAATGTGATAACAAGCTTTGGGTTGAGACCTACGATGTTCGGGTCTAGCCGTTGTTTTATGTTATGCGCACTGAGTATCTCGTTGTGTCCAATTGGGATACTCATGTTATAGAGACCTATTGGGAATTTGTTTAGAACGTGCTTGTAAAGCATCGATTGTATTAAAGACCAACCCTTGGTCTCGAGTACCATTTAATATTGATTATTGGATGAGTCCACTATAAGGAATTTAGTTGCGAGGATATGAAAATACTGCATGGTTTAGACTACAAGGTAGTCGGTCATTCATGAGATGGGTTTGAGGATGTCGACTATTAATGACCGAGCGGGACTTTGGCTAAGTCCGTGTGCCTTTAAGTGAAGCTTAATGCTAAGCCTTGATTGTGGTGGTTCTTAGACTAAGTAGTAGTCTTTGATTTAATCTTGAGTAGAGGACTATAGTAGACCTCATATTGTGATTTGTTGAGCTAATATGCTATTCTTGAATTGGTGATGACTTGAGGATTGTGAATACCTCAATATGTGGTTTTTGAACTAAACTTACAAGTTAGTTGGATATGTTAAGTGTGTACAATTATGTGCATTGTTTATTGGGTTTTGTAGAGCATTGTGACCTACTTGGATTAATAAGTTCTTTTGTAATGAACTTGGTCCTTATTGGTTTATACAAGTAAATAATCTACTTGAGCATCTTGATTTTGAGTCCAGCTGGCGTCTTGGTCGTTTTGTCGGCAATGGGACGATTCATGGCCTTTGGAAACATTCGCTATGAATCGCCGCATTGGTACCCTTTCTCCTCACTATTTGGCCGATAGTGGATGTGGTCTCAGTATTAGCGGCTCTAGCTCGATATCGAGCTCCCATTCCTCATCCCGGGGTGGATGAATGTAAGCGGAACTCATTAAAAAAAGCGGTGAGTTATGATCATTTGAGGAATGAAACCCGCTTTTTATGATCAATTGAAGGGCTAGGCCAAGTCTTGGTTAAATATTGAGGGCTTGGCCCAGTCCCCGATTTTACGTGCTTATGTATAAGCACTTATATGAAAAAAAAACGTGCTATATGGTTTATGAAGTTTATGTTACATGATGACATGATACAAGTTTATTATGGGTAGACTATAAAGATACCATGATTTTATATATGTTGGTGCATTATGCCATGCCACGATATGCTATGCCATACATTTGCATTTAGTAACTTACTGGGTCATTATGACTCATTCCGTGTGTTTGTTTTCCTTAGTTTTGCAGTGATCCCGTTAGTACGCGTGGCGACTCCGGATAGTGATTCCTAGAAGGTGGTCTTCCGGGCTTTAAGCTTGGGGTTTATTATCATTACTGTTATTATGTATTTGTGAGACACGTATGTAAAGTTACGTAGACTTTACTTGGGTAGTTTATGTTGGTATTCTGTTATTGTATTATTTTGGGAGCCGACTTGCTTGGTCGAGCTGTTGTATCTTTTAGAAGTTATTCCCTTGTTATTTCGAGTATGCTCTAGCTCATTCATGCTAGTATTGTTGGTATTGTCATCTCCGACGGCGTTAGTCGTGAGACTTGTGTTTAGTTGTTAGAATTTGAATATCTTATTCTTTAGTTGGTTTATTCCTCCGGCATGTTATAGCTGTTGAGTTGTCGTTTATCAGGTTGGTATTCTTATTACTTTGCCGGCCTTAGGTTGCCGATGGTTTGTTGTACGTGCGCAATGTTGCGTCACGCGAGTCGTAGATTTGTCGAGAGATAGTCGTCTCAGCCTTGTAATCCTTAGTTTATAATTATAGGCTTTGGTCCCACTTATGATTTGCTTCCGCAGATTTTAGTTTTTGGTTATTCGGTTTTGCCGTTATGGCTTTTCATTCTTGTTTAGCGTTTGTTGGTTCAACTCTGGACTTGCACTACTACGCTTAGCGGGTGCTTGTTCGTCTTTTAGCTTGTCTTGGCGGCACGACCTTGGGATTCCGCATTGGGGTTCGGGTCGGGTCGTCACAAGAAGGATAATACCTTCCCATACTTTGAAACCTAAATTTGAACTTTTGAAGATAAAGAATTGAACTTTTCGAAGATAAATAATTAAAAGTCTCCAAATTCAAAGGATCCTTGTACCCATGATCTAGTTTCAACCTCTCGTGTTCTACTTCTGTCTTTTCTTGTTCTGCCCCTTGCTCGCAACAAACTAAACCAGAAGTCTCTTCGCCTAAATCTTGGACTGATAGTGTTACATTCGAACACCTCTCTTTCTATTCTTCGCGTTTTTTTCCTTTCAACCCCTTTATGTTTCATATTTATTACTCCAAGTTTCCCACAAGTCATGTAAATTGTTCGCACTTTTCTTTTCTTTTTATATCTGTAACTTAACCTTTAAAGTGTTATTGTATTTAGTTATTTAGGTGGGATATTTAGGGATTTTGTTTGTAAATTGAATTAAGCGGCAGGAATAAATACGTCCTCCCAAACAGTTTACGTGCGGAAGAAAATTTCCTTCGAGAATGATTTCGAAATATTCAAGCTCGCTGAATTTTCGTTCCCTCCTGGTAACAGAGTTATTGATTTCGTTTGATTTGATAACTTAAAATTTGTTATTGTTCACGACTTCAATAATTTTTGTTTATAGCCCCATCCAAATGAGCATCAATCACCACGTGAAACCTCCACAAAGCAGCATTGTTTTGAAGTTGATGGATTGAAAGATGGATTGAGCTTTCAATCATCCTACAGACATCATTCACGGATCATAACTCACTTTTCATCAGTTCCGGTACTATTCATATTTTTTATTTTATTTTTATATATCTCTATAGTTGATATATTGTTGTTGAAGATATATTTGGCCAAAAAGGCCCATTTGGATTGTTTTTGCATATTCGACTTCTTGTTGTGTCTCTTGCGTCTTCACAACCAAACTTCTTGCCCAATCTCGTGTCGGCTCGCAAAGGCTTTTGTTCAAAACAGCCATCCATCCTTTACTTTTAAAACAATATCATCTCCCAAGTTCATCCCCGCCTCGAATCCAACTCATCTTGAATAACAACGAACCGCCCAAGTCTTCTTGTCTTAATACCACCGGTTTTATTTGAAACCCCATTTCACCCTTGTCAAAACACACACAATGTCTTCTTAGATCACCTCGAGTCCACTTTGTTTATCTTTCCATTTAAAACTCCACGGTGGCTTCAATCCGTAAGAGTCCCAATTTGATGTAGCAACATGTTTTTCATTCCCAACCATGTAATACGCCATGAAGTTCCGCCCTTGAATGAACACTAGAAGGATAATACCTTCCCATACTTTGAAACCTAAACTTGAACTTTTCGAAGATAAAGAATTGAACTTTTCGAAGATAAAGAATTAAAAGTCTCCAAATTCAAAGGATCCTTGTACCCGTGATCTAGTTTCAACCTCTCATGTTCTACTTCTGTCTTTTCTTGTTCTGCCCCTTGCTCGCAACAAACTAAACCAGAAGTCTCTTCGCCTAAATCTTGGACTGATAGTGTTACATTCGAACTCCTCTCTTTCTTTTCTTCGCATTTTTCCCTTTCAACCCCCTTATGTTTCATATTTATTACTCCAAGTTTCCCACAAGTCATGTAAATTGTTCGCACTTTTTTTTTTCGTAACTTAACCTTTAAAGTGTTATTGTATTTAGTTATTTAGGTGGGATATTTAGGGATTTTGTTTGTAAATTGAATTAAGCGGCGAGGAATAAATCGTCCTCCCAAGCAGCTTTACGTGCGGAAGAAAATTTCCTTCGAGAATGATTTCGAAATATTCAAGCTCGTGAATTTTCGTTCCTAAATAGAGTTATTGATTTCGTTTGATTTGATAACTTAAAATTTGTTATTGTTCACGACTTCAATCATTTTTGTTTATAGCCCCATCCAAATGAGCATCAATCACCACGTGAAACCTCCACAAAGCAGCATTGTTTTGAAGTTGATGGATTGAAAGATGGATTGAGCTTTCAATCATCCTACAGACATCATTCACGGATCATAACTCACTTTTCATCAATTCCGGTACTATTCATATTTTTGATTTTTTATATATCTCTATAGTTGATATATTGTTGTTGAAGATATATTTGGCCAAAAAGGCCCATTTGGATTGTTTTTGCATATTCGACTTCTTGTTGTGTCTCTTGCGTCTTCACAGAACCAAACTTGCTGCCCAATCTCGTGTCGGCTCTGCAACTGAGGCTGTTGTTCAAAACAGCCCCATCCTTTACTTTTAAAACAATATCATCTCCCAAGTTCATCCCCTGCCTCGTAAACCAACTCATCTTGAATAACAACGAACTGCCCAAGTCTTCTTGTCTTAATACCACCGGTTTTATTTGAAACCCCATTTCACCCTTGTCAAAACACACACAAAACTGTCTTCTTAGATCAGCCTCCAGGTCCACTTTGTTTATCTTTCCATTTAAAACTCCACGGTGGCTTCAATCCGTAAGAGTCCCAATTTGATGTAGCAACATGTTTTTCATTCCCAACCATGTAATACGCCATGAAGTTCCGCCCTTGAATGAACACTAGAAGGATAATACCTTCCCATACTTTGAAACCTAAACTTGAACTTTTCGAAGATAAAGAATTGAACTTTTCGAAGATAAAGAATTAAAAGTCTCCAAATTCAAAGGATCCTTGTACCCGTGATCTAGTTTCAACCTCTCATGTTCTACTTCTGTCTTTTCTTGTTCTGCCCCTTGCTCGCAACAAACTAAACCAGAAGTCTCTTCGCCTAAATCTTGGACTGATAGTGTTACATTCGAACTCCTCTCTTTCTCTTCTTCGCGTTTTTCCCTTTCAACCCCCTTATGTTTCATATTTATTACTCCAAGTTTCCCACAAGTCATGTAAATTGTTTGCACTTTTTTTTTTTCGTAACTTAACCTTTAAAGTGTTATTGTATTTAGTTATTTAGGTGGGATATTTAGGGATTTTTTTTGTAAATTGAATTGAGCGGCAGGAATAAATACGTCCTCCCAAACAGTTTACGTGCGGAAGAAAATTTCCTTCGAGAATGATTTCAAAATATTCAAGCTCGCTGAATTTTCGTTCCCTTCTGGTAACAGAGTTATTGATTTCGTTTGATTTGATAACTTAAAATTTGTTATTGTTCACGACTTCAATCATTTTTGTTTATAGCCCCATCCAAATGAGCATCAATCACCACGTGAAACCTCCACAAAGCAGCATTGTTTTGAAGTTGATGGATTGAAAGATGGATTGAGCTTTCAATCATCCTACAGACATCATTCACGGATCATAACTCACTTTTCATCAATTCCGGTACTATTCATATTTTTTATTTTTTATATATCTCTATAGTTGATATATTGTTGTTGAAGATATATTTGGCCAAAAAGGCCCATTTGGATTGTTTTTGCATATTCGACTTCTTGTTGTGTCTCTTGCGTCTTCACAGTATGAAACTTGCTTTGCCCAATCGTGTCGGCTCAAGGCTTTTGTTCAAAACAGCCCCATCCTTTACTTTTAAAAACAATATCATCTCCCAAGTTCATCCCTGCCTTCGTAAACCAACTCATCTTGAATAACAACGAACCGCCCAAGTCTTCTTGTCTTAATACCACCGGTTTTATTTGAAACCCCATTTCACCCTTGTCAAAACACACACAAGCGAATCTTCTTAGATCAGCCTCCGGGTCCACTTTGTTTATCTTTCCATTTAAGCTCCACGGTGGCTTTCAATCCGTAAGAGTCCCAATTTGATGTAGCAACATGTTTTTCATTCAACCATATGTAATACTCATGAAGTTGGGCCTTTGAATGAACACTAGAAGGATAATACCTTCCCATACTTTGAAACCTAAACTTGAACTTTTCAAGATAAAGAATTGAACTTTTCGAAGATAAAGAATTAAAAGTCTCCAAATTCAAAGGATCCTTGTACCGTGATCTAGTTTCAACCTCTCATGTTCTACTTGCTCTTTTCTTGTTCTGCCCTTGCTTGCAACAAACTAAACCGAAGTCTCTTCGCCTAAATCTTTGACTGATAGTGTTATATTCGAACTCCTCTTTCTCTCTTCGCGATTTTCCCTTTTCAACCCCCTTATGTTTCATATTTATTACTCCAAGTTTCCCACAAGTCATGTAAATTGTTCGCACTTTTTTTTTCCGTAACTTAACCTTTAAAGTGTTATTGTATTTAGTTATTTAGGTGGGATATTTAGGATTTTGTTTGTAAATTGAAAATTAAGCGGCATGAATAAATACGCCCTCCCAAACAGTTTACGGCGGAAGAAAATTTCTTCGAGAATGATTTCGAAATATTCAAGCAAGCTGAATTTTCGCTCCCTTCAGTAACAGAGTTATTGATTTCGCTTTGATTTGATAACTTAAAATTTGTTATTGTTCATGACTTCAATCATTTTTGTTTATAGCCCCATCCAAATGAGCATCAATCACCACGTGAAACCTCCACAAAGCAAAGATTGTTTTGAAGTTGATGGATTGAAAGATGGATTGAGCTTTCAATCATCCTACAGACATCATTCACGGATCATAACTCACTTTTCATCAATTCCGGTACTATTCATATTTTTTATTTTTTATATATCTCTATAGTTGATATATTGTTGTTGAAGATATATTTGGCCAAAAGGCCCATTTGGATTGTTTTTGCATATTCGACTTCTTGTTGTGTCTCTTTGCGTCTTCATAACCAAACTTGTCGCCTAATCTCGTGTCGGCCCAGAACCGAGGCGTTGTTCAAAAAATCCTTTACTTTTAAAACAATATCATCTCCCAAGTTCATCCCCGCCTCAAACCAACTCATCTTGAATAACAACGAACCGCCCAAGTCTTCTTGTCTTAATACCACCTGGGTTTTATTTGAAACCCCATTTCACCCTTTGTCAAAACACACACAAAATGTTTCTTAGATCGCCTCAGTCCACTTTGTTTATCTTTCCATTTAAAACCCACGGTGGCTTCAATCCGTAAGAGTCCCATTTGATTAGCAACATGTTTTTCATTCCCAACCATGTAATACGCCATGAAGTTCCGCCCTTGAATGAACACTAGAAGGATAATACCTTCCCATACTTTGAAACCTAAACTTGAACTTTTCGAAGATAAAGAATTGAACTTTTCGAAGATAAAGAATTAAAAGTCTCCAAATTCAAAGGATCCTTGTACCACGTGATCTAGTTTCAACCTCTCATGTTCTACTTCTTTTCTTGTTCTCGCCTTGCTCGCAACAAACTAAACCGTAAGTCTCTTCGCCTAAATCTTGACCGATAGTGTTACATTCGAACTCCTCTCTTTCTCTTCTTCGCATTTTTCCTTTCAACCCCTTATGTTTCATATTTATTACTCCAAGTTTCCCACAAGTCATGTAAATTGTTCAAACTTTTTTTTTTCGTAACTTAACCTTTAAAGTGTTATTGTATTTAGTTATTTAGGTGGGATATTTAGGGATTTTGTTTGTAAATTGAATTAAGCGGCAGGAATAAATACGTCCTCCCAAACAGTTTACGTGCGGAAGAAAATTTCCTTCGAGAATGATTTCAAATATTCAAGCTCGCTGAATTTTCGCTCCCTTCAAAATAACAGAGTTATTGATTTCGCTTTGATTTGATAACTTAAAATTTGTTATTGTTCACGACTTCAATCATTTTTGTTTATAGCCCCATCCAAATGAGCATCAATCACCACGTGAAACCTCCACAAAGCAAAGATTGTTTTGAAGTTGATGGATTGAAAGATGGATTGAGCTTTCAATCATCCTACAGACATCATTCACGGATCATAACTCACTTTTCATCAGTTCCGGTACTATTCATATTTTTTATTTTTTTTATATATCTCTATAGTTGATATATTGTTGTTGAAGATATATTTGGCCAAAAAGGCCCATTTGGATTGTTTTTGCATATTCGACTTCTTGTTGTGTCTCTTGCGTCTTCAAACCAAACTTGT
Source organism: Codonopsis lanceolata (assembly GCA_013146195.2). NCBI lineage: Eukaryota > Viridiplantae > Streptophyta > Magnoliopsida > Asterales > Campanulaceae > Codonopsis > Codonopsis lanceolata. Next base: position 174,465,337 of record CM028377.1, read on the forward strand.
CGCCCAATCTCGTGTCGCTCTCGCAACGAGGCTTTTGTTCAAAACAGCCCATCCTTTACTTTTAAAACAATATCATCTCCCAAGTTCATCCCCTGCCTCGTAAACCAACTCATCTTGAATAACAACGAACTGCCCAAGTCTTCTTGTCTTAATACCACCGGTTTTATTTGAAACCCCATTTCACCCTTGTCAAAACACACACAAAACTGTCTTCTTAGATCAGCCTCCAGGTCCACTTTGTTTATCTTTCCATTTAAAACTCCACGGTGGCTTCAATCCGTAAGAGTCCCAATTTGATGTAGCAACATGTTTTTCATTCCCAACCATGTAATACGCCATGAAGTTCCGCCCTTGAATGAACACTAGAAGGATAATACCTTCCCATACTTTGAAACCTAAACTTGAACTTTTCGAAGATAAAGAATTGAACTTTTCGAAGATAAAGAATTAAAAGTCTCCAAATTCAAAGGATCCTTGTACCCGTGATCTAGTTTCAACCTCTCATGTTCTACTTCTGTCTTTTCTTGTTCTGCCCCTTGCTCGCAACAAACTAAACCAGAAGTCTCTTCGCCTAAATCTTGGACTGATAGTGTTACATTCGAACTCCCTCTTCTCTTCTTCGTTTTCCTTTCAACCCCCTTATGTTTCATATTTATTACTCCAAGTTTCCCACAAGTCATGTAAAATGTTTGCACTTTTTTTTTTTCGTAACTTAACCTTTAAAGTGTTATTGTATTTAGTTATTTAGGTGGGATATTTAGGGATTTTGTTTGTAAATTGAATTAAGCGGCAGGAATAAATACGTCCTCCCAAACAGTTTACGTGCGGAAGAAAATTTCCTTCGAGAATGATTTCGAAATATTCAAGCTCGCTGAATTTTCGTTCCCTTCTGGTAACAGAGTTATTGATTTCGTTTGATTTGATAACTTAAAATTTGTTATTGTTCACGACTTCAATCATTTTTTTTATAGCCCCATCCAAATGAGCATCAATCACCACGTGACACCTCCACAAACCAGCATTGTTTTGAAGTTGATGGATTGAAAGATGGATTGAGCTTTCAATCATCCTACAGACATCATTCACGGATCATAACTCACTTTTCATCAATTCTGGTACTATTCATATTTTTTATTTTTTATATATCTCTATAGTTGATATATTGTTGTTGAAGATATATTTGGCAAAAAAGGCCCATTTGGATTGTTTTTGCATATTCGACTTCTTGTTGTGTCTCTTGCGTCTTCACAGTATGAAACTTGCTGTCCAATCTCGTGTCGGCTCTGCAACTGGGGCTTTTGTTCAAAACAGCCCCGTCCTTTACTTTTAAAACACTATCATCTCGCAAGTTCATCCCCTGCCTCGTAAACCAACTCATCTTGAATAACAACGAACTGCCCAAGTCTTCTTGTCTTAATACCACCGGTTTTATTTGAAACCCCATTTCACCCTTGTCAAAACACACACAAAACTGTCTTCTTAGATCAGCCTCCAGGTCCACTTTGTTTATCTTTACATTTAACTGTCCACGGTGGCTTCAATCCGTAAGGGTTCCAATTTGATATAGCAACATGTTTTTCATTCACAGCCATGTAATACGACATGAAGTTCTGCCCTTGAATGAACACTAGAAGGATAATACCTTCCCATACTTTGAAACCTAAACTTGAACTTTTTGAAGATAAAGAATTGAACTTTTCCAAGATAAAGAATTAAAAGTCTCCAAATTCAAAGGATCCTTGTACCCGTGATCTAGTTTCAACCTCTCATGTTCTACTTTTGTATTTTCTTGTTCTGCCCCTTGCGCGCAAAAAACTAAACCAGTAGTCTCTTCGCCTAAATCTTGGACTGATAGTGTTACATTCAAACTCCTCTCTTTCTCTTCTTTGCGTTTTTTCCTTTCAACCCTTTATGTTTCATATTTATTACTCCACATTTTCCACAAGTCATGTAAATTGTTCGCACTTTTTTTTTTCTTCGTAACTTAACCTTTAAAGTGTTATTGTATTTAGTTATTTAGGTGGGATATTTAGGGATTTTGTTTGTAAATTGAATTAAACGGCAGGAATAAATACGTCCTCCCAAACAGTTTACGTGCGGAAGAAAATTTCCTTCGAGAATGATTTCGAAATATTCAAGCTCGCTGAATTTTCGTTCCCTTCTGGTAATAGATTTATTGATTTCATTTGATTTGATAACTTAAAATTTGTTATTGTTCACGACTTCAATCATTTTTGTTTATAACCCCATCCAAATGAGCTTCAATCACCACGTGACACCTCCACAAAGCAGCATTGTTTTGAAGTTGATGGATTGAAAGATGGATTGAGCTTTCAATCATCCTACAGACATCATTCACGGATCATAACTCACTATTCATCAATTCCGGTACTATTCATATTTTTGATTTTTTATATATCTCTATAGTTGACATATTGTTGTTGAAGATATATTTGGCCAAAAAGGCCCATTTGGATTGTTTTTGCATATTCGACTTCTTGTTGTGTCTCTTGCGTCTTCACAGTGCCAAACTTGTTGCCCAATCTTGTGTCGGCTCTGCAACTGAGGCTTTTGTTCAAAACAGCCGCATCCTTTACTTTTAAAACAATATCATCTCCCAAGTTCATCCCCTGCCTCGTAAACCAACTCATCTTGAATAACAACGAACTGCCCAAGTCTTTTTGTCTTAATACCACCGGTTTTATTTGAAACCCCATTTCACCCTTGTCAAAACACACACAAAACTGTCTTCTTAGATCAGCCTCCAGGTCCACTTTGTTTATCTTTACATTTAACTGTCCACGGTGGCTTCAATCCGTAAGAGTCCCAATATGATGTAGCAACATGTTTTTCATTCCCAGCCATGTAATACACCATGAAGTTCCGCCCTTGAATGAACACTAGAAGGATAATACCTTCTCATACTTTGAAACCTAAACTTGAACTTTTCGAAGATAAAGAATTGAAATTTTCGAAGATAAAGAATTAAAAGTCTCCAAATTCAAAGGATCCTTGTACCCGTGATCTAGTTTCAACCTCTCATGTTTCTACTCTCTTTTTCTTGTTCGCCTTGCTCGCAACAAACTAAACCGAAGTCTCTTCGCCTAAATCTTGACCGATAGTGTTACATTCGAACTCCTCTCTTTCTCTTCTTCGCGTTTTTCCCTTTCAACCCCCTTATGTTTCATATTTATTACTCCAAGTTTCCCACAAGTCATGTAAAATGTTTGCACTTTTTTTTTTTTCGGTAACTTAACCTTTAAAGTGTTATTGTATTTAGTTATTTAGGTGGGATATTTAGGGATTTTTTTTGTAAATTGAATTGAGCGGCAGGAATAAATACGTCCTCCCAAACAGTTTACGTGCGGAAGAAAATTTCCTTCGAGAATGATTTCATAATATTCAAGCTCGCTGAATTTTCGTTCCCTTCTGGTAACAGAGTTTTTGATTTCGTTTGATTTGATAACTTAAAATTTTTTATTGTTCACGACTTCAATCATTTTTTTTATAGCCCCATCCAAATGAGCATTAATCACCACGTGACACCTCCACAAAGCAGCATTGTTTTGAAGTTGATGGATTGAAAGATGGATTGAGCTTTCAATCATCCTACAGACATCATTCACGGATCATAACTCACTTTTCATCAATTCTGGTACTATTCATATTTTTGATTTTTTATATATCTCTATAGTTGATGTATTGTTGTTGAAGATATATTTGACCAAAAAGGCCCATTTGGATTGTTTTTGCATATTCGACTTCTTGTTGTGTCTCTTGCGTCTTCACAGTACCAAACTTGCTGCCCAATCTCGTGTCGGCTCTGCAACTGAGGCTTTTGTTCAAAACAGCCCCATCATTTACTTTTAAAACAATATCACCTCCCAAGTTCATCCCCTGCCTCGTAAACCAACTCATCTTGAATAACAACGAACTGCCCAAGTCATCTTGTCTTAATACCACCAGTTTTATTTGAAACCCCATTTCACCCTTGTCAAAACACACACAAAACTGTCTTCTTAGATCAGCCTCCAGGTCCACTTTGTTTATCTTTACATTTAACTGTCCACGGTTGCTTCAATCCGTAAGAGTTCCAATTTGATGTAGCAACATGTTTTTTATTCCCAGCCATGTAATGTAACACCCCGCTCCTTCGTTAGCTCGGTTTGCGTGCTATACTTGCACTTCTTCCTTTGTTGACTGTATGTTTGGTTTGCGAGAGGGTCTAGATGTGTATGAGAGACCATATTAAGACCAAAACATTATTAAGAGACTCCATATAGTTGTTGACTTGCTAAAGTCACAAGTCGTGACTCGACAATAGTCGGAATGCGACGCGATTGAGAGTTTGCTTGCGTTTTGTGTTCGTGACCTCGGTTTGGTCCTAGACCTCTATATGATGGTTTATTAACATGTTTAGATGTTTTAGACTTCATGTTGGAAGTGTTCCTTAAGTCTATCGATGATTTGGAAGCTTTGGAGATAGCGTTCGTCTCTATCGCGTAGTTCGGGGATTGAGTCGTGTAATCGTCTCTCCTTTGGGATTCTTATTTTCCTAGTTGTTATTCAACTTTCTAGAAGTATTTAAGCTTCTTCATTAGCCTTTATACTTGCCTTAAAAGTCTCCTTTCATTGCTTGTTCGATTGCGAGTTCATTCGTAGTTCCGGTTGCACGTTGTTGCACCTATTCTCGGTTTCGCTCCGAGTTGTTTCGGGAGTTGTTCGGGTGTGTTTCCGACTTGTTTTGAGTTGGGTTAGACCTTAGAATGGTTGCCCATAAGTTTGGGACCATTTAGGACATGTTTAGATCAAGTTTTGAGAACATGCGCTCAGAGGCCTGTGCAGCCCGCTGGCCATAGTGAGGCGCCCGCCTCAAGTTCTGAGAGCATTGCAAAATGAATTTAGGCTGGACAGGAGCCCAGGCGCCCGCCTGGATATGTTGAGGCGCCCGCCTCAACATCAGATTACACTTACGGGATTTTTCCCCTGTTTTGTGTTTGGACGAATTATACCTATCCTACCCTCATTAAACTCCCTCTAAACCCTTCCTAACCACCCATACTTAACCCTAATCATGTCCTAACATTAGTTGGAAGTTAATTAAGGTTAGATTAGTGATTGATTAATCCTAATCTCTACTAATTGTGCAAGGGAAATGTCTATTGTGCCCTCTTTATTTTGTTGGTATAAATACCCAAACCCTTTTGAGAAATCAGTAAATCCTCTCATTTCTTCTCCTCCTTCTTACGTATTATAGAGAAAGAGAGAGTCCAAGGGAGATTCAAGCCCTAGCTTCCTTCTCTCTTCGATCCAAGATGATCCAACCACCCGATTGCCTTCAAACTTCGGAATCTTGAAGCCCTCGACGAGTAGAACAAGTTCACCGATCGGATTTGCGTTCTCTTGAGTTTTCACTCAAGCTAGGTAAGTTACTTCCTTTTGATTTTGGTTCATTGGCCCTAAGGAAAACAACCTATATGCTATTTGTGGGCAATGAACACTTGATATGCTTTGTATGCCCATTTTGGGGATTTTTGGAAGTATAAACTTGTTAGGAGCATTTGTAAGATGTCTTCTATGATTGTTGAAGTATATGATTACTCTTCATCTTGTGTTTCTAGGTTTATGAGCATGCTAGAAATCATGTCCATAAGTTATTTGGGTTTATTATGAAAGTACACCTATGATTGGGACTTTGGATTTGTTAACTCTCTATATATTATGAGTAGGATCACTTAATTGAAATTATATGACTTATGAAATGGGTTGTGATCTATGTGGGGTGTTGTTATGAATTTTAGGCTTGAGAATCAAGCCCGAACTATTGGAGAATTATTGTTAATTGAAGTGGGTGTAAATGTTGAGATTGATGAATTATGTAAATAACGAAACTTAGTATTTAGACTCAACGGAGTCGAAATAAGTCCAATAATGTGTTAAAGAACTCGGGTTGAAATCCTACAACATTTGGGTTTTGTTTGACTATGATTATAATGAGTTCTTAGGTTGTTAGGCTTGGGAATCAAGCCCGGATGAATTTTGGGGATTTTATTGTATGATTGAATGGAGTGTTAAATTGTGGATTCATGAAACCCATAAAGAATGAAAAGTAGAATTAAGACTCAACGGAGTCGTTGTAAGGTCAATAATATAATATTGAGCTTTGGGTTGAAACCCTACGATGTTCGGGTCTTGCTTAGTTATGTTTGTGTGTTCCCGAGTACCTCATTCGGTGTCCAATTGAGACACTCATGTTATTGAGACCTATTGGGAGTATGATTAGAGCGTGCTCATTAGAGCACGGAGCATTAGAGACCAACCTATGATCTCGTATGCCTTTAAGAAATGATTATTTGAACGAGTTCTCTTTTAGGGAATTCGGTCGCGTGCACATGAAAAGCACTTACGGGGTTTTGACTACGAGTTAGTTTGTTACCCTCGAGATTGGTTTGAGAAGTCGATTATTTATGACAATTGGGACTATGGTTGAGTCCGGTGTGCTTTTAAGTGAAACCAAATGCTAAGCCTTGTTTGTGGTTGGCCTTAGACTAAATAATAGTCTTTGATTTAATCTTGAGTCAAGGACTATAGTAGACCTCACGTTGTGATCTATTGAGCTATAAGCTATTCTTGAATTGGTGGTGACTTGAGGATTATGAATACCTCAATATGTGGTTTTTGAACTAAACTTACGAGTTAGTTGAACATGTTAAGTGTGTACGTTTATGTGCATTGTTTATTGGGTTTTGTAGAACATTATGACCTACTTGATTTGGTGAGTCCTTTTATGATAGACTTGGTCCTTATTGGTTTATCCAAGTAAATATCTACTTGAGTATCTTGATTTGAGTCCAGCTGGCGTCTTGGTCGTTTTGTCGGCAATGGGACGATTGATAGCCTTTGGAAACATTCGCTATGAATCGCCGCATTGGTACCCTTTCTCCTCACTATATGGCCAATAGTGGGATGTGGTCTCGTATTAGCGCCCCTAGCCTGATATTGAGCTCCCATTTCTCATCCCAGGGTTGGATGAATGTAACGAGGTACTCATTAAGAAAACTGATGAGTTGTGATCATTTGAGGATTGAAACCCAGTTTATGATCATTTGAGGGTGGTACCCATGGTTTGAATATTGAGGGCTTGGCCCAGGTCCTGATTTTACGTGCTTAGGTATAAGCACTTATATGAAAGATAACGTGCTATGTGATTTATGAAGTTTATGTTACATGAAGACTTAATACAAGTTTATTGTTGGTATACGATTAAGATACCATGATTTTATACATGCTTGTGCATTATGCCATGCCACGCCATGCTATGCCATACTATTGCATTTAGTAACTTACTGGGTCATTATGACTCACTCCGTGTGTTTGTTTTCCTTAGTGTGTGCAGTGATCCCGTTAGTACGCGTGGCGGCTTCGGATAGTGATTCCTAGAAGGTGGTCTTCCGGGCTTTAAGCTTGGATTTATTATTATTATTGTTATTATGTATTTGTGAGACACGAATGTAAAGTTATGTAGACTTTACTTGGGTAGATTATGTTAGTATTTTGTTATCGTATTATTTTGGTAGCCGACTTGTTTGGTCGAGCTGTTGTATCTCTTATGAGTTGTTCCCTTTTATTAGTCCGAGCATGCTTTAGCTCACTCATTCTAGTATTGTTGGTTTTGTCTCCGACAACTTTAGTCAAGAGACATTGGTTTAGTTGTTAGTATTTAATATCTTATTCGTTTAGTTGATTTGTCCCTCCGGCATGTAGTAGCCGTTGAGTGGTTGTTTATCAGGTTGGTATCTTGTTGATTCGCCGGCCTTAGGTTTGCCGATGGTTTGTTGCCCGTGCGCAATGTTGCGTCACGCGAGTCATAGATTTGTCGAGAGATAGTCGTCTCTCAGCCTTGTATTCCTTAGTTTATAATTATAGGCTTTGGTCCCACTTATGATTCGCTTCCGCAGGTGTTGTTTTTTTATTATTCCGTATCGCCGTTATGGCTTTACCTTCCTGTCTTGAGCTTGATGGCTCATCTTTTGGACTCGTACCATTATGCTTAGCAGGTGCTTGTCCGTTTTAGCTTGTCTTGACAAGCACGACCTTGGGATTCCGCATTGGAGTCCGGCCTGCCGTCACATGTAATACGCCATGAAGTTCTCGCCTCTTGAATGAACACTAGAAGTGTGACGACCCGGCCCGGGCCCGAGATGGGACCGAGGGTCGGACCGCCCAAATAAGGAGGGAAACAAGTAGGGAATTAGTTCACAAAAACGACGTGACGCAACATTGGAGTCGCAGCACGCCTCGGCACCAAACGGCCGGATATTTTTTAAAACTTTTAAACCTGATAAACAGTTACACAATATAACCAAGTCTACGGCGACACTACATGCCGGAACCCAAGCTAATAGTTCAAAGACAAGAATTTCTAAAGAGCTAAAAGCATGCTCAGCGGAAGACTAAAACGTGGAGGAATACTAACAAGTTAATCAAAGCTCGGCTTACACAATGCCGGCACAACAGGGTTACAAGTACTACAAGTATTAATCTACTAGCAATTAAGATTTACAATCAAGTTCTACACAAATACCCAAGCACAGTCTAGTTGACTTGCTTAACCCGTCGCCCTTACAAAAATATAAAACAAAGGAAAGAGGGCATCTAAACCACCTCTTCAAACATCAAGCACCAAAAGGGCACAAAGCACTAACACCGCGAGTCATCGAAAGGTGACTGCCTTGCTAGGATCTAAAGCAGTAAAGGGGAAAGGGTAAGTCATAAAGACTTGTAAGCTATCAATCATGCATGTCATGGCAGTATGCATCATTCAAGGCAAGATATCAATTTCAGGCAAGATTTCATATTCAGGACAAGATATCATAGAGGTCATGTATTCAAAATGCACATTGTTTCACATAGGTGCTCGTAATTAAATCACATAGGATCAGGATATATCGAGAGCCGGGCCGCTACGTAGTTCCTGCATACAAGCGTTATCTGGAAAGTGCGGGTATCGAATGTGTGTAGTACATCGATCTTCCGAGGAGATGCCCGGGATAGTCCAATGGTGCTCTTAATGATTACAACAAAGTGAGTTACTTCCCACCGTGGCCACAGTGGAGGCGCGTGTGAACAAAGACGTATGCCACCGACTCATGCAAATGCCAAGTAATGTTTACTTAACAAATTATCAGTAGGAACGAGGTCGACAAGAGCGATCTCGTTCAAGACAAGTAAATATTCTCATCAATAATCAAGTAGGGTTGAGTTCGACAAGAGCGAACTCAACAAGTCAAATAGGCATTCTATTTTATAACATCAAGTATCAAGCAAGGTAATCAGTTCAAGTTCAAGAGTCTAGAATTAATATTCTTAGGAACGCGTTTAGAACGTCGAAGGGATGGGTCGGTGAGCCGGTATTGTTCAATGGCTCGCTAAGCTTGACTCCATTGAGTCATCTATAACAATTCAACCAAGATGGATAGGACGCTAAATGCATCATGAACCTTTTCTAAGTTCTCGTATATGATCGGCTAGGTCAATAATCTATTAAACAACCGTAGTTAAGAATTTTCATCAATAATCAAGCAGGAAGGAGTTCGGCAAGGGCGAACTCAATATGTCAAATAGACATGCTATTTTATGACATCAAGAATCAAGCCGTAACCAATTCAAGTTTCAGGCCTAGAATCATTATTATTAGAGGAACGTGTTTAGCATGGCGTCAGGATTGATCATCGAGCCGGTATTGTTCAATGGCTCACCTGGGTTTGACTCCGCTGAAGTCGCTCTCTACCAATTCATTCAAAGGGGTTAAGATGCTAGATGCATCCAAAATACTTTTCTAAGTTCTCGTAGATGACCGGCTGGGTCATTAATCCATTAATCAACCGTAGTTAAGTATTATCGATAATTCGAATTCAAGGGCCTTAGAATCATTCTTTCAAGGTTAATAAGGTGCAAGGGTCCGAGAACATTATTTTCTCGCAAGGGAACATAGATCACAATTTATACTAGGCCTAGGACACAATCCAATAGGATGATCAATACAAGGCATAGGAAACCCTAGAATCATAATTTCCAAGAGTTATCAAGAGTCGTAAGTCAAAGAACATTTGTTATTCTTAAGAAGGCGTAGAACGTATTCAATTCGAGGCGTAGGACTCACTCAATAGATGGACATGAAAGCATGTGAGACCCGAGAAGTCATTATCTCCAAGAGTCATCAAAAGTTATTGGTCCAAGAACAATAGTTGTTCCTAAGGGACATAGAACTCTTTTAATTCTAGGCATAGGACCCCATTCAATAGATAGACAATTCATGGTATAAGGAACCCTAGAAATCATGGTTTCCAAGAGTTACTAAAATCTATTGATCCAAGAACATAAGTTGCTCCTAAGGAAGCATATAACATAGTTAATTCTAAGCATATGTCTCAATCAACAAGATGGACATAAATCAAAATCCCAAGAGATCAAACATCCACAATCATAATTTGGACAGAAGCATGGAGATTAATAGAGAAAGGGGAAACATGGCAATTCTAGCATGTATCCTAAGGAAATCGATAGCTTACATCACCAAGGAAAAGGAAAGTTGAAGCACAGTAACCGGATGAAATCGATCTCCTCGTCGGTGAAGCTTCACACCGGTAGGTCTCTCGCTTGGTTCGCAAACTGAGGTCGGGAGCTCAATCTAAGGACATAACACACACTAATCTCACCACATCTCTACACACACACAACCATGGCAGAGAGAGGAGAAATCAAAATGAGAGGTTGAGGGCAAAGTCAACAAGAGAGGCTTTAAGCCTTGCATGATTTTAGTGGAATTCCAAGTGTCAAGAGGAGAGGGCTTGAGATTAGGTCTAATCTAGGTTGATTAGGGTTTAATAGGTTGGATTAGGGTCAATAAGCAAGGGGTTTAAGTGGCTAATGACACCACAAAAGATTAAAGTTGGAAAAATCCCGTAGAAGTGAGCAGAGGTGAGGCGGGCGCGCTCACCAGGCGTCATGACACCCATATGCAGAAGGAAGGGTGCCATTTTCCTTTGCTCTCGTACTTGATCAAGGCGGGCTGTTTGAGCCATGCGGACACTTTGAACTGGGCCTCAAAACTAGACCTAAACAAGTCCTAAATGGTCCCAAGCTCATGGGTAATCATTCTAGGTCTAACACAACTCAAAACATGTCCGAAACACACCCTGACATCACCTAACAAGGTAGGACAAGGCTCGAGTCAAGCGATTTATTGGTTGATTTAATCAAACCCGGATCAAAGGCCAATAAAACTAGGTAACTCGGGCATGGAATAGGCTTGTTAAATCATGGTTATGACTTGAATACAAGTCCGGGAACTCAAGGAACAATTCACACGCCGAAATACGCAAAAACGGGAGAAGGGTGAAATCGCTAAGGCCAAAACAAGGCAAGAAGGTTTCTAAACTTCCCAACAAGCTTACTATGATCAAGGCGGCTGCCTCTAGGTCGTCTATGAGACAATCGAACCCTAACAAGTCTCGGTTGAGTGCAAACCAGCCAAGGCAACACACGAGGCGTAACGGGAAGGTATGCTAAGCATAGAAGGAAATCAAGCGATAAGGAATGCAATAACGATAATACGAGTGAGTCGCATGGACTAAAAGAGATATCTAATCATGTTAAAGCATGAAACAAGCACGTTATTAGGGCATAGAACAAGTAATACAAGTAATGGGTTTTGAGGTTCTCACATCCTCCCCACTTAAAGGAATTTAGTCCCTAAATTCTTACGAGTCGTAGTAGGAAAGGGTATTTCTCTCGCATATCAAGCTCGGTCTCCCACGTGGCTTCCTCAATATCATAATTCTTTCACAAGACTTTCACTAACGAATTCGCTTAGTTCTCAATATTTGCTCCTTAGTAACAAGAATCCTCATTGGTCTTTCATCATAAGAAAGATCGGGTTCGAATGAAATCTCATCGTAAAAACAAGGACATGCGATTCCTCTATCAAATACTCGCGTAGCATCGAGACATGGAATACATCGTGAACATTCGATACTTGAAGGCGGCAATGCTAACCGATACGACAAAGCTCCAATCCTTTCTAGGATCTCGAATGGGCCAATGAATCTAGGTGAAATTTACATTTCTTCCCTTGAGAAACGCATTGCGGACGATACCTTCGAATACCGAGTCACCAACTGAAATTCTAAGTCGTCTCCCGGGTGGCTCTTACGTTTACTCGGGTGCAAGCAATCTATCTCTAATAAGCCTCATATGGCGTCATTTCAATACTAGGCGGTAAGCTGTTATAAAAGCAAATTCGCTAATGGCAAATGAGAATCCATGGCACAAGCACGTAACCAGCCTTCTAACGAGGCATCGATAAAATCACAAGGTTCTTGAAACACTAGGCAATGCTAGGATAGAGGCGTAGTCAACCTCCTCTCGTGACTTGGAGTACCGAGGATATCAATAGTAAACACAACCACAAGCAATCGAGATATTCATGAAAAACCTATTCATCGGGTCCATCAAAGCTGCGGAGTGCGTTGGACAACTCAAGCGGCATCACACAACTCATAGTGGCGTAGTAGCAGCGTCAGAAAGAGCTGTCTTAGGGACATCCTCGCTCTAACCCTCAACCGGTGATAGCCGCTCCTCATGTCAATCTTGGAGTAAACAATTGAACCAGAAGTGGATCAAAGAGGTCATCAATGCGTGGCAAGGGATACATATTCTTGATAGTATTTTGGTTCAACTGTCGATAGTCTATGCAAAGTCGTAACTACCACATTCCTTTCACAAACAATACGGTGCACCCATGGGACACCCTGGTTAAATGAACTCTCTATCTTGAGGTTCTTGCAACTACTCTTTCAATTCTCACAACTCCATTTGGAGTTACGATACGTAAGGTGTTCTAGATATAAGCGAGGTCCGGCAATAGTTCAACAAAACTCTAATTCCGTCGGGAAGCAATGTGTAGTCCCAAAGTGGTGCTACAAGGACAAGGCAAGAAGAGGACAAGCATTTGCAAAACGGTGGTGTGAGTCGAATAGTTACTAACGAGATCAATAAAGGTAGAAAGTTGTATACAAAATACGGGTCATGGAGAAGCGAATGAATGCGGAGGCGACGAGGAAAGAAATGCTTAAATATCATCTCCCATCGATTTCAAAAGTCGAGTCATCTTGACTCTTGGCAGGGGTTCAAGGACATTATCGAGGTTTACTAGGTTCCAACAAGCGTGGACAATGAGGTGAAAATTCTTCTTTATCAACTAAGCGGTGACTCGAATGCACGTGCAATAGTTGCACCAAGCTAACAACTTTCCCCGAGTTTTCCGGACTAACTAAATTATTCAGGTCTCAACACGCATCTATAGGATCTAACGTCTAACAATAAAATCAAGTAGTCAATCATCATGGACCACATATTCGCCTTCCAAAGAAGGCATTCAATACCAGAACAATTCATTCAATCATGACACGAGTTCAATTTATTAAGTAGCATGATTTCAATATAAACGTTGCACATATTTGCACAAGTAAAACAAGATGACACTTTCAATTTCATTCAGGTTGGTCATGGGTTCGGTCAATTCCTATATCATATTATGCCATTCTAGTTCTCGGCGAATACCTCTTGATAATCAAGTCGGGGGCCCTG
>CM028377.1:174479086-174693271 GCA_013146195.2 Codonopsis lanceolata
TTTTATTTGAAACCCCATTTCACCTCACAAAACACATAAACTGCCTTCTTAGATCGCCTCCGTGTCCACTTTGTTTGGCTTCTCCATTTGAATCGCCCACGGTGGCTTCAACCGTAAGAGTCCTAATTTGATAGCCACATGTTTTTCATTCCTCAAATTACCATCATAACACGAATTCGCCCCTTGAATGAACACTAGAAGGATAATACCTTCCCATACTTTGAAACCTAAACTTGAACTTTTCAAGATAAAGAATTGAACTTTTCAAGATAAAGAATTAAAAGTCTCCAAATTCAAAGGATCCTTGTAAAATCCCATGATCTAGTTTCAACCTCTCATGTTCTACTTCTGCTTTTTCTTGTTCTCCGCCTCTTGCTTCGCAAATACAAACTAAACCAAGTAAGTCTCTTCGCTAAATCTTGACCGATAGTGTTATATTCGAACTCCTCTCTTCTTCTTCACGATTTTCCTTTCAACCCCCTTATGTTTCATATTTATTACTCCAAGTTTCCCACAAGTCATGTAAATTGTTCGACTTTTTTTTTTTCCGTAACTTAACCTTCAAAGTGTTATTGTATTTAGTTATTTAGGTGGGATATTTAGGATTTTGTTTGTAAATTAAATTAAGCTGGCATGAATAAATACGCCCTCCCAAACAGCTTTACGTATGGAAGAAAATTTCCTTCGAGAATGATTTCGAAATATTCAAGCTCGCTGAATTTTGCTCCCTTCTGGTAACAGAGTTATTGATTTCGTTTGATTTGATAACTTAAAATTTGTTATTGTTCACGACTTCAATCATTTTTGTTTATAGCCCCATCCAAATGAGCATCAATCACCACGTGAAACCTCCACAAAGCAAAGATTGTTTTGAAGTTGATGGATTGAAAGATGGATTGAGCTTTCAATCATCCTACGTACATCATTCACGGATCATAACTCACTTTTCATCAATTCCGGACTATTCATATTTTTGATTTTTATATATCTCTATAGTTGATATATTGTTGTTGAAGATATATTTGCCCAAAAAGTCCCATTTGGATTGTTTTGCATATTCGACTTCTTGTTGTATCTCTTGCTTCGCCTAAATCTTGACCGATAGTGTTATATTCGAACTCCTCTTTCTTTCTTCGCGATTTTCCTTTCAACCCCCTTATGTTTCATATTTATTACTCCAAGTTTCCCACAAGTCATGTAAATTGTTCGCACTTTTTTTTTTCCGTAACTTAACCTTCAAAGTGTTATTGTATTTAGTTATTTAGGTGGGATATTTAGGATTTTGTTTGTAAATTGAATTAAGCGTGAATAAATACGCCCTCCCAAACAGCTTTACGAAGAAAATTTCTTCGAGAATGATTTCAAATATTCAAGCTTTAATTTTGCTCCCTTCTCGTAACGAGTTATTGATTTCGTTTGATTTGATAACTTAAAATTTGTTATTGTTCATGACTTCAATCATTTTTGTTTATAGCCCCATCCAAATGAGCATCAATCACCACGTGAAACCTCCACAAAGCAAAGATTGTTTTGAAGTTGATGGATTGAAAGATGGATTGAGCTTTCAATCATCCTACGTACATCATTCACTGATCATAACTCACTTTTCATCAATTCCGTATTATTCATATTTTTGATTTTTATATATCTCTATAGTTGATTGATATTGTTGTTGAAGATATATTTGGCCCAAAAAGGCCCATTTGGATTGTTTTGCATATTCGACTTGGATAATACCTTCCCATACTTTGAAACCTAAACTTGAACTTTTCAAGATCTTAAGATTTAAAAGTCTCCAAATTCAAAGGATCCTTGTACCCGTGATCTAGTTTCAACCTCTCATGTTCTACTTCTGTCTTTTCTTGTTCTGCCCCTTGCTCACAACAAACTAAACCAAGTCTCTTCGCCTAAATCTTGACTGATAGTGTTATATTCGAACTGCTCTCTTTCTCTTCTTCGCGATTTTCCCTTTCAACCCCCTTATGTTTCATATTTATTACTCCAAGTTTCCCACAAGTCATGTAAATTGTTCGCACTTTTTTTTTCCGTAACTTAACCTTTAAAGTGTTATTGTATTTTGTTATTTAGGTGGGATATTTAGGGATTTTGTTTGTAAATTAAATTAAGCGGCATGAATAAATACGCCCTCCCAAACAGCTTTACGTAGGAAGAAAATTTCCTTCGAGAATGATTTCAAATATTCAAGCTCGCTGAATTTTCGCTTCCTTCGTAACAGAGTTATTGATTTCGTTTGATTTGATAACTTAAAATTTGTTATTGTTCACGACTTCAATCATTTTTGTTTATAGCCCCATCCAAATGAGCATCAATCACCACGTGAAACCTCCACAAAGCAAAGATTGTTTTGAAGTTGATGGATTGAAAGATGGATTGAGCTTTCAATCATCCTACAGACATCATTCACGGATCATAACTCACTTTTCATCAATTCCGGTACTATTCATATTTTTGATTTTTTATATATCTCTATAGTTGATATATTGTTGTTGAAGATATATTTGCCCAAAAAGTCCCATTTGGATTGTTTTGCATATTCGACTTCTTGTTGTATCTCTTGCGCTTCGCCTAAATCTTGACCGATAGTGTTATATTCGAACTCCTCTCTTTCTCTTTTCTTCGCGATTTTTCCTTTCAACCCCTTATGTTTCATATTTATTACTCCAAGTTTCCCACAAGTCATGTAAATTGTTCGCTCTTTTTTTTTTCCGTAACTTAACCTTCAAAGTGTTATTGTATTTAGTTATTTAGGTGGGATATTTAGGGATTTTGTTTGTAAATTGAATTAAGCGGCAGGAATAAATACGTCCTCCCAAACAGATTTCGAAATATTCAAGCTCGCTGAATTTTCGTTCCCTTCTGGTAACAGAGTTATTGATTTCGTTTGATTTGATAACTTAAAATTTGTTATTGTTCATGACTTCAATCATTTTTGTTTATAGCCCCATCCAAATGAGCATCAATCACCACGTGAAACCTCCACAAAGCAGCATTGTTTTGAAGTTGATGGATTGAAAGATGGATTGAGCTTTCAATCATCCTACAAACATCATTCACGGATCATAACTCACTTTTCATCAATTCCGGTACTATTCATATTTTTGATTTTTTATATATCTCTATAGTTGACATATTGTTGTTGAAGATATATTTGGCCAAAAAGGCCCATTTGGATTGTTTTTGCATATTCGACTTGGATAATACCTTCCCATACTTTGAAACCTAAACTTGAACTTTTCGAAGCTAAAGAATTGAACTTTTCGAAGATAAAGAATTAAAAGTCTCCAAATTCAAAGGATCCTTGTACCCGTGATCTAGTTTCAACCTCTCATGTTCTACTTCTGTCTTTTCTTGTTCTGCCCCTTGCTCGCAACAAACTAAACCAGAAGTCTCTTCGCCTAAATCTTGGACTGATAGTGTTATATTCGAACTCCTCTCTTTCTCTTCTTCGCGATTTTCCCTTTCAACCCCCTTATGTTTCATATTTATTACTCCAAGTTTCCCACAAGTCATGTAAATTGTTCGCACTTTTTTTTTCCGTAACTTAACCTTTAAAGTGTTATTGTATTTAGTTATTTAGGTGGGATATTTAGGGATTTTGTTTGTAAATTAAATTAAGCGGCATGAATAAATACGTCCTCCCAAACAGTTTACGTGCGGAAGAAAATTTCCTTCGAGAATGATTTCGAAATATTCAAGCTCGCTGAATTTTCGTTCCCTTCTGGTAACAGAGTTATTGATTTCGTTTGATTTGATAACTTAAAATTTGTTATTGTTCACGACTTCAATCATTTTTGTTTATAGCCCCATCCAAATGAGCATCAATCACCACGTGAAACCTCCACAAAGCAGCATTGTTTTGAAGTTGATGGATTGAAAGATGGATTGAGCTTTCAATCATCCTACAGACATCATTCACGGATCATAACTCACTTTTCATCAATTCCGGTACTATTCATATTTTTGATTTTTTATATATCTCTATAGTTGATATATTGTTGTTGAAGATATATTTGCCCAAAAAGTCCCATTTGGATTGTTTTGCATATTCGACTTCTTGTTGTATCTCTTGCGTCTTCGCCTAAATCTTGGACTGATAGTGTTATATTCGAACTCCTCTCTTTCTCTTCTTCGCGATTTTCCCTTTCAACCCCCTTATGTTTCATATTTATTACTCCAAGTTTCCCACAAGTCATGTAAATTGTTCGCACTTTTTTTTTTCCGTAACTTAACCTTCAAAGTGTTATTGTATTTAGTTATTTAGGTGGGATATTTAGGGATTTTGTTTGTAAATTGAATTAAGCGGCAGGAATAAATACGTCCTCCCAAACAGTTTACGTAGAAGAAAATTTCCTTCGAGAATGATTTCGAAATATTCAAGCTCGCTGAATTTTCGTTCCCTTCTGGTAACAGAGTTATTGATTTCGTTTGATTTGATAACTTAAAATTTGTTATTGTTCATGACTTCAATCATTTTTGTTTATAGCCCCATCCAAATGAGCATCAATCACCACGTGAAACCTCCACAAAGCAGCATTGTTTTGAAGTTGATGGATTGAAAGATGGATTGAGCTTTCAATCATCCTACAAACATCATTCACGGATCATAACTCACTTTTCATCAATTCCGGTACTATTCATATTTTTGATTTTTTATATATCTCTATAGTTGACATATTGTTGTTGAAGATATATTCGGCCAAAAAGGCCCATTTGGATTGTTTTTGCATATTCGACTTGGATAATACCTTCCATACTTTGAAACCTAAACTTGAACTTTTCGAAGATGAAGAATTGAACTTAAGATAAAGAATTAAAAGTCTCCAAATTCAAAGGATCCTTGTACGTGATCTAGTTTCAACCTCTCATGTTCTACTTCTCTTTTCTTGTTACGCCCCTTGCTCAACAAACTAAACCAAGTCTCTTCGCCTAAATCTTGGATAGTGTTATATTCGAACTCCTCTCTTTCTCTTCTTCGCGATTTTCCCTTTCAACCCCCTTATGTTTCATATTTATTACTCCAAGTTTCCCACAAGTCATGTAAATTGTTCGCACTTTTTTTTTCCGTAACTTAACCTTCAAAGTGTTATTGTATTTAGTTATTTAGGTGGGATATTTTAGGATTTTGTTTGTAAATTGAAATTAAGCGGCAGAATAAATACGTCCTCCCAAACAGCTTTACGTGCGGAAGAAAATTTCCTTCGAGAATGATTTCAAATATTCAAGCTCGAATTTTCGCTCCCTTCTGTAACGAGTTATTGATTTCGTTGGATTTGATAACTTAAAATTTGTTATTGTTCACGACTTCAATCATTTTTGTTTATAGCCCCATCCAAATGAGCATCAATCACCACGTGAAACCTCCACAAAGCAAAGATTGTTTTGAAGTTGATGGATTGAAAGATGGATTGAGCTTTCAATCATCCTACGTACATCATTCACGGATCATAACTCACTTTTCATCAATTCGGTACTATTCATATTTTTGATTTTTATATATCTCTATAGTTGATATATTGTTGTTGAAGATATATTTGCCCAAAAAGTCCCATTTGGATTGTTTTGCATATTCGACTTCTTGTTGTATCTCTTGCGTCTTCGCCTAAATCTTGGACTGATAGTGTTATATTCGAACTCCTCTCTTTCTCTTCTTCGCGATTTTCCCTTTCAACCCCCTTATGTTTCATATTTATTACTCCAAGTTTCCCACAAGTCATGTAAATTGTTCGCACTTTTTTTTTCCGTAACTTAACCTTCAAAGTGTTATTGTATTTAGTTATTTAGGTGGGATATTTAGGGATTTTGTTTGTAAATTGAATTAAGCGGCAGGAATAAATACGTCCTCCCAAACAGTTTACGTACGGAAGAAAATTTCCTTCGAGAATGATTTCAAATATTCAAGCTCATGAATTTTCGTTCCCTTCTGGTAACAGAGTTATTGATTTCGTTTGATTTGATAACTTAAAATTTGTTATTGTTCACGACTTCAATCATTTTTGTTTATAGCCCCATCCAAATGAGCATCAATCACCACGTGAAACCTCCACAAAGCAAAGATTGTTTTGAAGTTGATGGATTGAAAGATGGATTGAGCTTTCAATCATCCTACGTACATCATTCACGGATCATAACTCACTTTTCATCAATTCCGGTACTATTCATATTTTTGATTTTTTATATATCTCTATAGTTGACATATTGTTGTTGAAGATATATTTGGCCAAAAAGGCCCATTTGGATTGTTTTTGCATATTCGACTTGGATAATACCTTCCCATACTTTGAAACCTAAACTTGAACTTTTCGAAGATAAAGAATTGAACTTTTCGAAGATAAAGAATTAAAAGTCTCCAAATTCAAAGGATCCTTGTACCCGTGATCTAGTTTCAACCTCTCATGTTCTACTTCTGTCTTTTCTTGTTCTGGCCCTTGCTCGCAACAAACTAAACCAGAAGTCTCTTCGCCTAAATCTTGACCGATAGTGTTATATTCGAACTCCTCTCTTTCTCTTCTTCGCGATTTTCCCTTTCAACCCCCTTATGTTTCATATTTATTACTCCAAGTTTCCCACAAGTCATGTAAATTGTTCGCACTTTTTTTTCCGTAACTTAACCTTTAAAGTGTTATTGTATTTAGTTATTTAGGTGGGATATTTAGGGATTTTGTTTGTAAATTAAATTAAGCGGCATGAATAAATACGTCCTCCCAAACAGTGTACGTGCGGAAGAAAATTTCCTTCGAGAATGATTTCAAATATTCAAGCTCGAATTTTCGTTCCTTCGTAACGAGTTATTGATTTCGTTTGATTTGATAACTTAAAATTTGTTATTGTTCACGACTTCAATCATTTTTGTTTATAGCCCCATCCAAATGAGCATCAATCACCACGTGAAACCTCCACAAAGCAGCATTGTTTTGAAGTTGATGGATTGAAAGATGGATTGAGCTTTCAATCATCCTACAGACATCATTCACGGATCATAACTCACTTTTCATCAATTCGGTACTATTCATATTTTTGATTTTTTATATATCTCTATAGTTGATATATTGTTGTTGAAGATATATTTGCCAAAAAGTCCCATTTGGATTGTTTTGCATATTCGACTTCTTGTTGTATCTCTTGCGTCTTCGCCTAAATCTTGGACTGATAGTGTTATATTCGAACTCCTCTCTTTCTCTTCTTCGCGATTTTCCCTTTCAACCCCCTTATGTTTCATATTTATTACTCCAAGTTTCCCACAAGTCATGTAAATTGTTCGCACTTTTTTTTTCCGTAACTTAACCTTCAAAGTGTTATTGTATTTAGTTATTTAGGTGGGATATTTAGGGATTTTGTTTGTAAATTGAATTAAGCGGCAGGAATAAATACGTCCTCCCAAACAGTTTACGTGCGGAAGAAAATTTCCTTCGAGAATGATTTCGAAATATTCAAGCTCGAATTTTCTTCCCTTCAATGAGTTATTGATTTCGTTTAATTTGATAACTTAAAATTTGTTATTGTTCATGACTTCAATCATTTTTGTTTATAGCCCCATCCAAATGAGCATCAATCACCACGTGAAACCTCCACAAAGCAGCATTGTTTTGAAGTTGATGGATTGAAAGATGGATTGAGCTTTCAATCATCCTACAGACATCATTCACGGATCATAACTCACTTTTCATCAATTCCGGTACTATTCATATTTTTGATTTTTTATATATCTCTATAGTTGACATATTGTTGTTGAAGATATATTTGGCCAAAAAGGCCCATTTGGATTGTTTTTGCATATTCGACTTGGATAATACCTTCCCATACTTTGAAACTAAAACTTGAACTTTTCAAGAGAATTGAACTTGAGAATTAAAAGAAAAGTGAGGTCCCAAATTCAAAGGATCCTTGTGTGATCTAGTTTCAACCTCTCATGTTCTACTTCTGTCTTTTCTTGTTCTGCCCCTTGCTCGCAACAAACTAAACCAGAAGTCTCTTCGCCTAAATCTTGGACTGATAGTGTTATATTCGAACTCCTCTCTTTCTCTTCTTCGCGATTTTCCCTTTCAACCCCCTTATGTTTCATATTTATTACTCCAAGTTTCCCACAAGTCATGTAAATTGTTCGCACTTTTTTTTCCGTAACTTAACCTTCAAAGTGTTATTGTATTTAGTTATTTAGGTGGGATATTTAGGGATTTTGTTTGTAAATTAAATTAAGCGGCAGGAATAAATACGTCCTCCCAAACAGTTTACGTGCGGAAGAAAATTTCCTTCGAGAATGATTTCGAAATATTCAAGCTCGCTGAATTTTCGTTCCCTTCTGGTAACAGAGTTATTGATTTCGTTTGATTTGATAACTTAAAATTTGTTATTGTTCACGACTTCAATCATTTTTGTTTATAGCCCCATCCAAATGAGCATCAATCACCACGTGAAACCTCCACAAAGCAACATTGTTTTGAAGTTGATGGATTGAAAGATGGATTGAGCTTTCAATCATCCTACAGACATCATTCACGGATCATAACTCACTTTTCATCAATTCCGGTACTATTCATATTTTTGATTTTTTATATATCTCTATAGTTGACATATTGTTGTTGAAGATATATTTGGCCAAAAAGGCCCATTTGGATTGTTTTTGCATATTCGACTTCTTATTGTATCTCTTGCGTCTGCGCCTAAATCTTGTTCATCCCACCAACTAATAGAGTTATATTCCCCATTTCACCCTTGAACTCCTCTCTTTCTCTTCTTCGCGATTTTCCCTTTCAACCCCTTAATGTTTCATATTTATTACTCCAAGTTTCCCAAATTCAAGTCATGTAAATTGTTCGCACTTTTTTTTTCCGTAACTTATGTTTCACCTTCAAAGTGTTATTGTATTTAGTTATTTATTTAGTTATTTAGGTGGGATATTTAGGGATTTTGTTTGTAAATTAAATTAAGCGGCAGGAATAAATACGTCCTCCCAAACAGTTTACGTGCGGAAGAAAATTTCCTTCGAGAATGATTTCGAAATATTCAAGCTCGCTGAATTTTCGTTCCCTTCTGGTAACAGAGTTATTGATTTCGTTTGATTTGATAACTTAAAATTTGTTATTGTTCACGACTTCAATCATTTTTGTTTATAGCCCCATCCAAATGAGCATCAATCACCACGTGAAACCTCCACAAAGCAGCATTGTTTTGAAGTTGATGGATTGAAAGATGGATTGAGCTTTCAATCATCCTACAGACATCATTCACGGATCATAACTCACTTTTCATCAATTCGGTACTATTCATATTTTTGATTTTTTATATATCTCTATAGTTGACATATTGTTGTTGAAGATATATTTGGCCAAAAAGGCCCATTTGGATTGTTTTTGCATATTCGACTTCTTTTTGTGTCTCTTGCGTCTTCACAGTACCAAACTTGCTGCCCAATCTCGTGTCGGTTCTGCAACTGAGGCTTTTGTTCAAAACAGCCCCACCCTTTACTTTTAAAACAATATCATCTCCCAAGTTCATCCCCTGCCTCGTAAACCAACTCATCTTGAATAACAACGAACTGCCCAAATCTTCTTGTCTTAATACCACCGGTTTTATTTGAAACCCCATTTCACCCTTGTCAAAACACACACAAAACTGTCTTCTTAGATCAGCCTCCAGGTCCACTTTGTTTATCTTTCCATTTAACTGTCCACGGTGGCTTCAATCCGTAAGAGTCCCAATTTGATGTAGCCACATGTTTTTCATTCCCAGCCATGTAATACAACATGAAGTTCCGCCCTTGAATGAACACTAGAAGGATAATACCTTCCCATACTTTGAAACCTAAACTTGAACTTTTCGAAGATAAGGAATTGAACTTTTCGAAGATAAAGAATTAAAAGTCTCCAAATTCAAAGGATCCTTGTACCCGTGATCTAGTTTCAGCCTCTCATGTTCTACTTCTGTCTTTTCTTGTTCTGCCCCTTGTTCGCAACAAACTAAACCAGAAGTCTCTTCACCTAAATCTTGGAATGATAGTGTTACATTCGAACTCCTCTCTTTCTCTTCTTCGCGATTTTCCCTTTCAACCCCCTTATGTTTCATATTTATTACTACAAGTTTCCCACAAGTCATGTAAATTGTTCGCACTTTTTTTTCCCGTAAGTTAACCTTTAAAGTGTTATTGTATTTAGTTATTTAGGTGGGATATTTAGGGATTTTGTTTGTAAATTAAATTAAGCGGCAGGAATAAATACGTCCTCCCAAACAGTTTACGTGCGGAAGAAAATTTCTTCGAGAATGATTTCGAAATATTCAAGCTCGCTGAATTTTCGTTCCCTTCTGGTAACAGAGTTATTGATTTCGTTTGATTTGATAACTTAAAATTTGTTATTGTTCACGACTTCAATCATTTTTGTTTATAGTCCCATCCAAATGAGCATCAATCACCACGTGAAACCTCCACAAAGCATCATTGTTTTGAAGTTGATGGATTGAAAGATGGATTGTGTAAGACCCCAAAAATTATGTAATTTTATTATTATATTTCTGAGATCTAATTGTTTTGTAATTGACTCTACGGAGTCAGATTTAGTGAAATAAATTATATGGAGTAGTTTAACTAACTCCTATGAGGTTGGTAATTTATTTAGGAGATGATTATACCCTTATATAAATTTAGATAGTAATAAGAAATTTTTATTTGACATTTAGAGGCAAATAAATAATTAGCAGTTGTGACCCCGAATTGTTTTAGTATTTTAATTGACCCTACATGGTTAATTTGTATGATAGTTAAAATATTGATTGAAGGAATAATATATTAGTCCATACATGTTAGAAATATTTATGTGATATTATTATTAACTTTACGGAGTTAATTTGGAGTTGATTAATAATTAAGTCAATTGAATGTTATACGTTTAACTAGTCAATAATTGTTTTACTTTAAAATAATAATTAAGTTTAGTAGTAATACAATTGTTGACCCATGTTTGACCGGAAGAGATAATTAGTGGATGAAGTGGATTCACCTCATTTATTTTAAAAAAAACATCAATCTATTTAATAGGTATAAGTTAGATATGTGATATCAATCAAGGCCGGCCCAAGCCATGAGGAAGCCCCAAAATTTGACAACTTCATTTTATATTAGTTTAAAAAATATATAAATTCCCTAAAACCTATTGCAACTTGGAGGGGAGTACGGGATGGAAGGAAAGGAAGGAAAGGAACAAGTCAACAAGACAAAGACGCGACGACCACCGCGGCACCGCCCACTGGCACACGCGAGCAGCGAGCAGCACAGCGACACCACTCTTTTTCTGATTTTTCTCTCTAGTCTCTCTCCGGTCGGCCTCTCAAGTCTCAACGACTCAGCCTCTCTCCGACTCTCCAGCCAAAAGATGGAGAAACACCGCCAGTAGGTGTGTTGTGGGTGTTTTTGTTTCCCGTCGATTCGCCCAACGGAATCGCGATCAGAGACCACCATTGGAAAGATCTCATCGAGGAGATCGTTTCCCCTTGGTTTGTTTTCGGTTTCTTTCATCTCTATTGGCCGAAATAGGTACGTGACTAAACCCCCTACTTTCTCTTAGCTCAAATTGATGCTAGGGTGTTAGAGACTTGTTTCCCCTGAATTATTGAGTTAATACATCTCTAGATGATGAGTTTGTGATGGGTTTTAATTTGTAAACATGTGGGGTTTGGGGTTGTTAAACATGAGTGGTTGAATTTGTTGGGTTATTGTGTTTATTGAAGTAATTAGGAATTGAAATTTGCTTGTTATTGGGTTTAGAAACCCAAAATAAATCCCGAAATTATATATTGCCCTAGAATTTGAAACATTGTATTTTGACTCAATGAAGTTAATTAAAATTTTAAAGTGTTGTTTTGAGCCCTATGATAAATTCCTACGACTTTTTGGGTTCGTCGGGTCTCAATTGGGAAATTTCAAGATTTGGTCGTATGAGACCGGAATTGGTGAATTTGTGTATTGATTGGGTTTATGACTCAAATTGAAATCCTTGGGTGATACTAGCATGAGAATATTGTTAGTTAACAAAATTAAGTTGTTTGAGAATTTAGGAAACAAAGAAAAAGGAAACAGATTTGAAATGGGTACAGTCCCTGTTTTGGGCATTTTTCCGAAAAATACTGTAGCAATTCCGTCAGTGATAATTTTCTGATTCTTGGATATGTTATACCTATATATGTTAGGTAACTCCCTGTAAAGTTTCATTAATTTTCGAGTTAATGAAGTATTTTTCATGAGTCACGAAACATGGCTGCGACAGTGGGACTGTCACAGTGAAAACAGATTTTTCTATGGGATTGGGGTGACTGTATTCTAAAGAATACAAGTCCAAATGGAGTACTTTAAAGTTCCAAATTATAGTTTCAAGAGTCTAGTTTCTGAATATATAAAATTCATGAAATTTGGAGTTGTGAGGAATTAATGGTTGAATTTACAAGTTGACTGGGCAGAATGTGTAATAGCAGCAAATCTGATTATTATCATGAAATTGAAGTGACTATATTTGGATGAATATAAATCCGAATGAAGTGATTTAAAAGGCTAAGTTATAGTTTGAATATCCTAGTTTCAGAATATGTAAGATTCAGGAAATTTAGAGTTATGATGAGTTATTGGTCAATTTTACAAAATGGCTGCGCAGAATGAGTTATTACTAAGTTGGAATTCCAACTGTTAGAATGGGTATCTTTCGGTGCATGAACATCGAGTAGAGAAGGATTGATTTGGTTTGAAGAATGGATTACCATTCAGGGATATTCTAGAGTGTATCCTCAATTTCGGCGTAGAGACCCTTTAGATGCTCTTAGAGCATAGTGAATTTGTATCTAATAAACGATTCTATTCGCGTGAATATGATGGGATGAGTTTATGAATTAACATGAACTATAATGAGTTGAGACTATAAAATGATTTATCATTTTAGAAATATTGTAAGGCATATACCATTGTTGATTAAGTACCCTAGACTAACAAAGTAGCCTTGGTGAATATTTGATGGGTTAATGGCTAAGTAAATAACTTAGCTTGGTTGTATACTAGAATATGAAATTCTATAGTTGATTTAGATTATGACTAAATACATAATTCCTACCTTTGTTGAGATTTGTATCTTGTATGCGTTTGAGAATATGACTCATGAAGCATATATTGCCTTTGATTACTTGGTGATTTTATTGGTGTTGATTTCCTGACTTGTATTTAAATTGTATTCCATTAACAAGTGGAACTGCAAACTTGAAATCAACTTAGGCTACCAACTCATACTTGACTTAGTGACTTGTGAACTAGGGTTCCTAAATGGAATGAAAACCTAGAAATGCCTTAAATGAAAACGTAGAACGAGACCCTATGACTCCTATAATCCATTGACTAGATTACTAGCTTTTGGACCTTGACTTGAATAGAGTGGACAACTTGACACTTGGAATTTTAGAGACTCAATGAGCTCCTATTGTAGTTTTGTGATTATTGTAACAATGTGCAGAATCATATGAGTTTAGTAGATCTTTATATCTACTTGAGAATTTGCAAGTAAACATCTATTTGTGCATTGCATATAAGTCCAGCTGGCATTACTTGAGTTTTTACGTTGATGGTGGGACGATGCATTGTCTTCACGAATTATGGGATTCGTGGTTGCAATGTATCGTCGCACTGGATTCGGTTCACACACCCCTCCACTGCTAGCTACAGTGGGGAAGTAGCCCCATTTGTCGTAACCAAAAGAGCGCATTGGCTAGTGCTATTTTCCCGAGTAGAGAGCTCGGACCCGAGAAGAGAGCTCGGTACTTTGATACCCAATCACGAGTATCACTGGCACGATATGATTAATATTTGTGATTGCAGGAGCAACACAGCGACATTGATTCGGTATTCTCTCTTAAACCTTTATGTGGCTTACTATGAGCACTTATGTAATAACAAAGTGTTACCTGAGACATGAAATATAAATGACCATATTTGTATTGATTGTGAATTAATAAGAGACTTGTTATGTATTTATGTAGATACATATACTGATACTTGAGAATTCTAGGAATGACATAAAATGTATATATATAGATATACATTCCTTTATATATGTTGATTCTTTGTGAAATGTTTTCTGACTTATTTGGTTTGTTTATGATCAGGGAATTTCACCCTAGTCGTTTGGACGGTTTAGTACATGAAAAGAGAGATTATCTTGAGAAGTGTCGAGTATACGACACGTCTTCGTGGGTTTTAGTCGTAACAGCACGATGACATGTTTTATTATAACAATGTTTCATTTATGATATGTTGTTTGTAGTAGCGTACTGAGTCTTTATGACTCACTCCGTACTTTACTTTTTAGTGTGCAGTTGTTCGTTAGCCGCGTTGAGGCTGAGTAGATCCCGTCTGTAGCAGAGCCACGTGGATCGATAGTTGAGTTGAGGTCGTGATATATGTGCAGTTATCTCCTCCTGAGCTTTTGCTAGCGGAACCTAGTCCGCTTATTTCAGTATTTATATTTGTGTCCTTGTATTTTGTTGAGGACGATATTTCTTTTGTAAAGTTATATAAACTTTGCAGTCGGGTAGATTGTTCTAGTATTGTTGTATTATTCCAATAGCCGACATTTGTAGTCGGGCCTAAGTACTCCATAGTAAAGTAATCTGTCAGTTGTACCCCGGGCAGTAGTAGCTTCGGGGATTTCATCATTCTAGTTATCCTAGTTGTTGTTGTTGTTACCCCGGTATGCTTTAGCCGTGGGTCATTGTTATATCAGGTTGATTTTTGATGGAACGCCGGCCTTGAGTGCCGATGATTAGTTCTACGTCTGCAATGTTGCGGCACGCGATTTTCGTTTTCATACCTTGTGAGGCAACGCCTCTCTTGGTTTCATTTGTTTCAGTCTCGAGCTCTTAAGTTCGAGGGCTTGTTCTATAATGCTTCCGCATCTTCGAAATTTTGAAAGCCGTATTTTAGTCCGGCTTCTTGTTCGTGTCTAGAGCTTGTTAGCTCGAATGTTCCACTTACACTTTGTTTTAGCAAGTGTTTGTCCTCTCTTATGTAGTTCCAACGGCACGACCTCGGGATTCGGTACTGGAATCCGGGTCGGGTCGTGACAAATGACACGATAAGCCCAGCACGACACGACACAACACGAAACACGACACGAAAGACACGAAATTGTTAATTTATTCAAATTAATATTTATTGCTATATTTATAATCAAATAAGATAGATAATATGAAAACACGATAATGAGGTACGAACACGACACGATAGCACGAATTGTCATCTCCAATTATAACATCAAAATATGTTACGCCTAAAGCTGAAATGTTATAATAGAGTACTATGAACCATTATAACATCAAAATACGTTACGCCTAATATCGAAATCATATAATTGACTACTATGGACCAATATAACATCAAAATACGTTATACCTAGTAGGAAAATTTTATAATAGACTACTATGGACCATTATAACTTGAAAATACATTACGCCTAATGACGAAATGATATAATGGACTACTGTGAACCATTATAACATTAAAATACGTTACGCCTAATGATAAAATGGTATAATGGACAACTATAGACTATTATAGTATCAAAATACGTTACGTCTAATTACGAAATGGTGTAATAGACTCTTATGGACCATTATAGCATCGGAGGAAGAAAGGTAGCTTCAATGGTGCTGATGAGTTTTTCCACGTGATTGTGTAATTTTTAGAGAGAGAAAGAGGGCAAAGAGAGATAAAAGAGAAATTTAAAAAAATCCTCCACCTTTAGGTCCTTTACGCCTGCTGGTATCTCTTAAATGTTCGATAGCCATGGTGGTGATAGCCATGTTTGAATGCAAAGGGATGGGGTTGGAAGGAGGAAGAAAAGAGTGTAAAAATTAGTCTTTCAATTACTTAAATATTAACATAAAATTACCCACCTTAAAGAAACATAAAATTGACAGTTAAATATTAAGTAATTTGGTCAATTTGAAAAAAAAAGATTGTTTTGACAAAAATACCCTTTAAATACATCACATGAGATGCATGTGTTGAATTTAACGGTAAAAAATTAACAAAATTCGACGGAAGGACCAATCCCACGAAAAAAATTAGTACGAAGGAAAATTTCAAATTTTTTAGTTCAAGGACCAAAATCGAGAAATCCAAAAAGTACATGAACCATTTGGGTAGTTTGCTCAAAAAGTAATCTCATGGCTATTCATACCCTCAAAATCGCTCCATTCACCCACCTTCATACACACACCTTCATTTCCTATTCAACCCTATCACTCAATACACACACTCATTCCTATTCTACCATCCAGTCTCAAATCTCACTTCCGAAACGGAGGCACCCTCTACGGCTTCTTTTTCTCATCTTTCTTTCTAGACTTATGAACTCGTATTTCATTTAAAATTAAAAAAAATTATCGACACCTCGTGTTTGGAGAAGATTTTCATTTTTGAATGGAAGAGGGAGAGGAGAGAGAAAATAGATCTAGTAAGAAAGAAAAAAAGATGTGATGAAGAACTGAAGAAGTTATTTGGCAACTCGTCTGCAACATTGATACGGTGAGGAGATGGAGAGAAAGAGTTATATTTTGTGGGGTTATTTTTGTCTTTTTAGGATATGATGAGTAATTAATATTTGTAGGGGGTGTACTGAGAAAATGGAGAGGGTGTATTTAGCATATTGTGACTTAAACTTGGCGACGCCGAAGGTCCGCCGAGAGACAATTACTAGCCTCGTTGGAGCAGAGAGAAAGACATGGAAGGGGGTTTGTACAAGCTCCCAGAAGAGCCATGGAAGGTCCTCGAATTTTACAGTGGCATTGGAGGCATGGTACCCGTACATCTCCTTTCCAATTCTTTCACTTTTGATTATTGTTTTTGATCGAACCTGTTGCCAAAAAGGATTCATGTAATTAGGACATAAGTTGATTAACTTTTTGGGTGGTTTGATTTTTCTGTTTTGGGTTTTTGTTCAACAGAGATACTCAGTGATGGAGGCGGGTTTGAACACAAAAATGGTGGAAGCATTTGATATAAATGACTTAGCTAACGATGTTTACGAGCACAATTTCGGTCACCGCCCACATCAGGTATTATGTAGGGCTGCAAATGAACCGAGCTGAGACCAAGCTTTGGCTTTCTCAGACTCGGCTTGTTTTATATTTAGCTTGCCCACACTCGTCTCGGTCTCGTTTGAAATTGGATGCATAAATTGTTTGTGAATGAGCCCGGTTCGTGTGTAAACGATTATGCATGTTATTGATGATGAAATTCAAACCATTGTTATTAAAAGAGAATAATACCTTTGAACAAACAAACTTGTGGCTTAATTTTGATGTTTTTATACATATTATGTTCAAATAAATCACTATATATTTGTATGTATATATGTATACATGATTAATAAAAGGTTTAGCAAAATAATTGTAATCTATGCATATACAATAATGTATTATGGGAAATAATAATTCATAACACACACACACATATATATATTTCAATGGTTACTTTCAATAGTAATCATTGATGGTTACTATTTATATTATCATTTGGATAAAAAATAAAAAGTTGAGATTTATTGATGTTTTGGATAATGCAATTAATAGTTTATATATATATATATATATATATATATATAATAGAAATGCTTAAACTGGCCGTTCATGAGCTTTATTTTAGTGTTCAAGCTCAGCTCATTTAGATAACAAGCCTATAATTTTCGCTCAAGCTTTGTCCATTTCTATATGAATCGAGTTCGAGTCGAGCCTTCGAGAAGCTGAGCTCAAGCTTCTTCATAAATGGCTTTGTTTATTTGCAACCCTATTTTATGATAAGATCCTCAATTACCCTCGAGTAGTGTTAATTCAGCAGACACCCCCCACTCCCCCTCCCCCTCCCCCTCCCCCCTCCTTTTTTTTCCTATTTCAATTAATAAGGGTACTTGAATTGAATCGTCATGTGGGGTTCATTTTCTAGTGGTATTTATTTTGGGTGATTAGGGCCTGTAGAAGATAATGTGAGCAGCAAAGTTTTTGCGGGATGCCCCCTAATGTAGCAGAGGTGATTTTATGTCATCCAGTTTCCCATGAGCATATAGTGGCCACACATATATTTCTAGAGCTACGGGTTTTTTTTTTTCTCTTTTATTATTATTTTCATTTCAAAATTTATTGACAATGGACATCAATTTGGTAGATCTTCCTTTGCAGGAAGGTTGGCTGGTTTAGGTGAGTGAATTCATCACCAGTGTCTAAGATCTGACTGGTTTCATTTATCCCTATATCTTTATATTGGAAGAAAATTTTCCCAAAATATTTCGCAATTGTTAGTAATTGTTCATGTTCCTCCGTTGTTGAACAGTGAGGACACTTTGAGAGGAAAAAACAATTTTGGTTCTAATGTGGCTAAAAGAATTGGTGGAAGATGTTGAGATGCTGGTTTCTATATAAACGGAGAAGGAGGAATCACTTTTAGAGCGTTACTCTGTTGGTCTATCTGGAGAGAAAGAAATTCTAGAATGTTCGACAATACGGAGAGGAGCATAGAGGAGATTAAGGAGCTTATTCTGCAAGTTTCTGTTCTTCTGGTGTCACAAGTCAATAGCACATGGTGTAAACCCTTTGTAGAGTTTGTGGATAACATATCTAGTTGGTAGAGTTTTTGCTTGTATACTCCCTGTGTATAGAGGAATCGTCACATGATTTGATGCCAGTTTATACTATTATTACTTATATAAAAAAAAAAGAATTGGTGGGAGAGCTAAAGTATTACTAGTTTGTTGAGTTTTGCTCCTGCCAAGAAGCTCAAGCTTTCAGTATTTGAGGAAATGGAATTGGGAAGTTTTTGGTGATGTCCACATCAAGATCATAGCTTCATGATGCAGTTAAAAAAGTAAGAAATGCAGAATATGATGATGTGGTGAGATTCGTCTCACTTGACCTTATTGCTCATAATGTTAAACATTTTTAATAGTCCTCCACTCACTAAGGTGTTCTCACCAGGCACATGTCGTGTCGTCAATCTTATACACCTTAAACCTAGTGTTGAATTCCCTAGACTCCGCACATATATTACCATAAGCAATCTTCAGATAGGCACCATAGCCTTCTAAGAACTTCTCACATTCTGAAATGGGATCTTTACACATGCTGCATATGACAGTATGGCGCACATCATTTTTTCAACCTAAGAGGAGTATGTTTCCAATCTAATATATTTCTTTTGTGTTCAATAAAAAATAAGAAAAAGAAAAAGAAAAGGATACCTGAGGTATACGACATGTAACTTGAGATTGTTTGGGGTTGTTATTATTCACAAAGCCCAACAGAGACCTGTACGATAATATGTTATGTTAAAATGGTCTAAAGACACATTCTCTAGCTAATGGGGCATTGTGGACTCTCTGCGTTTATGCTATGATATGGTCATAGCATGAAAACACTAAACAATCATGAGCTTTATCTTTTGTTGCTTATTTGTGTACCAGTCAATTCATAGAAAATGTTATTAATATATGAGAAGTACACAAATGCTGAGAGCGTTCAAGAGCGAAGTGGAGTTTCTTCTAATAAATGAAGCACTTCATTTTGAATGAGTACTTTTTAACCCACTCTTGCCCCTATGGTGGCCTGTTGATCTGTTCAGTTTTGTTGCCAAGTTCTGGTCATTCTTTTGCATCCATTTCCACTTCTGTTGGAGTGGACCATTCACCTTAAATTGACCCACTCAAGAAATAGTTGCAGGGTTGCGTATCATCTCTTAGCACTTCGCTTCAAGCTCATCATCGCATGAAACATCTGAAAATGTCTTTATGGTATTGGTTTGCATCAATATCTGCCTTAGATAATCCCTTGATTATGCTCTTGAATGAATCACAGCCTCAACCTGTGTACAAGGACTCTTATTTGCCTCATATACTTATGTTGACACAAGTCCCCATGGACACGGCTATGGGATCCAAGTCGCACGTGCCATTTCTGAATCAGGCATGGAAGCTTTGATTACCCTAAATATGACGAGGGAACAATGACTGGAATTGTTGTATATCATACTGTTGGTAGGAATTGTTGCTTTTACTAGTTATGTATCTTTTAAGTATTGATAGTATATGAGTTAGCCATATGGGGCCATAGGCCTGTAGCCTAATGGTTGAAGTAAAATGAGGAAGTGTGATAAAATACAACCCATATGTCACACAACTACAGATCCGGCTTTGCTTGAATCCGTTGACGAGATGCAATTGGAGGGTCCCCGTGGTGGTTTTTCCCATAGTGGGTCCAATGTGGCCCTATTTTGGTGGCATTTCCCCTCGGTTATCCAAAAAATTAAATAACAAATGTATTCAGTTATGCTATAGACTTTATGCAAACGTATCATTTTCCAGCGTAGTGGTATTGTTAGTGTATCCATGAGAAAATTTTGGGTAAAATGGAAACAAATCAAAGTTCGGTAAACCTGATAAAATTATACTATCTTTTTAAATACATCTTAGTGCTACCGGTTATCCTAAAGTGTTATTATATTGTTTTGCTACTGTTTCGAGCAAACATAGGGTAACATCCAGACTTTGAGTGCTACTGATCTTGACAGCTATCAAGCACATGTATGGCTTCTTTCGCCACCTTGCCAACCATATACCCGACAAGGTGATGGTTGATTATTTTCCCATTTTGTGTCTGATAGATTATTTTCTTGATTGTCAATGTTTTCTCAAAATAAACTCTTGTTTAGGTCTCCAGAAAGACTCTGCTGATGCTCGGGCCTCCTCTTTCCTCAAAGTTCTTGAACTTATACCACAAATTATGCAACCTCCTCTCATGCTTTTCGTGGAGAACGTTGTTGGATTCGAGGTTTTTCATTGAATGTTCGGCTCAATCTGTCGTAAGTTGTATTTGCTGATATATTATTGACTTTTGAAACAACTGTTTTGCCTTTGTTCCAGACATCTGATACGCACAAAAAAATGTTTGAGATATTGGAAGATACCCACTTTGTCACGCAGGAGTTTATATTGAGCCCACTTCAGTTTGGTGTACCCTATTCTAGGCCACGTTACTTTTGCCTGGTACGTCATGCTTTCTCTCCCTCGGTATATGGCATGCACATGGATTTGCTTATATATCTATTGATGTACAATGGAAGGAATGAAAACCTGTGGGGAAAATTATTGTAGAGGAAGTTTTTGAACTTTTGGGTGTTGAATACATGCTTTGGATGAGGATTATATGGTTTGCTCTTCCTTGCAGTGTTTCTTAAACCTTACAGACTAAGTTGACGTGACTTACTTATTTCCTTACATTTCATAGTATATTAGCCTATTATTTTGGTTACTACTTCTTGTGTGTAAAGGTGACAGAATTATTAATAAAAAATCATTACCTTAGTGAAGAGCTCTATTATGGGTTCATATTTTCAAGGAATCAACTTTGTTCCATTGTAGATACTCAATAATTTTGTTATGTTGGAAGAATTCCTTGTAGTTAATAGGGCCATGAGTTTGGAAAATTGGCAGGGATTTAAGTCGAGGTGAAGTTAGTTATTTAAGAATGGTTACACGCGAGGGATCCTTCTCTTTTACTTGACACGGACGATCCTTTAGAGACCCATTCCACTAATAACACCCATGAAAGTAGGCTCAAAAGAAAACGACAGCTCTTTTCTAGCCAATCACTGCCATAAGAAAACCTCAAAGGAGACTCAATCACTAACCCTCAGCCTCAACCACCTAATTGCAGCTGTCTTCAACACCTCAAAACTCCATGACGCAACCCTTCTTTATCGGCCAACTGTTTACAAACTCAACACAAATGACGTTTGCAAATGCACAGACCTTGCAAGAGGATCTCCCAGGACTGGGGTATGTTGTGTGAAAATTTCTCCAAATCTCATGATCATTTGTTCTTACATTGTGAAGGTGTGCGGTTCCTTCGGCAAAACCTTTTTGGTGTGACCGGTCAGGTTTGAGATTCCCCTGGTTTCATGTTGTCTCTTCTTAAGATTCAGTTTAGAGGATCTGGGAGAGGTGGAGACAAGAATTGTTGTGGCAATGTGGGAAGTGTGCTGCTCTTTGGTGTATATGGACTGAGAGGAACCCTAAAATTTTCAGGAGTTAGGCTTTGTCGTGGTCACTTCTATGTGAGGGAGTGGTTCACTTGGCCTCTCATTGTGTTGGCAAGGGGCGCTTTGCATGGGGTTCCTCTTTCCGTGATTCAGGGTATTGGAGCGCTTTGCTTCATTAGTCTTTCTCCATAGCTACTTAGCTCCAGGTTTATTTGCTTTCATGATGGACTTCTCATCCATCTTCTTGTAATTTTCTCCTCTTTCTATTGGAATTTCAGAAAAAGTAATATGTATATATATATATTATATGGTTTTAATGGTTACTTTCTTTCACTAACCATTGATGGTTACTATAGTATTGTCCATTAGATCAAAAATCAAACATTAAGATTCATTGGGTAGTCGGAAAATACAATTAATTCACCTCAAAAGAATACAAACTATTAATTACATTGATAAATCTCAACCTTTTGTTTTTTATCAAATGGATAATATTAATAGTGACCATCAATGGTTAGTCAGAGAAAGTACCATTGAAAACTCCCCCATATATGTGTATATATATTTATATATATAATTGATGAGGATGGATTTGAGGCTAATCTAGGTGAGGAGGGAGGGAAGGACCCTTTTCACGAAAATCACCTGCGGATAGAATAGACATCTTTTTGGACCTTTTGCCCACTTTCCCTCTATGCACACCTACATGTAAATCACCTGGGGAAAAGGAGAAGGCACCTCTTGGACCTTTGGTTATTCGCTTATCCTTGCTTTTTTTTCTTTGATAAAATAACATAGATAAAGAAGAAAGTACACTCGTATGGATGAGAAGTTCATAATCACAAAATGCCAAGGAAAAAACAAAAAAGTTTAAAAAAGTAAACGTTCCAATCCTGTGAAAAGAACCCCGGAGAATACCCCCCTAACTTTTGCCAAAAACAGCTGTATCCCACAGAAAAGGCAATGACACCGCCTGTCCCCTAAACATTCGTGAATTGCCCTTCGTCAAAATACACCACAATATAGCAAACACCCCATCTGCCACAAAATCTCATCATGACCTCCATACCCAAACCCTCTAAACTTCCCAACTAAATAGATGAATAAAACATGTTTCTAACTCTTTTGCTTGCACCTTATGAGACATTGTGCATGAATCCCAACTATGGATTAGTCTTTCATGGAGACAAGGTTTCTGCTATAAACATGTAATGTTGCCCATTATGGATGGAGGTTACATTCGATTCCTGGAGGAGTGTGGATGGGAGACACTTCGTTGCATTCTGCTTTCTCTCGATCTTTCACCTTTCCTTGGTGCATATGGCTCCTATATCTTCTTTCTTTTCCGGGGTGATAGCATCTCCTTCTTGGAATTTTTCGTTTTTTTCCCCTGATAGTAAAAACTGGGTGTCTGAGAAGGTTATCACTCTCCTTCTCCTGCTTCCATGAGTTCAGTTCATTGAGCTTCCTGATGCTTGAACTTAGGTGTTGGAAGGATTGGGGCAATACTAGTGTCGTTCTTTGCTCACTCATTTGATTCGATCACCAATTTTTATTTTATTTTTGTTAAGTATTTGATTCAATCACCAATCCCTACTCAATTCTCGATCTCTTCTTTTATTTGGAAAGCTAGAGTCCCATTCAAAGTAAGAGCGTTTGTTTGGCTTTTGGTTCTTGGTGGGTTCAATAATTGTGATGTCTTGCAAGGTCATAGACCCTACGGGCAGTGGCGAAGCCAGAAATATGTTTAAAGGTGGTTAAAATTATTTTTTGAGTAGTAAAATGGATTATATTATCTGAATTTGGCTTAAATGGGGGTCAAATTGTAATACAGTGCAATTTTTTCCTAAAATAAAGGGGGTCAAAAGTGATAAGAATGTTATTTTAAGTAGTAAAAAGGTCATTCTTAATCTAATTGTATTAACGGGATTCATTCTCAATGATAAAGGGGGTCAAATACTTTGCCATCTCCTACGAGTCACTTTCCCCGAGTTGGAATGTGATGCGCACAAGATGGAATCACATGATCACTTATTTCATCTGTCTCAATCTCTTCTTTGCGATAGACTGGTTTATGTAGCGTCTCTTTGGGCTTTGGCTAGGAGTGCCTTTCGAGGAGTTCCTATCCCTGATTTGCAGCAGGACCGGAATGCCTTAATTTCTTGATTCTTTTTTCCTTTTTGTTCCTTTAACTGTATTTCTGTTTTGTTTTGACGGACTTCTTGCTAATCTAATCTTATTTTTTATGGTCAAATAAAAAAAAAGGAAGAAAAGAAGTTAGTTGTTTATGCCCGTACTTGGAATTAGTTCACTGTATTCTGCTCTATTTGAATCTTGCTAAATCTATTGAATGGTTTGTCTTTGTTAATAGAAATTTAATATCTAATATAATCTTTATAGTTTCACAATTTTACCAAACGTTCCAAACAACATCGGATGTATGACTCATCTGTAATATCTAAACTGCAGGCAAAAAGAAAACCTTTATCCTTTAGGAATCCAGTGTTCAACAAACAGCTTCTTAGGGCGCCAGGACCATTATTTGTGAACAATGAAAGAACTATTATTGTCGGTGAAACTGATCAATCACACGGGAGCTTGGATGTGAAACTTCAAGCATGCCTTTCCATAGAAAGGTTTCTTGAATTCAAGAATTTTACAAACCAGGATGAGGTGGAAGCCACTTGCTTGCTACCTGATGGTTCTCCTGAGGTCTCTGGAACTTTAGAGAAATCTCCCCATAACTCTTTGAACCAGTA
This sequence comes from Codonopsis lanceolata, assembly GCA_013146195.2. NCBI lineage: Eukaryota > Viridiplantae > Streptophyta > Magnoliopsida > Asterales > Campanulaceae > Codonopsis > Codonopsis lanceolata. Next base: position 174,503,912 of record CM028377.1, read on the forward strand.
TTTTGTTCCGTCAAGTTTGATAGAGAGATGGGGAAGTGCCATGGGTATCCTTAATTTTGTTTCTTCTGTTCAAGTTGTCATTGAAGTTTTAGGGCCCTAAATTATTCACAAATGTGTTGCTGCCTCTCCATGCAAAAGAACCCTTAAAAGAGCATAGATATCGTCTATCCTGATTCCAGGCGCTGCTGTTGTTTCACGAAAAGTTATTATCGATACGTAAAGGGGACTGGCTCCCTTTTGGCTACTGTTATGGTAAGATCTCTTAGCAAAAAAATAATTTCTTGCTAATCTCAGAGTAGAGTTGTGTGGCATTTTATATGTAATTTGCTGTAGCCTTCACACTCCCTTCTATAATGTCCCTTACATTGCTCATTGCCACTTCTCATATTATGCGACATGTAAGCTGGTTTATCTCCATGTAGTTACTATTTTTATTTTTCTTAAGGTTAACTTTGCTCGTGTATTATTCTTCCATTTTTCTTGCCTTTTCTGTAATCCTTCACTTTCTTGTCTCCTTCCCTCTATCCCCTCTCTCTCCTTTTCTGGTTGATCCCAGTGACCTAATACAACTAAAATCTTTGTCCATGTCTATATCATTGTCCATCTTTGTCCCTCTGTGTGTGTATGTCTCTCTTATTTAACATGCATGCATATGTCAGTAAATGTTTTGAAAGTTGAACATTATTAATTTAGACTTTCGTGCATATTCGAGACAAGCCTGCATGCTTGGGTAGTGCTCATCTCACTTCAGTGCAAAATAAATAATCAATTTATTTTGTTTGTAGTCATAGAAATGGGTTGTCTTGACTTCCCCGCCTCAATGGAAAAGTCAACAAATTCCCCAAAGTCTTTTTACCCTAAAAGCCCCTCACTGTTTGACAATTGACATTGATTCATACTGTTGAAGAACTTGTTACTAATTACTACGTCATCTTTTGTTGGACCACCCTATGTGATTAGTGTCCTCTCTCTCTCTCTCTGCCAGCTTGTCATATTATCTCTCTTTCTTTTCCAGCACCTTAATTGATGATCAACATACACCAGATTCAGAAGTAGCACCTTAAACTAAATGTTTTAGGTAGGTTTGGTGGGCATCTTTCTTTGTAGATCTAGCTACTTTCTTACAGGATGGTTATGAAACTTAGTGGCTTTCCCATTCCTCCCCTATAATATTAGTTTCTTCATTTCTATTGCATCTTTATCAAAGGGCCTTTGAACTCTTCCTTCCTTTTAGATGAAATCGTCAAAAGATTAATATTAGTGGCTGTGTCAAATGATGGAGAAGTTAATTGCTTCCATTTTTGGCTTTGTTAAAACAGTTGGAAAATGTTAACTAGTGAATTGGAATCTGATTTTGGGTATGTTCAAGATTTCGTGGGAGATGCCTCTCTCCTGTAAAGAGTTGTTTCTGAGCTGGACGTAGTAGGAAAAAGAAGAAGATCTGGACATAGTATAAAAGGAGAAGTTTTTTCATTTGGGATACAATTCCTTTGGCTGTTTGCTGGATTCTTTTGGGGGGGGGGGGACAGAAACAGAAGGGCGTTTGAAAATGAGGAATTTATGAGTCAGTTAAAGGACACCCTGCTTCGAACTCTTTTTTTCTGGTATTCCGAGTCTTTGGAGACTATTTCTATTACTAATAATTCTTTTGTAGAATTTGTCAATGCCTTCTCTTTTGATCAGTAAGTATAAGCGTCACCTGTTTTGACGCTTTGGTATATAACATCTTTATTTATCAAAAAAAGAAAGAAAGTAAACGAATATTAGTCCTAGATGTTGTTCACTATAGATAGCCAAAGTAAAAGCTACTTTACTTTTATGCCTCGAGTTCAAGGGTTGGTTATTAACCAGACGTTTATATTGTCAAACCAATGCTGCAGAAAGTTAACGTAACCCCATAATATATTTCTCTTTGAATGCTAGCCTAAGTGGTACCTCCCTTGTGTTGAGATTAACAGCCTCATAACTTTTGGGTTACACTTTTCATAAAAACTACATATTCTCGCTTCTGAGGTGGTTCTCATAGAATGTTTTATCTTTCTGAAACATGAGAGATTGGTTTAATTCAATACGACACTTTTCAGTCTAGCCACTGGGAGTGGTCTGATATGTTATAAGAGATTTCAACTGGTCAAAATTCTGCTCAAGTTGAAGGGCATGTAGTTTATCCGGTAACCCTGCCTGTTTAAGCCTTTACAAATTACCATGCTGGCATCTTTTCTCTTTTACTATCACCGTTTTATTTCTCTACTCTGCAGTATATGTAATGCATGAATGATAATCAAATATGGCTTTCTTATCTGGTCTTTTTCAGTCAACTTGATTAGATTCTCCCGTAAATCATTATCTAACTCTGATTCCAAGCATTGTAGCTATTAGGTTACTCCCTCCGTCCCAAAAAGAGAGTCCCACTTTGAATTTACACGGATATCAAGAAAATGTTTAATATCTTGTTTACTTCATATAACACCCTTAAGTTGTCATCAGTGGTGACTAATCAGTGTGACCGATTCCATTTTCTTTCTCAAATCTGAATAAGGTAGTCAAGATATGTGGCGAAAAAACTTTATCCAACAAGGAAAGGGGACACTCTTTCTGAGACATTCCAAAATGGAACAAGGGACTCCTTTTTTGTGATGGGGGGTCATTATGTTACTTGGAAATGGCACCTGGCCAGTTTTTGGACTAGTTTTTTGCACAAGTTGTTGTGAACAAACAAATGTACTTTACGGAAAAAACAGTTCTATTTTCCAAACAAACATTGTATTTTCCAAAAAAATGGTATACACATTTTCCAAAAAAAAAACAAAACAAAAAAACGAACGCTGTGATGCACCAGTTGTGATCCAAGGCTTCTCTGTCATCGGATCACAACTGCTGCAAAAAACTGGTCCAAAAAAACTGGCCAAGTGTCATTCTCAAGTAACTTGGGTACTATTCAATTAGTGATATAGCTTTTTAATAAAACATTTCCAATGCATCCATAGTATCTGGTTCAACGTAAGATCATCGTCCAGTGATTGCATTCATGTGTCATGACCTTTTTCTGAATCAAAAACATGCAGCCAAGGACAAAAGACAAAACATCATTGGAGGAACAGTGCCTTAGGTATTTCACTCCTAGAGAGGTATGTAGAATTTCTTCTTTCTAATGGTCTTCTTTTTTTGGATTTTTTAATCATGCATTATAAGTGATGAAAACAAAATAATTTCCCAGGTTGCCAATTTGCACTCTTTTCCCAAGGATTTTGATTTTCCACAACACATAAGCCTTCGGCAACGGTATGTTCCACACAGTTCTTATATGTTTTTTTTAAAATTATTATTATACTGCTGTAAAGCCTTGAAAATGTAAATATTGGCCATATTTAAAGATTACAAGGTTGATAAATGTGGTGTAGACCATATTGTCCAGGACTTTTACCCATTTATGACAAGGACAGAACATTGTAAACTAGCTACGCTAGCATATCATATCTACCTGCTGTCAGCCTGTGAAAACTGCGATTTCATTGACTGTCTGCCTAAGAGTTGGAACTTGTTTGAGACATTGATCATGTCAATAGAAATCCGTATCATGTCAATTTCTCTTTGACCTTTCTGCTTCAATCCTAAGGCTATTTCTTACCATTGTGCTTTAGACAATGACTTTGAGAAGATATTAAATGAACACACAAGACTTTGTGAAAGCTGAGCTTGTCTGCAGCAACAGTAAAGCTGCTCCACTGCTACCTGGGAGCCATGTCTTCCGGACCACATAAACAGCCATCCCTCCTCTGATTGTTTTATTATTATTTTGAGGCAATGGCTGACTCTGGCTGGAAGACAACTATGAACGAGGAAATGTGTGCTCTTTAGCATAATCAAACTTGAGATTTGATTTATTTGCCATATGTTAAGTGTGCAATTGGTGGTAAGTGGGTATTCAGTGAAAGTCAATCCCGATGGCTCTCTAGCTCGCTTGAAGGCCTGTCTAGTGGCCAAAGGCATAGTTATCAATAGCAGTCACCCGCGGCGAGGCTAGGATGTAGGCGAGGAGGCTACGCCTCATTGGTGGCCAGCGCAAGGTTAGTTTCCTTCTAAGGTCTTGGGTGGTCGCCTGTCACGCCTTTTGAGGAGGCAACAAATGCGATATGGCAGGTTAAAGCGGGCACATTGAGTTACAGTAAAACTTTGGTTGGAACGACGCAGTTTTATAGGTTTTATAATTAAAATACCTTAATTTGATCTTGCAACTTGCATTCCTTCCCTAATCAGACAGATGCGAGTCACGCGACAAGGGCTAGGAGCGAATCGTCTTTGGCAAAGATGCATGGTTGCGCCTAGGGCTTTAGGCCTTGCCGTGGCCACTTCGACTCTTCAAGTCGTCGTCGTCGTCTTCCACTCTTCAACGCGACTCGACTTCTCAAGTCTTCGATTAACCAACTTTTCAAGTCTTTGACGCTTCAAGTCTTTGACTTCTTTGTTTCTTTAGGCTTCTTTCGTACCTTAAATACTATAGACAGTGGATGCATTTTTTTAATTGACTTCTTTAATTTCTGTCTTTTTTTCAATTTTTTTACCCTACTGTACTTGGCAATTGATAGTCCATGCTTGATTCTTTTTTATTTTTTGACTTCTTATCTTATTTTTAATTTGGGATTTGGGATTTTTTTTGTAGTATCCGGATAGTCTGATACTCCTTTTTTCTTTATTTACTCTGTGTCTTTTTTCCCTCATAGTGTGATACTCCTTTTTTCTTTATTTACTTTGCGTCTTTTTTCCCTCTTAGTGTCATACACTCGCATTCATGCTCTGTTTCTTTAGGCTTACATTGGAATTGTAGGTTAATTGTTAATTTCATCTTTTGGTTGCATTTCTTCAGCATATGTAACTTTATTTTCATTAGTTGCATAACTCTTTATTATCTTATTTGAAGTTTTAATTAACTCGTAATCTCATCTTTTGCTATGGAATTGTAGGTTTGGATGTTGAATTTGTAATTGACTTGTTGCTATTATATGTGAACTTAATTTCATTTATTCTCATCTATACATGTCTTAAAATTTGTTTCAAGAAAATAATAAATAAATATATATACTATTTTTCTTAATTTGTCGCCTTGCTCGCCTTTCAGTCGCCCGCCTCTCGCCTTCCGCCTTTAATAACTATGGCCAAGGGTTATGCTAGACTAATGTTGTAGTTTATTAAGAAATTCTCTCCGGTTACACAAGTTAGCTTTTGTTAGGTTGCTTATTTCTCTTGCTCCATCCTACCATTTGGCTTTGTGCACGAGCTAGACGTGAAGAATTTGTTTCTTCACGGTGATCTACTGGAAGAGGTTTATCTCGAACAACCACATGGGTTTGTTGTTTAGGGGGAGTTAGGGATGGTTCGTAAATTGAAGTTGTATGGTCTGAAACAGTCTCCTAGAGCTTGGTTTGGGAGATTTAGTGAGGTCATGTTAGAGTTTGGCTTTATGGGGTGCTGCATTCAATCTTTTATCATCACTAGCACACTTATGTTGGATTAGGTGCAAAACTAGCACAAACTCCCTTAGATCCAAATGTGAAACTTAGAGTTGATGATGGTGTGCTGAGTTGGCGTTAACCCTTTTGTAGAGTTCGTGGATAGTATTTCTTTTTGTTAGTGGTGGCTCTATTTGTATACTTGTACACACAGGACACGTCATTTGTTTTGGCATCTGTTTATGCATATATATATATATATATATATATATGTATGTATGCATGTATGTATATATATATATAATATCTCTTTACAAAAAAATTGGGTCATCCAGGAGGCTGTAGCGAGGGTCCTTTAATATCTCGAGCGAGGCCCACGTTTCGGGTAACTTTATCGAGAATATGGGCACGTGAGAGTTGAGGGATTTTTTGATGTTGATTAGGGTGGCTTTCTTTCAGATAGGAAGTCAAGGAAGTCAACGAAAGAGTATTGTATATTTATATTTGTTGGATGTCTTGGATGAGCAAGAAGCATCTGGTAGTTACAAGATCGAGTGCAGAAGCGGAGTATAGAGCCATGGCTCTGACGTGGATTCGCCATATTCTTGATGAGATTGGGTTTGGTAGTTCAACACCTATGCAGTTTTTGGTGTGATAAACAAGGAGCCATCCATATTGCGTCAAATCTTGTGTTTCATGAACTCACGAAGCATATTGAGGTCAAGGGTCATGAACTCACGAGTTATGTCAAGTCGAGTGAATAACTTGCTGATATTCTTTTGTTTAGGTATTGTCATTTGTGATGACGGAAAATGTCCACCTGAGACTCACATGACCATGTTTAGGTATCTTTTTTATCATAATGTTCTTTTGGTATTTCAATCGACTATCTTACCGTTGTTGTCTTAGGATCCTATTTGTTGTTACTATGTACAAGACAATCAATTGAAATACTAAAAGAGCATTATGTGAAAAATACCTAAAGTTAGTAACGTGAGTCTCAAGTGAGCATTTTTTTGTCATATCGAACAGAAGTGCCTAAACATAAGGTGCGACTAAAGAAATCATTATAGTTGATGTGGATGCATTGCTTCAGTTGGTAGTTAAGGGGTGCAATTCGAACCCGACCCATAGTTGAGGGGGGTTATATGTAATTTATCCGTTAAATAATCATGATCTTTATAAATACCCTAACTTCTCCACGTCAACAACTCTACCAATGGTTTCACAACTTCACATCCACTGTTACCGGTCAGACTCTTCAATGAAGGCCGTAGATGGTAACTATGTCATTACAGTATCTGACTTGAGATAAATTTATGTGTGTTGTTTTCCTGCAGTTATGCATTGCTGGGGAACAGTTTAAGTGTGGCAGTAGTGGCTCCATTGCTTTGTTATCTATTCAGTGAACCATAGCAAGAATTAAAGCACAGGTTTCTTTGCTGCAACCCTTTTCCAAAGAAGATTCAGGTCGGTGGTCATTGAACTCTGATGGCTAATTTCCATGAAAGTTGTTATAGTTGCGTGGGAGGCCCTCATAAGTCATATGAAGCCTAATACGGGTACAATTCAATGCCATATCGATTACAGAGCTAGGAGTTTATTAAAGTTAACTATTTAGGACAATATGTATCAGTTCAATAGCTTGCAAGTTGTGTATTGAGTTCAACTGTCCAATACATTGTAATGTAAAACACATTTTGCGGCAATTTCACTTGTAGTTATTACAACAACAACGTATTTGCATTAATGGCATTTTCCTTTCTCTCCGTCGTTTTGAATTTAGATGTCAGAAGTGGCTGAAACCATATATTTGGAATCTCTACTAATTCGAGTTTGAAGAGATGCGCAGTCTTTTAATTCTTAGCAAATATGCCTTATTCTTGTCATTGTTCATCCTTCTTTAAAGCCGCCAAGGCTTGTCGAGCACAAAGTCATTTCAATATCATTTCACCCTTGAATAACAATTGAACATAACAGTCATTTAGTTCTTCAAGTGTCTTTGTTTTGCTTACACTCTTTTGGAAGGAATTGAGATAAACTGAACCTCAAGGGTGGGTATTAGAATTAGGCAAATACTTGTGTAAGATAGTTTTACGGATGTTTTTTGTAAAACAAATCTTCTTTACCTGACCTACCGTGTGTTAGTGGGTTGAGTTGTGAGAGAGTGGAGTTTCATCTTATGAATTAAGATCCATAAGACGGTCTTACATGATATCTACTCTTAGAATTAATGTGGTCCATGAGTCATGACCGGCGACGAAGGTGGTAGATTATGTTTACCCAAAAGAAAAAGGGGAAAACTTAAAGGGTCGTGCTATTCCGACCCCCGATTCCTCCAAGTTGACCCCCCAAAAATTCTCAAAAGAGTAAACGTCTTATTTTGTCCTTTCAACTAACTTCAAAAAATTTCTAAAATGTTCGGACCATATTGGCCGAACAACTCTCTGTTGTTCGGATAGAGCATGCTGAACAACACCGTGTTGTTCAGCCAAGTTGGTTCGAACATTTTGGAAATATTTTTGAAAAAAATTAATTTAATGTTGTTTGACATGCTTTAGCCGAACAACACAGTGGTGTTCGGCCAAAGAGGTCTGAACATTTTGAAAATATTTTAAAAAAAACTTAAACTTAGTGTCGTTCGATATGCTATAACCGAACAATATAGTTTTGATCGACATGCTCTAGCTGAACAATTGAGGGTAAGGGCGATGAAGGGGGGTCAACTTATAAGGAGGGAAAAATAAGAATAATGACTTTTGGAAATTTTGGGAGGTCAACTTAGAGGAATCGAGGAGTTGAATAGCGGCACCCAAACTTAAATTGACCAAGAAGACAAGGTCTGAAGCTTTGGTAATACCGAGTAACTCTTGTGTATGCAAAAAACTTTCCTCAGAGATGTTCTTTCAACAATACTAGTTATTTAGCCCATGTTTTACACGGGTACAATGTGGGATATATATATCTTTATAATAATAATATAACTTTTAGACACTATAATTAGATTGTTAATCTCTTCTATGTTTATATTTTTTTTTCTATTGTTACTAATATTAAACGATTATTTTACCTAAATACTTTTAAAATTGATATAAGTTTCTAGCTAACGTGAGATACATATTTTGTATTAATAATAATAATAATAATTTTTTTTGATCTAAAGACTTTTAAAATTAACATTTAACTTGATAATAATATTAGAAGTCATTTTGTTAAAAACTTTTAAAATCATAATTCATTTTTAAACAATGTGAAATACTTATTTTGTATTTTTATTGGTAATGAAAGTTTAAGTCTTTTATCTAAAGACTTTAAAATCAACACCACATTTTAACCATGTGGTATACATATTTTCTATTGGTAATAACAAAATATATCTTTATCTAATGACTTTTATAACCAATACTCATTTATAAATAATGTGAGATACATTTCTTTGTAGCCAATGTGAGATACTTCTTTTCTATTTCTATTGGTAATAAAAGTTTAAGACTTTTATATAAATACTTTTAAAACAAACATCTTTTTCTAAACAAACATCTCTTTCTAAACAAACATCTCTTTCTAACCATGTGGTATACATCTTTTATTGGTAATAATAGTATTTTTAAAACCAACATTAATTTATAACAAATGTAAAATGCATTTTCTATAGTAATAATAATAGTCTTTTATATAAAAACTTTTGAAATCAACATCTCTTTCTAAACAATGTGGGATACATCTCTTCTATTGGTTATAACATAAAAATAATAATAGTAGTGGTATTCTAACAATGTGAGATACTTCTTTTCTATTTCTATTGGTAATAAAAGTTTAAAACTTTTATCTAAATACTTTTAAAATAAACATCTTTTTCTAAACAAACATCTCTTTCTAATCATGTGGTATACATATTTTCTATTGGTAATAATAATATTTTTAAAACCAACATTAATTTCTAATAAATGTGAGATGCATTCTTCTATAGTAATAATAATAGTCTTTTATATAAAAACTTTTGAAATCAATATCTCTTTCTAAACAATGTGGGATACATCTCTTCTATTGATTATAACATAAAAATAATAATAGTAGTATTATTTTATCTTAAATAGTTTTGAAACCAACATCTCTTTATAAACAATGTGTGATACATCTCTTGTATTGATAATAGCATAAAAATTTGTTTATCTATAAATTTTATAACTAATATATGTTTTTAAATAATGTGGATCTTTTATAACCAATGCGATATACATTATCTAAAAACATTTTAAACCAATATCACTTTCCTAACTAATGTGAAATACATATTTTTTTTCTATTGGTATTAAGCATTTTATAAAAAGACTTTTAATACCTACATCACTCTCTAACCAATGTGTAATACATCTCATCATTTGGTAATAATAGTAGAAGTTTTTTATCTAAAAAATATCAAAAAACAACATCTCTTTCTATATAATGAGATATATCTCTTCTCTTCTCTTTTATTAATGATAAAAGTAGAAGTCTTTTTATTTAAACACTTTTAAAATCAACATAACTTTTTAACCAATGTAAGATTTATCTCTTTTATTGGTAATAATAGTAATTTAAAACCAACATCAATTTATAACAAATGTGTGATATATATCTTCTATTGCTAATAATAGTAAGTCTTTTATATAATCTAAAATAATTAAAAATCAACATCATTTTTTAACCAATGTGAGATATACATCTTCTATTGGTAATAATGGTAGAAGTCTTTTATCAAAAAACTTTGAAAACCAACATCACTTTATAACAAATGTATGATACATCTTTTCAATTAGCAATTAATAATAGTATTTTTAATACAAACATCAATTTCTAACCAATGTGTGATACATCTCTTCTATTGGTAATAGTAGTAGAATATTTTTTAACCATGTGAGATACATCTCTTGTAAAAGTGAAAATTTGTAGTCTAAAGACTTTAAAATCTAACATTTTCTTTTTAAACAATGTGTTATACATCTCTTTTATTGGTAATAATATAAAATAATTTATACTCAACATCATTTTCTAGCCAATGTGAGATATACATTTTCTATTGGTAATAATGGTAAAAATCTTTTATCATATATATATATATATATATATATATATATATATATATATATATATATATAAAGTTGGTGAGGAGCACTATGGTTGTGCCACCTCACCACCTTTGAATAAATCTTCATTATAAAGCATCCATGTGGAAGCTTTAAAATCTTTTGGTTTTCTAGTGACTTTGAAAATCAACATCACTTTCCAACCAATGTATGATGCATTTCTTCTATTGGTACTTAATAATAGAATTTTTAAACCAACATCAATTTCTAACCAATGTGGGATACATCTCTTCTATTGTTGAAAAATTAGTGTTTTTAGTGAAAGAAATTGTGCAACTTGATGCACAAATTTCTTTACGTGTCATTTGTTTGTTGACGAAGGTAATTGTGCAAATGTGTTCTACTCGGTGAGAGCATCAAAATGATATATTTATTTGTCAAAATCGAGTTTTGGATAATAAGATATCAAGACTTAAAATTTAATACTTGTTAACAAAATTAGTGTTTTTAGTGAGAGAAATTGTGCAACTTGAGGTACGAATTTCTTTACGTGTCATTTGTTTGTTGGCGAAGGTAATTACGCAAATGTGTTCTACTCGGTGAGAGCATCAAAATGATATATTTATTTATCCAAATCGAGTTTTGGATGAATAAGATATCAAAAGTTAAAGTATAATACTTATTAAAAAATTAATGTTTTTAGTGAAAGAAATTGTGCAACTTGAGGCACAAATTTCTTTACGTGTCATTTGTTTGTTGACAAAAGTAATTGTGCAAATTTGTTCTACTCGGCAAAAACATCGAAATGATATATTTATTTGTCCAAATCAAGTTTTGGATGAATAAGATATCAAAGCTTAAAGTATGATGTTAAAAGTGAGTCATTAGAAGTAATATCTAACCTTGAAGAGTTTTATCCCACATTGGTTAGAAGTAATATTAGTTGTAAATTTTTTTAAATATAAGTCTTCTACTATTGACAATAGAAGAAGTTATATATACTAATACTAATACCCCTTATCATATTGATTATTATTATGTATTATTATTAGCTAATGTGTAGAAAATCAAAAGTATATATATATTCTATTGCTAATAATAGTAAGTCGTTTATATAATCTAAAATAATTAAAAATCAATATCATTTTTTAACCAATGTGAGATTTACATCTTCTATTGGTAATAATTGTAGAAGTCTTTTATCAAAAAACTTTGAAAACCAACATCACTTTATAACAAATGTATGATACATCTTTTCAATTAGTAATTAATAATAGTATTTTTAATACATACATCAATTTCTAACCAATGTTTAATATATCTCTTCTATTGGTAATAATAGTAGAATATTTTGTAACCATGTGAGATATATCTCTTGTAAAAGTGAAAGTCTTTAATCTAAAGACTTTAAAATCTAGCATTTTTCTTTTTAAACAATGTGTTATACATCTCTTTTATTGGTAATAATATAAAATAATTTAAACTCAACATCATTTTCTAGCCAGTGTGAGATATACATCTATTGGTAATAATGGTAAAAATATTATATATATATATATATATATATATATATATATAAAGTTGGTGAGGAGCACTATGGTTGTGTCACCTCATCACCTTTGAATAAATCTTAATTCTAAGGCATCCATGTGGAAGGTGACTTTGAAAATCAACATCACTTTCCAACCAATGTTTGATACATTTCTTCTATTGGTACTTAATAATAGAATTTTTAAAACCAACATCAATTTCTAACCAATGTGGGATACATCTCTTCTATTGTTGAAAAATTAGTGTTTTTAGTGAAAGAAATTGTGCAACTTGAGGCACGAATTTCTTTACGTGTCATTTGTTTGTTGGTGAAGGTAATTGCGTAAATGTGTTCTACTCGGTGAGGGCATCAAAATGATATATTTATTTGTCCAAATCGAGTTTTGGATGAATAAGATATCAAGAGTTAAAGTATAATACTTATTAAAAAATTAATGTTTTTCGTGAAAGAAATTGTGCAACTTAAGGCACAAATTTCTTTACTTGTCATTTGTTTGTTGACAAATGTAATTGTGCAAATGTGTTCTACTCGGCAAAAACATCGAAATGATATATTTATTTGTCCAAATCAAGTTTTGGATGAATAAGATATCAAAGTTTAAAGTATGATGTTAAAAGTGAGTCATTAGAAGTAATATCTAACCTTGAAGAGTTTTATCCCACATTGGTTAGAAGTAATGTTAGTTGTAAAAGTTTTTAAATATAAGTCTTCTACTATTGATAATAGAAGAAGTTATATATATTAATACTAATACCCCTTATCATATTGATTATTATTATGTATTATTATTAACTAATGGCTAGAAAACCAAAAGTATATATATCTTCTATTGCTAATAATAGTAAGTCTTTTATATAATCTAAAATAATTAAAAATCAATATCATTTTTTAACCAATAATTGTAGAAGTCTTTTATCAAAAAACTTTGAAAACCAACATCACTTTATAACAAATGTATGATACATCTTTTCAATTAGTAATTAATAATAGTATTTTTAATACAGATCATCAAAATCGAGTTTTGGATAAATAAAATATCAAGAGTTAAAGTGTAATACTTATTAAAAAATTAGTGTTTTAGTGAAAGAAATTGTGCAACTTGAGGCACAAATTTCTTTACGTGTCATTTGTTTGTTGACAAAAGTAATTGTGCGAATGTGTTCTACTCGGCAAGAATATTGAAATGATATATTTATTTGTCCAAATCAAGTTTTGGATGAATAAGATATCAAAGGTTAAAGTATGGTGTTAAAAGTGAATCATTAGAAGTAATATCTCACCTTGAAGAGTTTTATCCCACATTGGTTAGAAGTAATGTTAGTTGTAAAAGGTTTTAAATATAAATCTTCTACTATTGACAATAGAAGAAGTTATATCTATTGTTATATATAACTATATGATAATACCCCTTATCATATTGAATATTAATAGGTATTATTAATAGGTAATGGTTGAAAGATAAAAAGTCTTACATAGATGCCTAAAGATCAATATTTATCTAAAGTGGGTGAGGTGGCACAATCATATTACTCCTCACCAACTTTATATATATATATATATATATATATATATATATATATATATATATATATATATATATATATTTCAAGAGTTAGTCTTACGTCTTGAGACCTAAAATTATGACTGTTTTGCTATAACTTGACATTTTTTGCCATAAAATCATTACTTTTGACCTTTAAAGTGTCACTTTGAATCTTTAATAAAATTATCATTTTTCCTAAAATCTGTCACATTATGCCATATATCATCAATTTTAGTCGTTAAAGTGCCACTTTTGGCATTAAATGTATCACTTTAGACTCACGAAGTGTCACTGTATTAAAAATAAAAAATAAAAGTGTCACTTTTAACATTCCGATGATAATTGACTGAGAAATTTTGAGAAAAAAATAAAAAAGTCTCTCTTAATCATTTTATCAAACACTTGAAAGGCTTTATTACTGATTAGTAACTTTGATGAGAGTGAGAACATATGTGTTCTTCATCTCGCTCTTTTCAAAATTTCCATAATGAAATTGACGATTGGAATTACAGATTTATACAAACATGTAATTGAATTAGTTTGACCTTAATTGATCGGTACATGATTTTGATCGAGAGACAAAGCCCCTGTGTGGTTTATATGCAATTGTGTGTATCACCGTGTGAGGGACAAAGTCATAAGGAGAGAAGGAGAAAAAGCGTATCGATAGCCTTTTTTTTGTCCCAAGTTTTCTTCGGCTTTCGAGTATGTTGATGTGAGTATAAAAGGAATGTATAATGATGTCTTTTTTTTTCTTCTTAAAACTCAATGATCCAATTGATGAGTAAAGATCCGATTTTGAGGCTCAGATTATGATCCATAAGACGGTTGCACACGAATCGAGTAAAATTAACTCTTACTTTTTGCCAAAAATGAAATAAAAACGGAAATGCTCATTTTAAAAATTGAGAAATGAACGGGTATAAAAATAATATAAAAACAAGCTTAATGTTAAAAAAAAATAGATTTTTTTTAGTTGTATGGTTATAAATAAATAAAGAGATGGTCTCCTGTAAGACGGTCTTACTGATCTTTATCCGTATCCAGGTTAAATGGAGTAAAATTCAGAAATCTCAATGCAACATCTTAATTTTTGAAAATTACAACACCACCCCTCATGTTTATATATGTAGTATCTCTTTTTACTATTAATAGTGTTACTTTATAGTATAAAACTAGTATTTGTGCCCGTGCCCATGACACGGCTCGAGTAGGGGAGGATGTCAGTATTAGAGGGTGTCAATATTTAAATAAATCAATATATGTTTTTATCTTGTTTCAAAAAGAGTTTAAAATAACAAATTGGAAATGAAGACCTCTCGAGGTGGAGATGCTGCTGGAGTGTTAAAAGGAGTTACTGGTACCTGTTTGAAACCATGGGTTAGATAAAAATATTATATAATCGCAAAAAGTGAGTTGGAACAACATAAAAAATTAGAAGAATTCCAAATTAGTAATTATACATATTATTACTTAAACCAAAAAAATTTCCAAAAAAACTAATACCCATTTTAAAACCCAAACCACCTAACTTTGTTAAAAATTAAAACCCCAAAATTACCAAAAAAAAATCAAGAAAATAGTTAGAACCAAAAAATTTCCAAAAAGCTAATACCCATTTTAAAACCCAAACCACCTAACTTTGTTAAAAATAAAAAACCCCAAAATTACCAAAAAAAATATATGAAGAAAATGGTTATCATCTTTTTAAAATGGCAGCACACAATGATAGAAAGCAGACAACTCCTTAGTCCAAAGAATCTGAAGAGGCAAAACCAGTAAGTTATCCTCTCTTGGGTAGTGAATAAATAATAGAGGGGCCAATAAATAAAAGACATCAAAAAATAAGACTTTTTCCATTTCTTGAGGGTGGTAGATGCAATTCCAACTATAAAGTCAGTTTTCCAATCCAAAGTGTCAGTACTTCCCCATTATCCACTTATTTAGGAGTCACATCAAAAGTCATGAATAATAACTAAAGAGAATACTGTCACATCCTCCTCATCAATATCCTCTCCGGATATTCCTACCATTATTCATATAAACTTAAACTCTAACACTAATAATTATAAGGGATAATGTACAATTCTAAATAATTATCTTTAAAATTTTCATATGTTTTTTTATTTTTTAATTTACTTTAAATAATTATTTTTAATTAATATTTATAAAACAGTTAAATTATTTTTGAATAATGTGTCAGATAAAATAAATAAGTATTTAGAAACGAACGAAGTATTACAGTTGATATTTTTCACTAATAACACTAATAACAATGTTTTATACAATTGATTTAAATTAACTATTTTTCACTTTAAAATTTTGATATTTTTCTTAACTTTGTAAATAAGACAACATAAAAAAAGTATTCCTAAATAAGAGTAAAGGGCAACAATTAAGAGTCATGAGCATCCATAAAAAAAATATTATTGTCACTTCTATTGATTTAAATTGACTATTTTTTAATTTAAAATTTTGGTATTTTTCTTAACTTTGTAAATAAGACAACATAGAAAATATTTTTTTCTATTCTTAAATAGAAGTATTGGATAACAATTAAGAGTGATGAGCATCCAATTAAGTCATTCAAAACTATTACAGTAACTCAACGGTTGTTCGCGTGGCCACCTTCGAGGCATAAAAAAATGCTGGAGAGAAAGAGAAAGAGTTCTTTACTCAAGTGGCAAACACGGTTCAATATCATATGTGGGATTGCTCGAGGGCTTCTTTATCTTCACCAAGATTCGAGATTGAGAATATTCCATAGGGATCTCAAAGCAAGCAACATTTTGCTTGACAAAGAAATGAATCCAAAAATATCAGATTTTGGCATGGCAAGAATTTTCGGAGGAGATCAGACTGAAGCAGAAACAAAGAGAGTAGTGGGAACATAGTAAGCACCACTAAAAATATATCAGAACATATACACGTGATGGCTAAACGTTTAGGCATTAACTTTACTAGAGGTGGTCTCATGTAAGACGGTCTTACGGATCCATATCCGTAAGACGGAGCCCCATTTAGAAATTCAGGGGTTAATAATTAAACATGGTAATAATACTTGTAATAATAAGTTTGTCTCAATGGATGGAATGGCTGCTTGAAGGCTTAGGCCAACCGAAGGTTGCCTGTTCAAGTCCCCCTAACTGCATAATTTTGTTTTAATTCTCATTAATGAGAAATTCCTCTATTTGCTCCGGTGCCCCTGCACTTTCATTGTTTGCCGCCTAAATTCTTATATTTCTCATGCCTTGCAGTTTAATCATTTGTCAATTTTTAGTATTAAATGTGTCACTTTTTAGTATTAAGAGTGTCACTTTTTAGTATTAAGAGTGTCACTTTTTAGTATTAAATGTGTAACTTTTTAGTATTATGAGTATCACTTTTTAGTATTAAGAGTGTTACTTTGTATTTTAATGAGAATTATATAAATTTCCTTTTATAGTGTCACTTTCAACCTTAAAATGTGTCACTTTTATCTTTTCAATATGTCACGTTTGGCTTTAAATGTGTCATTCAACATTTCGTTAAAGTTCATTAGGGTTCGTCAAGTATCCCAAGGCAATTGATGCTAACGGAAGGCTAACGGAGTTGACAAAGGATTAAACTGTAAGGCCTCCCAACAATTGTTCGCTTCGAGCAGGCGAATTCCCTCCGGTATTCATGCTCCCTCAAAGCAGGCGAATGAAGAGTAGAGGGCAGAAAACTAGGTAGAAAGCAGGTATAGCCTCCAGAATCTGTCCCACCGACATCAACGTCGACAGGATCATCACCGTCCCAACCAAGTTTTGGCAGTCAACGTTAGTTTTAAAGTGATAATTTTTAGTATTAAATGTGTCACTTTTTAGTATTAAATGTGTCACTTTTTAGCATTAAGAGTGTCACTTTTTAGCATTAAGAGTGTCACTTTTTAATATTAAATGTGTCACTTTTTAGTATTAAGGGTGTCACTTTTTAGTATTAAGAATGTTACTTTGTATTTTAATAAAAATTATAATAAATTTTCTTTTATAGTGTCACTTTTATAACATTAAAATATGTCACTTTTGTGTTTTCAATATGTCACGTTTGGCTTTAAA
This sequence comes from Codonopsis lanceolata, assembly GCA_013146195.2. NCBI lineage: Eukaryota > Viridiplantae > Streptophyta > Magnoliopsida > Asterales > Campanulaceae > Codonopsis > Codonopsis lanceolata. The sequence goes on from CM028377.1 coordinate 174,521,599, forward strand.
TGTGTTATTTAATATTTCGTCAAAGTCCGTTAGGATCCGTCAAGTATGTCAAAGCAGTTGATACTAACTGATGGTTAACGGAGCTGTCAAAGGATTAAATTGCAAGGCGTAAGAAACTTTTTAGCATAAAGAGTGTCACTTTTTAGTATTAAGAGTGTCACTTTTTAGTATTAAATGTGTTATTTTTTAGTATTAAATGTGTTACTTTTAACGAATTTCTCATTAAAGAGCATTAAAACATGTGTTACTTTTTAGTATTAAGGGTGTCACTTTTTTGTATTAAGAGTGTCACTTTTAACGAATTTCTCATTAAAGAACATTAAAAGATAAAATAGCAAGCTACAGGGAATCAAACCGCTAATCAACCCTCACGCTAAACCCTTAAGAGATGCGGCCAACCAACTCAGCTAACAATCAATTATGATTATTTTTAACATGTTTATTTATTAACCCGCGAATTCCTAAATGGGGCTCCGTCTTACGGATTTAGGATCCGTAAGACCGTCCTATACAAGTTTTTGCCACTTTACTAACGCCTTTACATATGGATGTGATGGTGTTTTTCTTTGTGCTTTCCAGTGGTTATATGTCCCCCGAGTATGCAATGGACGACATCTTCTCCATAAAATCTAACGTATTCAGTTTCGGCGTATTGGTATTGGAGATAATAAGTGGTATAAAGAATAGAGGGTTCTACAACACCAACAGCGAGATTAACCTTCTTGGACATGTAAGTTTTCAGTTGTGAGCTGGGAAAAATTTCGAATCTTGGAGTGAAGATGATGAAGAGTAAATGGTATAAATATTGTAGATCTGTGAAATGGATTATTGGGGGATTGAATAGTGGGGGGAAATTGAATAAAGTGAGATTACATGAATTGAATTGAAATGATGATATTTAATTATTTATAAAGTTGTGTTGAATGTTTTTTCTTTAATGGACGTACTTGTGCTGAATGTTTTTTCTTAGAACCCAAGACCAAAAATTGAAACCGGTTCTAACTTCTTCCTGTTTCCAAAATAAATTAGGTTCAGGAGTCAGAATGTGACATTGTGAGTAGAGAAATAAAAGCAAAAATCCATATTCTATAAACCCATGAAAGTTTCAGAACGCAATGAAACAATTAACTCTCTCAAATACAAATATGCCAACATAAGTATTTTTCGAAGCACCAATGAAAGTACTTGGAAACAGATCCATCCAAAAGAGGAAGTAAACTACTGTGTACAAAAATATACTTCCTCCCTCCCAAAACGAGTGTTCCTTTTTACTCATGATCATGAATATGAACAAAGAGGGAGGTAATTGCACATATTCATTTTCTACTACTAAGAAATATAATTCCACCCACCAAGATGATTAAACAAACAACATCTAAGAAGACAGACTTCACACTAATCATCTCCACGTGTTTTTCATCAATTTTTCTTCAGCGAATGGGAATTTAGGCAGAGAGAGATAGAACTTACACAAAGAGAGAGATGGCGAGAGAAATTGTAGATTGAGAGAGAGATGGCGAGGCGGAAGAAACATAGGAGAGAGGGAGGAGGACGCCGGCGATGTAGAACATGAAACTTGGGGCCGGAACAGAGGATAAAGGGTTCGCCGGAAGAGGAAGCTTGGCCGGAAGAGAGGATGAAGAAGAGAGAGGCGGAGGAAGTTAAGAGTGATGGAGAAAAAGAATGAATAGGAATAGGAGTAGTTGGAGAAGAAAGCAATCACTCACCAAGTCGGAAAGGATAGAGCGATAGATAGATGTTGTGTGCGACCCAATTTCTCAGGATGACCGTAACCCTAAGCATAGCAAATCCGTTCCGGTAGTGCTCGATTTCGGCGGTGGCAGGAACAACCTCGATCAAAGATGACTGCCCTGGACTTGATTTCGGCGAGCGAATCGACGACAAACAGTATCATAAACCGAAGCCCCAGCGGTAAGGAAGACGAATCCGCCGTCGTGGAAGAAGACGATGACTGGGAGACGATCATCGGCGGTCAATTGAGACGGAACCAGAGGTTTCTAGAACGATCGACGGTGAAATCACCGAAGTCGTTGACGGGATTGGGATTAGGAGGAGACTTGAAAAGGTAGTGGTTAACTGTGCCGTGGTGAGGATAGAGATGGTAAGGCGAGTTCTCCAAGGTAAGAATAGGGGAGAGGGGGGCAGAGGAAGAGAGAGAAAAGGATTGGGGAGTGGGGTATGCACGTAGAGGGAGTTGAAGGGGATGTTTAACTGTCGTTCACACATGTGAACTCTGGAAGAAAATAGGACCACAGGATCTCCGTAAAAAAATCGATCTCAGCCGCTTTTTATCTTTTAAAAGAATCGATCTTAGCCGCTCTTTATCTTTTGTCAATCGCGAGCGTGCGAGACTGAGCCTAGTGTATAGTAGATGTGTCACTTTTAGCATTAGAAGTGTTACTTTGCATTTTCAATGAAAATTATATTATTTTTTTCCTAAAAAAGTATTACTTTATGGGCTTAAATAATTAAATGTGTCACTTTTAGTCTTAAATGCGTTACTTTCATTTTGAAAAGTATCTCATTTTTTTATAAATAAAAATCATTACATTTGACATTAAAATGTTACTTTATAACATTAAAAATATCATTTTTTTTTAGTATTAAAAAAACCACTGAGGTGTTTTGAAACGAAAACCAATGCACTAATTTTGAAACCTAAAGTATTTTGCTAGAAACCATCTTGGCTAATCCATTTTTGTTATTTTTTGTAACATATTATTTATTTATTATGACCCACAAATTTTTAAATAGAGTTGTATCTTACAGATTTAGGATCCGTACACATGTCTTTGCCATAAATAAAATAGAATGGTTAATAAAGTGTTGAGCATAAGTAAAATGATATAAAGGGACATTTAAATAAAAACAATTTTTTTTGAAACGTATTCCACTTATCATTTCTAAATAGTTGTAATGTTTTTTATTTTCGTTCTTTCCAAAATATTATCATATTTTCAAACTTTCATATTTAGAAAAAACAATTTTAAAATTAAAATTTATATTACTTTTTCTTCCTATTTTAATGATTGACCACACACATACGAGATTAGATATTCGTGTGCCCAATTAAACAAAATAATTACTCCATCTGTTCTGGGAAAAAAATCAACTATTTTATTTTAGGATGTTTCACATAAAAAGTCTGCTTTCAAAAGTTAAGAAATAAAATATTATTTTATTAATAATAAACAACTAAAAATATCTTTTTTTTAATTGTTTGACTTTTCTAAAAGGACTCTTTGGTCAAAACCAAGTATTAAACATTTTAAACCTTATCGAGACTCCCTCTAAGGTAATTCTAAACCAAAAATAAATAAATAGAAATAGAAAGTTAAGTAAAACCTTTCCAAAATGCATCACTTTTAAGCCCAATTGTTAAATGACCGTGAATTATTAACTACTCACCTGTTATCCTAGGTTGGAAACCGGCAACATGCTTGGCAACAGTGGAAAGCAACCACACCACACCAGTAGCAATACATAGTAGCAATATTCCATCGACATCGTCGTTTCCTCCTTCCGTGCACTCATTTTATTCTCTCCTCTCAGTCTTTTATCTCCTTCACCACAATTTCCTGCCCATTAAGTTAGTTATGCGAGTGTTAGCCATGGAGCCTCTGCCTTTGGGTTTCAGATTTCGCCCCACAAACGGCTCAACATCCCAATAAAACACTCCATCGCACCAGCATCCAGCATTGTCGTACGTCCTTCCACACTCTCAGCCAAATTGCAGAGAACCAACATGATCAGGCAGGTCAGTGACTGACTTCACCATGCCCAACGTTTGCACCGACCCCGTTTCACTAGCTTAGCCATGTTGCTCGAACCATCGATGATGATATAAAGCAAGAGCCGAGTCATGCCGAGCCTGCTCAGATTCCGATCGGAGCGCATGGAGAAGCGGCGGCAACGCTCCAAGGACGCCAATGACGGTTTTGTTCTGATCATCTAGCGCTATGCTAAGGAGTGCACCGGTAGCGTGTACCTGCGCCTCAGGAAATCCCCCTCTCAAAACGTCGATCAACGGCGGGATGATCCCGGACCGCACGATCATGACCTTGTTTGTATTTTCTAAGGAAAAGTTCACCAATGCGGCGACGGAATTCACCTGAACAGAGGAATATCTCGAGGTAATTAATGGTCGGAGAGATGATAGCAAACGAGGAGTACATAACCGGACTCGATTGTCCACTCGGGTTCGGGTAATCTTTCTCAACGTAATCACAGCTTCTTCCTGGTCGAACACTTGAGAGCTCTTCAATTTGAGGACAATTTCATCATCATCGTCAGAAACTTTGTTAGTGTTTGTCCTAGTTTCAATTTCGAAGACGAAGAAGGGGAGTAACAAAAGGGAGAGTGGTTAAAGATCGAGTGGTGGAGGGCGTGTCGGTTGCGCCAACCATGGACTCGTCGAAGTGGACGACGTTATGAGCCAACTCGAGTAGACGGAGGCAACTGGGGATGTGGATGGGTTGAATGATGCCTAGACGAGTTTCAAAGCAGGGGGGGGGGGGAATTTAGGGGAATGGGAAGGGGGAGGAGGGAAGAGCGGCACCAATTAAGGATGGTGGATTTAAGGGCGAGGTTGGGAATGATGGTGGAGAAATCGGGAGTGGAGCCATCGGGAAGGAGGGGCTTGAAATGGAGCGATAAACAAGCCCGAATGCAATTACGCTCGAAGGTATGGCCGGAGGAGACAATGACAGGGTCAGCCATGAGAGAGCCGTAGATGGGACACATGAAATCCATCTCTGCTGGCTCTGCTTTCCACCACTACCCATATGATCTCCTCCAAATTCCAATTAAGGCGTTTGTTGGGGGGGGGGGAAGAAGAATAAGGAGTAATTGGGGAAGAAAACAACATGGAGAAACAGGTCTGCCGTTAGTAATTCACGGCCATTTAACAATTGGGCTTAAAAGTGATGAATTTTGGAAAGGTTTGGCTTAACTTTAATTGCCTAGGAACAGTGGACATGAAAACTGAAAAATGAGTAAAGTTGAGGTATCAAAAATGATATTAACCCTAAATAGAAATAAAAATAATAATTAAAAGTAGAAACAACGCTCTCGCCTGACGGACGACGGTGCAATCCAATTCCGATTCGGCTCAAGAACTCACCCCTTCACAATTCATCATCGCGCAGTCACTACCCAACCAAGCAACCGAGAAGATCCCTTGGAGCTTGGGGCTTCCTTCAATGGCGGCTGAGATGTAGGGTTTTCTGCAGACAAAAACACAAACATGAAAACTTGGCGGCTCACTTCTTCTTCAATCGCTTCCCTCCTGCTTCGTTCACCCACTTCTCAAAGATCCCTTTGCTCAGCCACAACCTGTTCCACTCCGGATTCCCCACTCCCAAACTCACCCTTAAACCCAGAATCCCCGTCCCCCACTACATCTCCACTTCTTGGTACAAATCTCGCTCTTCCCAAGACACCCATTTTGAATTCCATTTCAAAAGCCGAAAAATCTGGGGAATTTCCCCAACCCATTTCACAAGACACAGTTTTGACGGATACCCATTTCACAGAAGTTCTTTTGAGCCATAGAAATGACCCTGATTCAGCTTATAAATACTTCAAATGGGCCAGGAAAGAAAGGGGTTTTCTTCCTCAAACTGCCCACCCGTCTCTTCTTTTGCTCCATATCTTAGTGGGTTCTCCTTCTGACTCGACAAAGGCTAAGAAGCTACTTGAAGATTTCGTTTCGAGAGATTACAATCATGACCCAGGTTTACTTGTTGACCAGTTGATTGATTCTGCAAAAAGATTCGAATTTGAAGTCTATTTCCTGGTTTTTAATTATTTGCTGATTAGTTATGTCAAATCACGTCGGTATAGGGATTCAATTGATTGTTATTATCGAATGCTTGAGAAAGAGTTGAATCCATGGACTGCAGCTACAAACCTTCTTTTGAATGCATTGGTTAGTAATAACATGATTGCCGAAGCACGTGCTTTGTATGATGATATACTGATAAAAGGAATTCAATATAATTCTGATTCTGTATATTTGATAATGTGCGGTTGTTTGAGAGAAGGTGAGTTTGAAGAGGCGGAGAGGCGTTTCAGGGAAGCAAAGGCAAGTGGGGTTAAGCTTAGTCCAAGGACTTATAGTACTGCTATTCACGCTGCTTGCAAGAAACCGGATATGAAATCTGCTTGTGAGTTATTGATGCAGGTGACAAAAAAAGGATGGGTTCCTTCTCAAGACACATATACAAATGTAATTGAGGCTTGTTTGAAGCAGAGAAATTTGGCGGACGCCATAAAACTCAAGAAAGGAATGATTAGTTATGGGATTTGTGTGAATGTGGAGGTTGAGACTAGCTTGATGAGGGAATATTGTCATCAAGGTCATCTTAGTTGTGCTTTGGATTTGTTCGATAAGATTGTCAAGGATGGAGTTCATCCAAACAGGGTCACCTATGCAGTTATGATTGAAGGGTGCTCAAGAAATGGAAATATTGAAAAGGCGCTTGAACTATATACCCAGATGAGACTTGATGGTTTCAGTCCAAGTGCCTATCATCTGAATCCCTTGATTCACGGATTGTTAAAGGTAAGGCTCTTGGAAGAAGCATTCAAGCAGTTTGATGAGGCAGTTAAGATGGGTTTTGCAGATGGTTTCACATACAGTGTTCTTATATCAGGGCTTTGTGAACAGGATAAGGTGACCGAAGCTTGCAATGTTTGGAATAGGATGGTGAAAAATGGGGTGGTTCCAACTGAGGTTGCATATAACTCCATGATATTTGGTCACTGCAAGAAAGGGAATATGGACATAGCGTCATGTTTGGTTTCTGAAATGCAGGAAAGGGGTTTAAAGCCTAGCGTACACACATACAGTAATTTGATTGATGGTTATTTTTGTAGTGGAGAGAGTGGAAAGGCGTTAAAGATTTTTGACCAAATGGTGGGTGTAGGGGTTTCCCCTTCTGATTACACCTATAATATAATACTCAGAGGTTTATGCAAAGAAGGCCGGACCTGTGAGGCAAAGGATATGCTGAAGAAGTTGGTGGAAAAAGGTTTCATTCCTACCTGTATGACATATAATACTATTATTCATGGATTTGTCAGGGAAGGCACCATGAGTTCTGCATTGAACGTTTATAACGAGATGAAGGCAAATGGGATTTATCCAAATGTTGTGACTTATAGCTGTTTAATTGATAGATTATGCAGTAGCAATAACTTGGGTTTTGCTCTGAAAATGCGGGATGAGATGAGAAGCAACGGTCTTGTATTAGATGTTACTGGATATTGTGCCCTCATTGATGGATTTGGCAAAATAAGAGACATGAAAACCGCGTGTGAGCTTTTTGATGAACTTTATCAATTTAGATTGTCTCCAAATACAGCTGTTTATAATTCCATGATTAAAGGCTTTAGGAATATAGATAACATGGACGAAGCACTGGCCATGCATAAGAGGATGATCGACGAGGGAATTCTGTTAGATACGTCAACATACACGACATTAATTGACGGGTTGCTGAAAGTAGGAAACATTGTTCTTGCTTCAGATCTGTACACGGAGATGCTTGCCAAAAATATTGCTCCTGATGTTACCACTTATGGTGCTTTAGTTAATGGTCTTTGTAAAAATGGACAGCTTGAGAATGCACAAAAGGTCTTTGATGAGATAGATAGGAAGAGTGCGATTCCCAATGTTTTTATTTATAATTTTTTGATTGCCGGATACTTTAGGGAAGGAAATTTTGAAGAGGCTTTTAGATTGCATGACCAGATGCTAGAAAGAGGTCTTGTACCTGATGACAAAACTTATGACATTCTAGTAAGCGGAGAATTCAAAGGAAACAATTTGCTGACTGGGGCTTCCTGTATCTAGATAATCTGTAAGTGGTGGGTCAGTACATGTAAACCACAACCGGATTCAATTTGGTTCTGCCAATACTTCAACCGGTGACTATGTCATCAATCAATCCACTTTGGCATTTGTGAGAGTAATCTTTCTTTAGTTGCTCATAACTTTTTAGTTTAAATAGCACTCTGCTGAAATTCTACGTGGCTTAATTGCTCTCAGTTTTAACTTCTAGGCTGAGTCGTACCTCCCTGACAATTAAAGCAATAAAGAACAAGTTGTCAAAGACAATTTTTGCCATGTCTGCAATTTTCTGTCTATTCGAGGTATTGTGATATACCATGCAAAGTTCTTATTATGGTAAATATTTATTCTGTTGACTGTTTATTCTACTTGTTTTTCACACTAACCATTGCAAGACTTCGATTTCTGTTTTTAAAATGTGATGCACCTGCTTGTTTCAGTCTAAATATTTTGTTGGCTGTTTATTCTACTCGTTCAAGAATTGATAGGTTTCTTGTCTCTTCAGGGAAGAAATTTTTAGTGGGTCCAGTTGTCTTCCTAGAGTGATTTCTGACCATGCACCTTCATTGTTAGATTGTGGGGGGATAAACAAAGAACACCATTTAGATTCGAAAAAATGTGGCTTTGAGAACCGGGTTTCTAGAGTGGACTAAATCGAGATGGAATTCTTATGTGGTAGATGGAAAGCCGTGCTTTAGACTTGTCAAGAGTTGAAAATAGTCAAGGAGGATCTAAAAATGTGGAATAGGGACACTTTCGGGATTTTGGAGATAAGGTTGAAACGGTCCATGGAACAGGTCTGAAGGCTGGATGAGATGGAGAGCGCAGGTGGGTCGGGCAGTGTTGAGGCCTCTTGTCAGGAAGAGTTAAAGATGGAGATTAGAAGACTTCTCATACGAACACTTGGTTCTTCCACCTGATGGCTAGTGCGCATAAAGTTGGGAACAAGATCTGTTTTGTGAAGATTGATGGTAGCGTGACGGAAGATAAACCTAGTATTATACAAGGGATCGTGAACTTCTATCAAAGGCTCTTCTTGGATGTTGGGGGTTGGCACTTGGACCTTGATTGGGGTTCTTTTAAATCCTTAGATCAGGAGGACAGGACTCTTATAGAGCAGCTGCAGATCTTCGTAGTTTGAATGGAGACAAAGCCCCGAGTCCTTATATATATATATATATATATATATTTTATAGCTTTTGTAGTGTGGGAGGTGGTCAAGGTTGACATTATTGTCTTGATTCTTCTTTTATTGCTCTTATCCCGAAAAAGATAGGAGTTATGGAGTTGAAAGATTTCAGACTCATAAGCCTTATAGGAGGAGTGTATAAGCTCATAGCTAAGGTGTTATCGACCCGGTTGAAGAAGGTCATCGGCAAAGTCATCTCAGATTCTTAGCATGCTTTTGTGGGGGATCGACAAATTTTAGATGCGGCTTTGATAGCCAATGAGATTGTGGATGCTCGAGTTAGAAGTGGTAGTCCTCGTTTGCTTTGCAAATCAGATTTTGTGATGCGGGGGCGAGGCAATTGGGGTATCTCCGTTTGGTTCTTCTATTCTTTCAGGCTGCCTCCGGATTGAAGATCAACATTCAAAACCGCGAGCTCTTTTCAGTTGGGACGGCTGATTCTATGGACAGTTTGGCAGAATTCTTTGGGTGTAAGGTTGGTTCCTTCCCGACTTCTTACCTTGGCTTACCCCTTGGGGCACAATCTACCAATAAAGACATATGGAATTCGGTTATCGAAAGGTTCGAGCGAAGGCTAGCGAGGTGGAATTGACTCTAATTAAGAGTACGTTATCTAGCTTGCCTACTTATTTCATGTCAGTCTTTGATATGCCGGTTTCTGTGGCCAAGAGACTGGAAAAGATGGAATGAGATTTTTTGTGGGAAGGTCAAATGGATGAGAGGAAATATCACTTGGTGAAATGGGAGGTAGCTTGTTCCAACTTGAAGAATGGAGGGTTGGGGATCAAAAGATTAAAAGCCTTTAATTCTGCTCTTTTGGGGAAGTGGCTGTGGCACTACTTAACGGAGAAGGGTGCTCTTTGGAAGAGAGTTGTGGTGGCCAAGTATGGGGCTGGGGACCATCTGTGGTTTCCAAATGAGGTGAATTCTTATAGTGGGATGGGGGTTTGGAAAAAATGGGATATGGTGAAACGCTTCATCTCTTTCAAGGTGGGTAAAGGGGACTCGGTTGAATTTTGGAGGGACATTTGGTGTGGGGATTTGGAGTTGCAGCGAGCTTTTCCCTCTTTATTTAATTTAGCCGTGAACAAGGAAGAGTATGTTAGCTCGGTTACGTTAGTTGATGGTGACGCCATCACGTGGAATCCTGTTTTTAGAAGGAACATGCAAGACTGGGAGATGGGTACTCTTGAGGCCTGCTTTGAGCTACTGGATAAACTAAAGATTGACAGAAATTCTAATGATTCCATTGTGTGGAATGGGAAGAAAGACGAGCCTTTTTCGGTTAAGTCTTTGTACCGACTTATGGTGGCTAGTGACAGGTCTTTTCCATGGAGGAGCGTTTGGAAATCAAGGGCTCCATCTTGGGTGGGGTTCTTTATGTGGGAAGCTGCGCTCGAAGCCATATTAACAGGTGATAACTTGAGGAGGCGGAGAAAAATCTATACTAATTGGTGTTTCATGTGCAAGAGAGACGGAGAAAGTGTGAATCATATGCCGATTCATTGCCCGGTTGCAAGTGACTTGTGGACTTTTATTTTGAATCTGTTTCAAGTTGCTTGGGTGATGCCAAACTCGATCAAGGAGCTGTTTTTGTGCCTGACTTTGTACAAGCGCAAAAGAAAAAAACTGTTTTTGGGACGTTGCTCCGCTAGCGGTTTGTTGGTCTATTTGGAAAGAAAGAAACCTTAGGGCTTTCGAGAACGAGGAAAGGAATTTGGAGGGGATAAAAAATCAGATCATTCAGACTGTATTTCTTGTGCGATGAGGCGGTTTTGATGGGATCTAATCCTTTTGTAGAGTTTGTGGATAACATTTTTGTTGGCTAGCAAGGGTTGTTGTATATTGTCTACGTACATAGGACGCGTCGCCTGTTTTGACGCTTTCATTTATATACCATATTTACTTATCAATTTTTTTTGGAGTTTTTGATGTACCTTTTGGCTAGAATGGGGTTTGGGGAAAGTGGAGGAAATGGATTCATTTTTGCATTTCATTGGTGAAATTCCAGGTTCTGGTCACCCAGCTGGATTTTTTCCTAGTTTGGGAGGCCTTCGTCAAGGGGATCCCTATCTCCCTTTCTATTTTTAGGTTGTGGCCTTGAGTCAGTTAATTGACCAGTCTGTAGCAGGTGGTTTTATTCAAGGCTTCAAGGTGTGCAAGGGTAGTGATCAGGATTATCGGCGTCACATTTGTTGTTTGCGGATGATACTCGTCTTTTGCGAGGCGAAGAAATCTCAGTTGGGCTACCTTGGGCTACCTTCGTCTGGTTTTGCTTTTCTTTCAAGCAGTGTCAGGGCTAAGGATCAATATTTCCAAGAGTGAGATTTTACGAGTGGGGAAATGGAGAATATGGAGTATTTGGCTAAATGTTTTGATTGTAAGATTGGTTGCCTCCCAACGTCTTATTTGGGCCTTCCTTTAGGAGCTTCTTACAAAGAGTTTAGCTATATGGAACCCAGTCATTGAAAGATTTGAATGGAGTTTGGCGGGGTGGTGGAGACAACTTTTATTGAAGTGGGGTCAGCGTACCTTGGTAAAGAGCACTTTAGCTAGTCTGCCCACGTATTTTCTGTCTATTTTTCTTATTCCGCTCTCTGTTTCAAAGAGATTAGAGAAGCTGGAAAGAGACTTATTGTGGGAGGGTCGAGTGGAGGAACGTAAATACTATCTAGTTGACTAGGACACAGTTTTCTCTGGCTTCAAGGATGGAGGACTAGGGATTAAAAATCTCAGGAGGGTGTTTAACAGGGCTTTGATGGATAAATGGTTGTGGCTATTTAGTAGAAAACTAGGCTTTGTGAAGGAAAGTGGTGGTATACAAGTATTGGGAGGGTAATTAGAGTGTGGAAAGGGATTAGGAAAGGTTTGGACTCGTTCAAACGTTTTACTTCCCTTGAAGTAGGGAGTGGTGAATCTATCAAGTTTTGGAGGGATAAGTGGTGTGGGGGTCTGCAACGAGTGTTCCCCAGATTATTTAACATTGTAGATGACAAGAATGTTATGGTGAGCTAAATTCTCCTGGTTGAGGAAGGCAAAGTCACCTGGAATCCTCTCTTTAGAAGACCCCTTCAAGAACCTCCAGTATCATTAGTTGGAACAAACACACTATGTCAACATGGTGATTAACTGCCAATGGAGATACCTTAAGTGCTTGTGCAGATCATAGCCCACAGGCAAAACTGCTGTTAGTAGAGTTACATCTTTAGCAGCCTCATTTCTGACATTTTTCTCAGTATCCAAGCACCTTCATGATTATTTACCCTCGACTTTCTCATAGGTTGGATCAGTGATTCATTCTGATGCATTGCTTGTATTGATATCGATGCTGCACATTTGATTTATCTCAAGTACAATTCAATCATTAGCAAATATTCCCTCCATTACAAAATGAGTGTTCATTTTAAAATTTTACTCTCTAAAAATGTGTATAATTCTACTAAATTCATTTTCACTGGTTGCTATGTTCTAGTGTTCAGATATAACTTGGAGGACACTAAGGGTATTCATGTACATGTGTTTAGGGTTAGCAATGGGGCGGGTCGTGATCTTTTCTGTCTTGAACTCTCTTACCTCCATTCCACTTATTCAAGTACTTCCTTATCGTTACAGTCACCGCCTAGCATCTGAATCTCGAACGTCAACTTCGCCACCCATCTTTGTCAAATGTGACACCTTGTCGTTCCGTCACTGTCTCTCTAGCTCCATAGTTTGGATCTGTAAATGAATCAATGAATCATCACTGCAAATTCATACTTCCAGATCCCAACCTTTTGGAATTTTTGGATGCACAGAGGAGAGGTGGAATTGATGAGGTTCAAGACTAGGTTATTATTCAATTGGGCGATGGTTCACATTGTTGTTGAAGGCCTCTTGAAAATTAGGTGAGGCAGAGGGGTGAAAAGAGTTGCTGGAGCCCCCTTTTATTTTTTTTTTTTTTTTTGATAAGTAAAAAAAAAGTTAGTTTTCATATTTTTTAGGGGTGTAAGTAACTGTGTAAGCCCAAACCGCTGACTCGAATCAGACTGAATCAACCAGTTTGGTTCGTTTTTGGATAGGTCAATTTTGGGTTAGGTAAGTTCAGCTTAGGTTTGAAAATTCTATGAACCGCTCGGTTCGATTTGTGAATTTTGGTGGCGAACCAAATCAAAATGAACCGAGTAGAACTTCTATATTAATAATTTTTACATTATATGTATATATTAATAATTTAGTCTTTAGTTATATACAATTATCTATTATACAATAGAGCTCAGTCTCATAAAGAGCGGCTCAGATCGCTTAATTGACTTTATATCAAACGGTTGAGATTGCATATTTATGTTTATATCAAACGGCTGAGATTACGTATTTATAATTATATCAAACGGTTGAGATCCATTCACGACTCCTCCCTCTGCGTCCCCCTCTCCTGTACGACTCCATCTCACAATTCTTCTCCCTCTCTCTCTCATCCCTCACCTCTCACCCATTCCCATCTCCATCCCCTCACGCTCAAATCCGTGCATTCCAGCTGGTCCCTTTATCTTCTCCGGCGAATCTCCACAGCCGCCGCCTTCAAACGTCACAGCCACCTCTCTCCAGCTTCGATTTTGGCCCCAAGCAGTTCAGCTGGCTTCCTTCGAGCTTCCCCCTATCAATTGCCTCCATCCCAAACCCGTTTGCCATAGCTGCCTCCACCAAGCCTCCAATCGATCTGCTCTCCGCCGCCAATATTCTCCATCCTTCGAGCTTCCCCCTATCAATTGCCTCCATCCCAAACCCGTTCGCCATAGCCGCCTTCGCTCTGCTCTCCGCCGCCAATATTCTCCATTGTAGAACAAGTCTCCGCCGTTTTCGCTCCTGCTCCGGGCATCATCTCCATCTGCTCAAGCATCAACTGCCATCCTCCTTCAATCTCCGGCTCGCTTCTTCTCTGGTCAAACAGAATCGATGCCATGTCAGTCACCACCTCAACAGATTTGATCAATGGGCTAGGTTATGGACTCCCCGTTTCGGCTCAAGTAAGTTGTTCCAATCTCTTCCAATTAATTGATGAATTCTGTGAAATTGCTGCCTCAAAAAAATTGTTAAACCGTTTGCGTTTCTTGCTACTGCCATTTGCCAGTCAACTGCCTCTGCCACCTCAACAGATTTGATCAATGGGCTAGGTTATGGACTCCCCGTTTCGGCTCAAGTAAGTTGTTCCAATCTCTTCCAATTAATTGATGAATTCTGTGAAATTGCTGCCTCAAAAAAATTGTTAAACCGTTTGTGTTTCTTGCTATTGCCATTTGCCAGTCAACTGTTGAAGAACTGTGAATCTTCATGTACTGGTTACCTGAATTTTTACTTTTCTAGAATTCAACTCAATCTGATTTAGGTAAATTTGTGGCTGCACTGATGATAGATAATAGTTTGTTGCTGGAAATTTGTTGAAAACTGTTGATTAAGTATATTCTGGATATACTAACTTTGTGTAAGTTGAATTGAGATGGTGATTGGGTTTATTTCACGATTAATGTGGGAAATTGTTTTTGGCAAAAACTTTTCAAAATATGTTGGGAGGGTAGATCATTGCGACAAATTTACAAAATTGAGCTGATTTTGAATTGGTGGTGACTTAAAAATCCATGTTGTCTGCATTCTCTAAATATATGGACTGAATATGGATCTTCCCTTGCTCATGTGAAAGAGTGAAAGTTAAGTACTTAATTTTAATTCTACTTATTTCGAGATTAGCAATTTTCAGAGGTCATGGTGAGAGAGGAGATGGAGCAGAGGTCATGGTGAGAGAGGAGATGGAGCAGAGGGTAGCCGCCTTTCTTTTGTTAAGCTGTCTGCGACTTCGGCTATTTATTCTCCATCTCCATCTCCATCTTTGTCTGCTGCATCATTGACAGACGGCTGTGCTGTTGTTCCTGCAGATCAGTACAATTTTTCATAAGAAACTTTAGAGCTAACATTTATGCAGTGATCATGAACTTTGCCACAGTGATGCAGCGTCCAACTTATTTATGCCTTTTCCTTACTCATAATATTGAAACGAATGTAAAAAAGACTACTCTGTGATATAGTTACTATGGAACTGAGTTTTTTCTTTCTTTGTTCTATTGATGGTGAGTTCAGAATTTACTAAAGGTCGAAAACTAATTGAAATAGAGACAAGAGGTTGAGATACATACATGGGGTTGCATTTCCATCCTTCCACCAACAATTACCAGCCCAGCATCTCCATGTTTTAATGTATAATTACTTATAGAGATAGATATCTCCCTTTGGTGAGCATTGTCTGGATTTGTATACTTTTATATTCGTTTGTCGTTTTGATTGATGGATTGTGTTAATTTGGATTTCAGGCTGCAAGATTATTTGGGCCAGCAATATTTGAAGCACCCAGGTTCTGTTTTTAGGAGTGGATGAAAAGAAGCACCCAGGTTCTGTTTCTAAGCTCACTTTGGCTACTTCCCAGGTAAGTCTTTTATTTCCAAAAAAAGTTTGATTAAATGAATGAATCTTGCTTGATTAGTTTAAGATTATGGTAGTCCTTTTCCATAATAAAGTACGTAGATATATACTTGGCTTGATTAAATGATTAGTTTTATTTCCATGATTAGTTTATAATCAATCCCTCTTTGATTGAATATATGATGTCCTCTTGGATTGATAAAAAAGTTTGATTAAATGAATGAATCTTGCTTGATTAGTTTAAGATTATGGTAGTCCTTTTCAATGATAAAGTACATAGATATACTTGGCTTGATTAAATGATTAGTTTTATTTCCATGATTAGTTTATAATCAATCCTTTTTCCTCTTTGCTTGATTAGTTTATTTCCATGATTAGTTTATAATCAATCAGCTGCCCCAACCTGTTCAACCGAGGCTCTTGAACTTGCTGTTTATGTCAGTAGCATTAGTATTTTGAGCTAACAAATCGTGTCATTAGCATCAGCCGACAGAAGTCAGTTTTATTCAAATGAAACATAGATGGACTCATAAATCTATGTCATTGATAATATTGTAGCTAGGTACTGGCCAGTGTAAAGAGTTAGGATGTAGGAAAGAGAAAACAAAACTGAACTGAGATTGGATCTTTTGCCAATTAAAGAAGCATTGCTATCATCAGTTCCCAGTTTTGCTCAAGATTAAAGATAAGGAAAGGCTGGAACATTCTAGGCATTTTTGTGAGCAAGTTTGTCCAAAAGTTTCTTGGTTTCTGATGAACCTGCTTCATTTCCAATAAAGCTGAATCTGAACAAATGCTTAAAGCTGAATCTGAATTTAACGACGTCTCAGCTTTTGATCTCCTCCTGTAGAAACTAAAGGGGGGCTAATGTTAGCTCGATCTCATTCTCATCTTCAATCTCTACCCCTCCATCGCCGTCTGATTCTATGACACACTCTTTAGAGGGTTGCTCTATATCGATATTACCGTTGGTACGAGACTTTTGATGTAAATTGCCATTCTTATAATTCAAATATGTTTCTTGATTCTGCCCTTTTGATTCTCCTCATATGTTTTGCATTAGCGTTTCCTGAATCAAAAATCATTAGATCGATCGATCAGGAGTTAAAAATGAGCTTGCATTAAATAAATCTAAGAGCGATTATTTATGAGGAGAAGGTATAAGATTACCTGCTCTCTAAATGTTTCTTCATGCTTTAACATGGCCATCTTCATGAACTCCTTATCGTACGGCTTCATAAACTTCTCCATAGAAACTCAAAATTGTTTTATATACTTCGTCTGTTCGAGATACCCAGATGAGAAAAAAATGTATTTTATGGCTCCAAAGAATTATTTTCTGCTTAGAGCTGCATGTCAAGGAATTCAAGAACTGAATTAAAACCAGCATCAATTTTAATGTCCGAAAAGAAAAAGACATGGAAAGAAACAAAACTAGGTATCTATATTTTCTATAAACTTCTTGAATTTTTCAAAAAACTCAAGCTTTGTGACATGTGTAACCAAATAAATACGGTAATTTTCAACACTCCTTATCGTACGGCTTCATAAACTTCTCCATAGAAACTCAAAATCGTTTAATGTACTTCGTCTGTTCGAGATACCTAGATAATACCTTCCACCACCTTCTTCTTCTTTGTCATCAACAGTCCATTTCAAGTCACCAGCATATATAATGACACCCCTTGCTCCTCCTGAAAGAGACTCAACCAGATCATATTGGGAACTCCTACTGAAATCCATCCTGCTGAGGTAGTTATTGCTCTATCTACTGCTCATGCTCTCATTTCTGTTGAAGTTCTCATTCCTGCTGCGACTCTAATTTCTACTGATCCAGCTCCTATCGATGCTCTTCGAGCGACTGACATGTTTGTTTATATCACTCCATCCACTTAGGCCTCCCCTCTTCATATATAGGCCAAGTAACACCCCCTCTTTGATTGAATATATGCTGCCCTCTTAAGATGTAATCAGTTTTGCAAACTGATTAGTAAAATCAACCCCCGCATAACAGCATCAGTGAATCAGTTAGGGGGTTTCTTTTGCAGCCAGGATGTTTTTGAATCAGTTTCTCTGCCGACTTCTAAACACTAATATTGACTTCCTAACAAGACTGATATTAATTTTTCAGTTGGATTGCTTAATCTCTCAAGAAGTCAAGAACAAAACAGCATATGTTTGTAAGACCTTTCAGCCTCGAATATAAATTAGGAAGAACAAGACTTTGGGATCTTGGAGGGTAGACTACTTCAGATCTTAGAGCAACTTATTGGACCAAGATTTTGATTTATCAAGCTTGAAATCATTAATAATCTTTGCATACAATTTCCTCACTTCGAATTAGTGATTGCCAATCCATCATTTTCCCAAGATTTGTAAACTTTAACATGATTTTTTACATTGTAAAGATCATCAATTCAACAGCATATCCTCAAAATTAAGCCATAAACGTTACATAACTAGGTGGAACAGCAATGTACAGAAGAAATTGCGTACAGTTGAACTGAAAAACTAAAGAACTGTACTTATGTTAAATCCAGAAGTAGAAATCCAGTAGGACATTTTTTGTTAGCTAAGCAAACCTTGAACTTAAGGAAGATGTACGTCCATATCCGCTGGACAAGATTATGGCTGTAGAGTGGATTTATATGGAGGAGTTTTGAAATTTTAGCTGAATCTATCATTCCAAATTTTGAGCATAAAACAACCAAACAATTACGTTATTAATGAACAGAACTTTTTTTGGTTGCACAAAAAAATTAATCAGAACAGATGCAACTATCTACATGCCTATATAGTTCAACAAATTCCTTGGGCTTTGGTCTTTAATATGTGTATTTAAGTTTTAGTATGTTGGATGTTGGGAAGTGTTAGCTTTTAGACAACGACCTAACAATGTATATATCAAACTGAACACTCCGCCGTCCCTCACATGTAACTGATCAAGTGTGGATAGATAAACAAATGTGCTTCAGTAAGGGCTTGATCACATACCGATCAAGGTGCCAATATGAGCACTACTGACAATGTTGCTGGAAACAGATGCTAGGGAGATGACTTGAAACCCATACGGAGCTTTGATACCATAATGTTACCATCTCATTTAAAAGCTTGGACTATTAGAAAGGGGCCCAGAAATGTATGTCAAACTTCCATCTATCATACAATAGAGCTCAGTCTCATAAAGAACGGCTCAGATCACTTAATTTATTTTATATCAAACGACTGAGATTGATTATTTTACTTTATATCAAACGGTTGAGATTACATATTTATACTTATATCAAACGGCTGAGATCGATTCCACAACTCCTCCCGTCCCCCTAATGAAACTAATTATAGATAAGATCTTGGAAACAAATTGATCCGATAAACTCATATCAATTTGTTATTATTAGATTTGATAAGATCTTGGAAACAAATCGCCATAACCCACCGGCGATCTCACCCATCCCCCTTTATCTCTTCTCCGGCTGTAATTTGAGAGTTTTTAATATTCTCATTTGTTGCCCTTTGTATGCTGTTTATGTGGGTTTAGTTACTTAAGTTCGTATTTGTCCAGTTTCAAATTGATTTGTCCAGTTTCAAATTGGGTTTAGCCTAAATGTTTGTAAAGTTTAAAACTTCACTCTTTTTACATTGAGTTCGTAATTGGTGTGTGTAATCGAAAGGGATGGGATACGTGATGCAGGTAAGACGGGGTGCAGACAGAGCAGAAATTTATAGCTTGGCATTTTGTCCAACTGCACAGTGGCTGGCAGTCTCAAGTGACAAGGGCACTATCCATGTTTTCAGCCTTAAGCTTTCAAATTGGGTTTAGCCTAAATGTTTGTAAAGTTTAAAACTTCACTCTTTTTACATTGAGTTCGTAATTGGTGTGTGTAATCGAAAGGGATGGGATACGTGATGCAGGTAAGACGGGGTGCAGATAGAGCAGAAATTTATAGCTTGGCATTTTGTCCAACTGCACAGTGGCTGGCAGTCTCAAGTGATAAGGGCACTATCCATGTTTTCAGCCTTAAGCCCAACATTGCAAACCTCGGGAGTGACAAGTTCAGTAGTTCATCTGACCATAATCTTGCTGTTTCTCCATCTGGCTCATCTCTCTCTTTCATCAAAGGTATGGTGCTTTTGAACTGTAAACATAATTTGTTTTATTTGCTCTAGATTTTACTTTATATGTTCCTTTTTCGTATTCCTGGTATTTCAGTGGCTACGTTTATGTGATACACAGGGGTTTGAACTATTGAAATCAACCTATGATAACATTGCAAACCTCGGGAGTGAGAAGTTCAGTAGTTCATCTGACCACAATCTTGCTGTTTCTCCATCTGGCTCATCTCTCTTTCATCAAAGGTATGGTGCTTTTGAACTGTAATCATAATTTGTTTTATTTGCTCTAGATTTTACTTTATATGTTCCTTTTTCGTATTCCTGGTATTTCAGTGGCTACGTTTATGTGATACACAGGGGTTTGAACTATTGAAATCAACCTATGATTACAGTTCATTACTGAAGTACAAACATCGATCATAAAGAACCCGAACGAAATTAAGAAAAACAACATTGACGCTAAAGCTGAAAACCAAATTGTAAAAAACAGATGTTGACAGTAAGTAGGAACTTAGATTCTAAATGGCCTTTAGACTTTGGAACAGAAATCCAAATCTTTTGTCAAGAAATGACCAGCAGCATAACTTCACAGCATAAAACAGATTATGTGTACAAAATGTCAGACCTTCCAATAGAAACAAGTTGATGCCATCGCCATAGATTTTCATGAATGAGATATAATGGGTTATAACTTGCATAAGATTCAATTCTATTTCTCAGGGATAATGAATCTCAACTGAGTGAAAAACAACATATACACAACAATTAAATAAAAGAGAGACTTATTAACAAAACAGACTAGAAAGAATATAGGAAAGAAGGTTACTACACAGAATGATCAGGAAGTACCTCAGGACGTTTCCAATATTCCTTAAACAGCGAAGGGCTTTTGACACAAAGCTCTCCCACCCCCGAAGAGCCATCATCTTCTGCAAGAATCTTGACCTAACAAGACAGTGATAATAAGTAAACAAGAATTCCATAAGCACAAACAATATGTTGCCCTTCTATTCTTCACACATCATCAGTTTTAACTCTTTATATAGATTATATAGAATGAACCATTCTTTCTTTTTCTATGATTGAAAAAGTTCACTAACCTCCACACCTGGAAATGGTTTGCCAATGGTTCCTCCTTTTCGCACTCCTCTTAAGGGATTTGATATTGCCATTACAAAAAATAATGAAAAACTCACTTTCAAAGCACAATACACAAATTCCATATGTACAACAGGTAAAGGGACTGATTATTTGTCTTGCAGTAGGTAAATGGATTAGGCAATTTGAAATGCTTTCAAAATTCAGACTCAGTTTGTATAGGTTCATTTTTGAAGCTTCTTCAGTTTTGGTTATCAATTTACAGTGTTGAGGCTTGATCTTGGTTTTTTATTTAGTGCTAAGTGGCTGATTGGGAATGCCAATCTTCTATACAGAATTTGTTTACAAGTCATTGTTGGTTCAAAAATACTTTTGATGCTTTACAAGTCATTGTTGGAACAGAAATGGGGCCTCTTATAAAAACCCAACTCTGTTCCCACTTTGGTAAACAGTAAACACCACGAAGCCATTATTACAATGTTAGAACAAAACATGAAGACATGATGCTAATTATGGTTCCCCGCAGTCTGATTCATATTTTATTAACATCATCAACACCAATTTGGCTCCTAGGATTCAATAAATATTATGATTCAATTTGGCTCCTAGGATCAATAAATATAGGGACAAATCTGGAAAAACTTTTTTGATGCATCATCTCTCTTTAACCATGGGAAAATTGTTGTTTGTCTTAATATTTTTTGAGTTTATCAGTTTGTGCTTAATGCTTTTTGAATTCAAGTTTGGGCTGTCCTTTTTATGTAACAATGATTTCACTACTCTTGCACAACGCAAATTGCTGCGAGCTTGCGAGGAATTGTGATGGCAGTTTGTTTGCCTTTGGGAATATTTGAGATAACATGTTTTTGAAAAGAAAAAACAAACATTCTATGTAATTATTGTGAGTAATTACTATCTTTGCTTTTCTGCCCTGCAATTTCAATTGTTAATTTTAGCTTTTTGTACTTTTAGTGAATTCAATTGTTAAGTTGTTTCTGAAGTTTAATTGTTTGTCTCGGTTGGGATTTATTGCATTGGGAGTATTTTGATATATGAGCTGTTCCTTATTTTTTATCTACCAAGTAGGTTGGGCATTTTTTTAATGGGATTTAGAATTCTAATTAACTAATAGATGCAAATTAGGATTGAAAACAATTGTAGGTACTTTGCTAACGAGAATTGATTCTCTTTTTTGTATCTTATGTTTTTCATTTTGATGCGAAATAATGAGTTCAGAGTAAGGGGATTACAGCATGGGGTTGAGTATTTGGTAAATTTGCTGCTGTTCTAAATTCAAAAGTTTGTTTAAGGTTTGTTGGGTATTTGTATAGTTTTGTAATTGTGTTAATTTGGATTTCAGGTTGCAAGCCGTCGTTGGGTTTCCTTCGGGTCGTTTCTGCTGTGAAACTCGCCGTTCCCTTTACAGAGAGCTTCTCCCCGAATTTACAGAGAGCTGCTCTAAAGAGCATAAATTGTGGTTTTAAATGTATAACAACAGAATCATATTAATCTGTTAAGTTACGCTTATCTCACCTGATATTAATCTGTATGTGTGAGCCTGCATTTATTTTTGGGCTTTTCTTCTTTTTCTCATTACTTGGTGTTTCGAAGCATTATCAGTACAGTGCACCCAATTGATGTACAGAATGAATTTCTTGATGTACAGAATCAATACAGAGAGCTGCTCCCCGTCTTTTGGGTTTGAGTTTGAGCTGCTCCCCGTCGTTGGGTTTCCTTTTCCTCTCCACCGGAATCGTCCCGTAAGTTTGTCTTTCTTCTTCTCTTTGGTTGTTTGTGATTTTGGTTTATATGAATTTATGAATTTATTTGTGATTTTTAGTTGTTCATTTTAGACTTAGTATCTGATTGTATTAGGCAGCTTTTTAGGCATTTTTTTTGCAAAAAGATTTCCCAGTTCTGTTATTGTTTTGATTATTCTATGAGCTGGAATTTAGGAATTTTAATCAGGCATTTTGAACTTGATGTTTATGTCAGTAGCATTAGTATTCTGAAAATGTTGTCTTGATTATTCTATGAGCTAGAGTTCATCATAACTGCAAGAGACCCATATTCAAATGAAACATAGATGGACTCATAAATCTATGTCATTGATAATATTGTAGCTAGGTACTGGCCAGTGTAAAGAGTTAGGATTTAGGAAAAAAAAAAACAGAACTGAACTGAGATTGGATCTTTTGCCAATTAAAGAAGCATTGCTATCATCAGTTCCCAGTTTTGCTCAAGATTAAAGATAAGGGAAGGCTGGAACATTCTAGGCATTTTTGTGAACAGGTATAGAGTCTAATAAAAATGAATTCATGTACTGGGACTAGCATTAATCAACATTTTTTTAGGAACAACCGCGTACTTGCTTATGTTGAGCTTAAGAAATATTTTCCATTCATTAAGAGCTATTGTTTTTGGAAAAGATAGAAAGTAATAATGAAACTTTCACACGCTTCTAAAATGATTCTCCAAGTTGTATATTGTAAATGGCTCGATTAAGTTATAGCAAAGGGGGTGGCCTAGAGAAGGCTCTTCCCCTTTGTGGAGTACAAGAAGCACCTAACGCACTCAACATTACCCCTTTATCAGTCTTTAGATACTTGAAAATGAAAACAAAATAGCATAATGTAATTTCCCTGAGTATACAAGCATATATGGGGATGTGCATTTACAAATCAGATCAATATTTTAGTCCAATTGATTTTTCACTTCTGATATGATGAGATATTGGCATATTTTAAGCATAACCAAATCATATCCCCTCTCTTTTCTGTTATCACAATGTAAGCAACTTCCAAGAAAATGTGTCAACATTATTTTCACATATATTCTGCTTTAAGTTAGTCATGATCAACAATAAGTCAACAGTGCATCCAAACAACATACAAAAGAATTTGGTATAATTGCAACTCATGGCCAAGATTACCTGAGGTAGAACAGAAGCTGGCCTTAAATTTGCAAAAACCTTAAGACCTTCCTGTAGCTGAAGCAATCCAGTCTCGGGCTTCAAATGCTTTTCATTAGTATCCCATTTTCAAGCACCTTACCAAAACATTTTCCTTTCTGAACAGAGCATATAAGGCTAGATAAGTAACATTATAACATATATTCACCCTCCAATTGCTCCAAGAAGAACTGCATCGGACTGCTTGGCAGCCGTGAGGGTTTCCGCCAGTAATGGAACTCCAGTCAAATCTAAGGCCGCACCTCTCACAGGTAACTCATTGAACCAAAAGTCAATCCCTAATGAAATTAAAACATTTTTAAATAGTCATTTGTAAAATTCATGAAACAGGGAGTAAAAGCTCTATTGGGTCTTTTAGAAAAAATTATAGGCATTTTATCACATCAAAGGTGAAAAAATTAAATTTGGTTTGAAGTCTGTCAGACAACTGCAAGACCATCCTAACCAGTGCTGGCTGGGAACGATCATTTGCAGCACCAATGACCCAAAGACACCATTGAGCTGCTAATCACGCAATGGTCAAGCAACTATTGTTCATCCACCAAACATAGGTCACTGTCTCCTTACGAATCAAAGATAAGGGAAGGCTGGAACATTATAGGCATTTTTGTGAACAGGTATAGAGTCTAATAAAAATGAACATTGGTATATTTATCACATCAAAGGTGAAAAAATTAAATTTGGTTTGAAGTCTGTCAGACAACTGCAAGACCATCCTAACCAGTGCTGGCTGGGAACGATCATCTGCAGCACCAATGACCCAAAGACACCATTGAGCTGCTAATCACGCAATGGTCAAGCAGCTATTGTTCATCCACCAAACATAGGTCACTGTCTCCTTAAGAATCAAGGATACAAAGGTACGATCCTATAGAACAGATCCTGTTCAAGTAAGGTCGTGCTCATCTGCGCAGGTGTGTCATTATAAAAAGAGCGTCTTTCTTTAACTTGCTTTCGGTGCGGGATTTGGTTGTTCTCAAATGTCACTGTGGTTTGCAATAAATAAAACTGAAACCGAATTTACAAACCGAAAAAATTATGATGAAAATTAAATTTTGTTTGAAGTCTGTCAAATCTATTTGTGATTTTTAAGTGATTTTTAGTTGTTCATTTAAGTGAGAATAGATCAAATTTAAGTGGACTGCAGCACAATTATGGCAGAGAGAGTGAGAGAGAGGACCATTCTTCAACAAGATTTCAAGTTCCTTAAACCGAGTGCCATACGAAAAGGCATTACACGAGCCTTATTCTGTTATTGTTTTGATTATTCTATGAGCTGGAATTTAGGAATTTGTGATTTTTAGTTGTTCATTTTAATTCAGTTGGTTTTACAAGCCACTGTATGCTGGTTAATCATTCTAAAACAATATTTAGTTTTGTAATTTGTGTTCTTCAGATCTGAGAATGTAATGTAAACCTCCCAACTCGCAATTATGACTTCGTTTGGATATCAGAAAGTGCTAGAGAAAGGAACACAACTTGAAAAGGAATTTTTTTCAATTAAAACATAATCCAGCTTTATAAATGTTCTTACTCTGTGCAAATGAATCCTTCGTTGCCCTTTGTATGCTGTTTATGTGGCCTTCTTTCGGTGTTATACTTGCAGATCAAGTCTTTGTAGTCATTCCTCTTTTGAAATTGAAAAAGTCAACCAAGGTAATTGTAGTTATATCTCGACAGTTGTTTCAGGTTTATCTCAACTAAACTTGGTCCTTCTCCCAATTACTTGGGGTTGAGTTTGTTTCAGGTTTATCATAGTTTTTAAATGCTTCCACTCCCTATGTAGGTTGTTTTCTATTGTCACTTTCCGGATTTGTTACTGGCACAACACTCAACTGTTCTCAGGAAGATATACCGAAAGCCCATAGACTTTTTAGAAGAAATAACAACAGGTTTATTTCTTGACCCTGAAATTTAGTTTCTTTTTTGAAGAAACAAGAAAATGTTTAGTGCACATCTGCTATGTAACGAATTAACGATCATGGTTCTCTTCCATGCTATTTAAACCATCATGGAACGAAATTTGTACTAAAATGGCGAGGAATGGAATGACCATTGCTGTGTAGCAAATTTCTCTTTCAAAGTTTTGTTCATCAGAATGCTTAATCGATTTGCATTAATGGCAGATTTAATTGTAGTTAACAGCAAATTTACAGCATCCACTTTTGCTAATACATTCAAGAATCTCAATGCACGGGGAATTAGGCCAGCTGTCCTTTATCCAGCAGTAAATGTGGATCAGTTTCACAAACCCGATGTTTTTAAGTAACACATGCTTCTATCTCTTGGTGTCTTCTTCTAGGTGAGATTACAAAATGTTTTTTGACCCCATCCCCCCTCTATATCTCTCTCTAGCACACACGCACACTTACATACCCACACCCACATCATAGGGCCTGACTTTATATTTTTATGTGTTTTAAGGTTGAATTTTCTTTCCATCAATCGATTCGAAAGGAAAATTTTTGATTGATGTGTTAACGTGTAATCCGGCCTAGATTTAAAAAAATAAATAAAATTATTAAGATATTACGGTTTACAGTTATTATTTTACATCTGTGTTACTCTTTTACTGAGATATTACGGTTTTACAGTTAATATTTTACGATTTTACAGTTTTATGGTTGTGAAAATTTGTATTTGTATTTTTTTATTTTTAATTGTTATCGTAATTTAGTATACAAATGAAATTTTTTTTAAAAAAAAATCGTAAGTTTTATAATTTGAAATATTTGTTTTTTTTCTTTTTAACTGTTATCGTAATTAACTTAATCAATTTAATTTTTGTCGGGCCCTTTTTTTTGGACCCGCAATTTCGTATATAAATTATTAATTAATCCCTTCGTTTCGGGCAAAAAGGCCCCGTTTGAAAGTCAATTTTTTTAAAGAAAATAATATTTTTAGTAGTTCATTTCCATAGTATCTGCTTCATTTATTGATAAATTCTCAAACTGGCGCCGTGCCATCGGCACGGGCAAGAGTACTAGTACATATATATTAGTACTCCCTCCATTCCACCCAAATTATCAATGTTTGAAAAGTTTAATAATTAAGGGATATATAACTAATATTAGAGTTGGTTATAATTACAATAATATAGTGCATAATCAATATGATAACATCAAATATGAAGGATATAGTTGAAATGTTACGGAAATTGTAGATATAATGTTTGAAAGTGGTCTATTTATGTACAATATCTCAAAATAATATAGTTGACTTAACCCCAGAGGGTGAGAGAAATGGCAAGAGACTCAGACAACAACCTTGAGGCCCATGGTTCAAATCCCCGTACCGAGGGGTCGAACTTATCTATCAAAAAAAATATATAGTTGACTATTTACTTGGAATGGAGGGAGTATATAGTAATGTGAGACCTTAATACCCTATCTTTTTCACATTTAACACAGACATACACAATGTCACATGCGCAGGCAGCGGCGACAATGCTCTCTCTCTCTCTCTAGAATGTAAAGCAAGAGTTGTTGTGAGAGCCTTTCCGTCAGTCTCTCTTCTCCATCAGGCAAGCTAGAAATAAGAAAATAAAGTTTTTGGAGAAGGCTCTTCTTAAGACTTCCTTGAGTAAAAGGCAAGGTATTCATGCTCTATTGCGTCAGCGTCTCTCTCATCTCTGGCCTTCTCTCCTACAACTCACCTTACCGAGGTCTCACTCAACTCATTAGCAGAACTCAGCTGGGTTATCTCCGGTTGGTTTTGTTATTTTTTCAAGCAATGTCGGGTCTCAAGATTAATGTCTCTGTGAGATTACATTCAGGGATTTGAAGTTAACAGAGCTCCTTCCCGAAGAAAGTGTTATCTGCTCATGGTTCAAGCGTATGGAAAGGTATCATGAAATGGTGGGATGCCTTCAATCGTTTCATCTCTTTTGAGGCAGGAAATGGGAATCAAATAAGATTTTGGCAGAATACTTGGTGTGGGGAAACAAAACTTCAGCACAGATTTCCCAATCTATACAATATAGTGATTAATTGGGGAGAAATGGTGAGTTCCATTCTTACAACATCTAATGGGGCAGACTCGTGGAATCTGGTATTTTGTCGAGATCTCCAAGACTGGGAGATTGAGGAAGGGGTCCATCTTTTGGAGATTCTACATGCTTTTAAGAGGCAAGGTTCCGGTGAAGACAAAGTTGTTTGGAACGGTCCTAAGGATAGAAGATTCTCAGTCAAGTTGTTTTACGTGAAGCTTGATGAAGATGCAAACAATCTTTTTCCTTGGAAAGCTGAAGTTCCCAGCAGAGTTGTTTTTTTTTTGCTTGGGAAGCGGCTAAGGAAGTCATCTCAACGGTAGAAAATTTAAGAGTTCGCAAAAAAATCTACGTTAATAAGTGCTTCTTGTGTAAACAAGATGAGGAGACTGTTAATCATCTTCTATTTCACTGCCCGGTGACGAGGGAGATTTGGAGCTGGCTCATCCTCCTAGTAGGTGTCTCGTGAGTGATGCTTAGATTGGTCATTGAGCTCCTTCGAGGGTGGTCTTTATATAAACACAGAAAACGGAATTTTTGGTGGGATTCTGCACCTTTGGCGATTTAGTGGATCATTTGGAAGAAGAAGAACTAAAGGGTGTTCGAGAACATGGAGAGTTTGATGTTACTCGAATTAAAAAGGAGGTATATCAGACTCTTCGTTTGTGGTGTTCGGTAGATGACCATAGTATAGAGAACTCTTTTGTAGATATAGTGAACATGAGTATTACTTAGTAATTCTTTTGTCTTGTATACCCCTTGTGTATAAGGACACATCATCTGTTTTGATGCTTTGATTTATATATACTTTTACTTATCAAAAAAAATCTATTACTCATATTTAAGAATTTTTTACTTTTAGTTATTCCATTTTGTGTTAAAAGACATTACTTTGCTATTTAAGTCTTTTTTTCTTGTTCGATTTTTTAAATAATTAAACTGTGGAACCAAACCAAACAGATCAATTCAGTTTGGTTTGGTTTGGTTATGAAGTCTATGGTGGTTCTGTTTGGTTTGAAAAGGATGGAATCGATAGAGGGCAATTCAGCTCATGGTATTCACCTAAATCAAATCAAATTGAACCTTCCACCCAAAAATTTATGCAAGAACCTTTTTCAGTAATTGAATCAGATCCACGATCCAGCCCAGTTAAATTGTTGGACTTGAATCATGAACCTGTGTCCATTTAATTAATGGATCTAATCCAATCCATTTAATTTGCTAAGGTTTCGATCGGATCATGATCCATCCCAATCTGCTCGATTGCCAACCTTATATGATCTACTAAATGGTTTAAAAGTCATCCATCCCAATCCGCATTACCTGTTTTAACGCTTGTTTTTATATACTAACTTTATTTATCAAAAAATATAAAAGAAAAGAAAATAAGTTATTTTGTGATTCTTGTGTTATGGTCATCCAGTTATCCATATAATATTTGTTCATTGGTCAAGAAGACGGATGATTCACGTCGTCCAGGTACAGTAAAAAATTAGCAAAGGCGGGTTAAGAAAATAGTGAGTGTTACTACCAAGCTTAGAGTAGCAAGTTAGAACATAGGAAGCATGACTGAGAAAACGATGGAGTTGATTGATACTATGATTAGAAAAAAGATTAATTTAGTGTGTCCGCAAGAAACAAAATGGGTAGAGGAAAAAACTAGAAAAATAAAAAAACACGAGTTTTAAGTACTGCCATACTAGAATACATAGACATAGGAATAAGGTTAGCATAGCTGTAGATAGGCCTGGTAATTGGGTGGGTGGGTTGGGTTGGAATGAGTAATGGGTTGAAACAGGTTGAAACCCATTAGAACTTAAATATCAAATGGGTTGAAATGGGTTTGATTGGAATGAGTCGAGTTGAAACGGGTAACGGGTTAAAGCGGGTAGACCCGTCTCAACCCAAAAAATTCTCCCAAAAAAATATAAATTTATAGCATAAAAATACGGGGCGAAATGAGTAACATGCCTATTATTTGGTCGAAACGGGTTACCCATTTCAACCCAAAAATATTAATGGGTTGGGTTGGATAATTAGTACGTTGGGTTGGGTGGGTTAATGGATAATGAGTTACAATTGTCAGGTCTAACTATAGATAAGAACCTAAAAGAAGATGTTGTATTGGTAACCAGAAAAAAAGAGTTTAATGTCGGTAGGGATAAGCATTATTATTAATTATGATACAATATATCGGGGGTAGTTTTTAAATTAAAATGTTAAGGTTGTTCGGATAAGGACAATACTCCGCTTCCGTCTCCAAGGCGAGGATCACCCTTAAGCCAACATTCATCCGAGTAAAATCGTTCGAGCCATTGCTTAGAATGAATCGGGACCAAACATCGTGATAGACGAAACTTGACCACCAAACGACCATGAGAGCTCATGATCGACCCTATGACTTCATCATAGTGTGGTTTTAATGGAGAAACACCAACGTGCACTGCACCCGCCGCTCCACTTACGGTTGACTTCCCTGATACTCTGACATACCTGACAAAAGTGAAAACCAATGAGAACTAGCCAACTCGGCCGACCAACATATTTGGTCTCCATCGTGCTGTCCTACGCTGTCATGCAAGCCGAACCCAAAGAGGAGTATAAATAGAAGGCATGGTCACTCTCCTAAGGTAAGACACTGTTGATACTTTGCAATCCTTTTGCACAAACACAAATTACTCACGGTGATCTCAGGGAACGCCTGTGCTCACCTACATTATCCCATCACTGATTCTCACGCCGGATGGCTTTAGTTGGGATAACCTCCCAGCTCCCTTACCGGTGTTTTCTCTTGCTTCTCAGGTCACATGCACAAGGCATAAGAACAATCGGGGGCACCAGTACAAAAACTAGCCAGATATCCGCTTTCCAGCATTCTTAGTGACATCTCATCATCCAGACCAGCTCCACGTTAACATCACGCATAGTCACCCATTATTTGGCGTGATCAGTTCGGATAAGCAATATTATTAATCCTGATACGATATATCGGGGGTAGTTTTTAAATTAAAATGTTAAGGTTGTTTGGTTAATCTTAGACAAACAACACTTGGTTGTTTGGCCAACCATGGCCGAATATAACATAGCTGGGTTTGTTGAAATTGGAAAGGTGGAAGTGATTCAAATGCGTAAATCTCGCCACTACCAAGACTCTGGCAAACATAAATCTCGACAAGTTGGGCAACCATGGTTGAGGAAGAGATTGGGGTGGAAGAGAGGGGAAAACAAAAGAGAAAGACAAAGAGAATGGAGACGGGATGAAGGAAGGGGAAAACAGAGGTGGATCACTGGAGGAGGCAAGGAGGGAGGGAGGAGAGGAAAGGGTTGCCACCTTGAGAACTGAGAAGAGAAGGAAGGGAGGAGAGGGGGAAGGGTAAAATAGGAAGTTTACATTATTATGGGGTATGCTTAGAGTTTTTGGGTTGCCGCCATGTAAACTGAGAAGAGAAGGGAGTAATTATTAGAAAACACCCCTAAACTATCATATGTTACTGGTCGTACCCATGAACTTTTTTACAAGTAAACCCTCAGGAGCTATCATTGCTTGACACTTTCTTGTCAATGACCCGGTTAAAAATAAACATAGCACTGAAAGTGAAAATGTGCCTTCCCCATGATGTTTACGGATGGCTAAAGACTAATATATCCTTGAAGCATATGGAGTAATTTGCGATTTAAATACAGTGTTTGACTTGAGATAAATTTACATGTGTGTTGTTTTTCCTACAGCTGTGCATTTCTCATTGCCTGATTCTTATATCTATTCAGTGAACCATCGCAAGAATTAAAGCATAGGTTTCTTTGCTGCAACACATTTCTCTTTGCCTGCTTCTTATATCTATCATGGTTGATTTCCATGAAAGTTCTTATCGATTACAGAGCAAGGAGTTTTATTATACTTAACATGCTAGGTTAAAATGTATGAATTCAATAGCTTGCAAGTTATGTGTTGAGTTCAACTGTCCAATACATTGTAATGTAAAACACATTTTGTGGCAATCTCACTTGTAGTTGGTACAACGTATTTGCATTAATGTATGCTTTGACATTTTCGTTGTTATCCGATGTTTTGATTTTGTAGTGTCAGAAGTGGCGGAAACCGTATATTTGGAAGCTTAAAGATGACAAATTGGAATCTCTACAAAAGTTGTGACGTGAACCTTGAATCGACAAGACCCAATGATCCAATCGGAACCCAAGATCGCTCTAAGTGAAACTTCGTTGATGGAATTGGCGGTTGGTTACCTTAACCTAATGCCCCCAAAAGATGCAAACCAGTGACTTTAGTGATCAGTGAGGTGGAGTTATGGATACCAAGACCTCCGCTACCTATTGTAACGACAACCTTGGACTTAAGTGAATGACACCACAAACAGTGGTGGTGAACCGTTTGATAAGTCGGGCTTGAATTGCACAAGACTCACAACAATCTGGAGGAGTTCAAGGTAGTTCAATATGAACAAAGAGAAACATTATAATTCTATTTCAAACTTGGATCCTTACAAAATGAAAAGCCCTTGGGGGTTTATATAGTGCTCAATACAAAAAGAGATAACATCATCAAGAGTAAGTTCACAACTCTTATCCAATGTATGGAATGTGAAGACGAAAAAGGGGAGGGGTGATCTACAATATGTAGATACAACGTGCACAACTTCTAGAAAACTTGAAATTGAGATCTGTTTGGTTTGTTGGAAACTAAATTTTCAGGGCTTTCCAATCATATTATAAGTCCAGTATGCAATGAAATAATGCTAGAGAGGGGTGAATAGCATTTTAAAAAATTTAAGGGTTGTTTTGAAAACTTTCAAAACTGACAACGGAAAGTGTGAGTTATCAGCAAATAGAAAAATTGTTATATTAGATGATGAACAAAATACTCTGTGTCAGCTTGCTGACACATGTTTAAGTAGAAAAAGTTTAATTAGATCACTAATATAAAAAATGAACTGAAATACAATATATATATATAACAATTAAGTAAAGGGTGGGGATAATCACACCTCAATTCCCTATTCTACACCCCACTCCTTTATCACATTTCTCTCAACACCCCCACCTAACTACCCATTTTACCCTTCCTAACCAAAGCAATCTATCTCTCTTCCTCACTTCGTCTTCCTCCTTCAGTCCCTCTGCAGCGATCTGCGTCCCTCGCCTTCCAACCTCTGTTCGTCTTCCTCCCTCGCCTTCCCACCCCCGTCCATCTACTACCAGGTTAAGCTGTAAGCTAAGTGACCTGAGTGCTCTCCCTCATCTCTTCTTCGTCCAAGCAAGGTCGCTCCAGTAAGTAACCCCGCCATCGCCCCTTTAGTCCAGTCGCCTTCTTTGTCGCCGGCCACCTCCAATTTAGGGCAAATCCCAAATTGGACCAGTAGCTCCATCCATCCCTAGATTCTAGTATCAACTTGGAGCCTTGTTTCTCTCAATCTCTTGCCATCTCCCTGCGGCTCTGCCTCCGTCAGCTCACACCGATCGAACACAAATGAAAGTGTTCGTCTCATGGTGGTCCGAACCAATCTCAACAATTTCATCACACCAAGTCCGAACCAAATTCAACGATTTCATCACGCCATCGCCGAACAAAATCAGAGTGTAGGAGGTTGGTTTTTAGATCTTTTCACTCGATAATATTTTTAAGTGGGGGCGTAGAAATAAGGAATTGGGGTGTGGTTATCCCCGCTCTTAAGTAAATGATTCAAGAATGTAACTGACTGACACTGAAGTAGATGAAAGTTGTTTAAACGTTAGAAACATTACTATCAGTTGAAAGGTAAATAACACTGTATTTAGAAGTGGTTCACAATGTAAGCTGCTACGTCCACTACCAAGTTGGTCAAACTTGGATTTTTGAATTGCACTAAGATATATATATATATATATATATATATATATATATATATATATATATATATATATATATATATATATAAGTCATCACTAATGAATTAGTGTACAACAAAAACCATTGTTTGAGGAGTATGATTGAACAACAATCACACTCGTACAACAATCAAGTATTCCTTAAAGATTTGGAAGAAATAAGGAATCGAATACAATAATTGTCTTAAGTAAGAACTAGAAAGAGATTAACAAAGAAGGTTGTCTAGTAAATGTTTCAAGGCTAGAGCAATCAAAGAGATAATTTTTTGAGAATTGAATGAGTGCTTCAACCATTGTCTTCAATCCTTTCTTCAATGCTATATATAGAGATCTTGAATAAATTCGTTTGAGAGCATGCAAAGTTTTGAATTCCTAGACAACATATCGTGTTTCCTTTTCCCAATTTTAAGATAAAGATAATCTTAATGGAAGATGATGGGCAAAAGGGAACAACCTGTATAAAATATTGATAGTGATTTAGTTAGTGGTTTGATTAACTATAAAATATTTAAAGTGATGACAAAAATAATCTTACTTTATAGTTTAGTGCTAAAGCATTATGGCCAATAATAATTAATTAATAAGGCGTGAAGGCCAATCACATTTATCAATACTATTTTGAACAATATTCAACAGTAAGTCAGTGTTCAGCAGATAGAGAATTTAAACATTAAGTAAAGGCTAACATTGATGTATTCAGTAGCTATTAGCTGCTAAAGACTAAGTTTGAAGCAGATAGAATAGGAAACATATGAAGGTTGTTTAAACAATGTCTAAGAGGCATCTGCTGATCAAACAACAATAGACATCTATCTGCTCACGTTTCAACAGACAAATTTAGACTTGTTATAAAGTCTAAGTAAAACAATTTAAAGGTATTTAATTAACTAATTATTTTTAACTAGTCATTTTAAAGTAAATCTTATTAAAACATGCAAGTTTCTACGCATATATTATACACCAATTTTTTGAACTCTAAAGTTATGGGCGACCGTGGAAGTTGATTGAAAATTCTGGTTTGAAGCAGTTTTATACATGTGCTGTGAGCCTATGACAGAAATTGTCTCATCTCTTTGGCAGCCTTTGAAGTTTGAAGCTTGAAACTTGGATATTTGGGTCTTCATTTGGCTGCATTTCACCTATCAAAGACACCTGATCCTTCATGAATTTGGATAAATTAATGGAGAAAATGTTGGTTGATCTCTTTTTGAAAGTTTTTAACATGCTTAGTACTTCTTTTTCTTTTAACCGGATAAAGACATTCTTACAATATTCTTTCTAAAATGCCTAGATCCGTCACCTTCCACCTTCGACGTATTTTTCCTAAATTTTTCAAAAATCACAATTGTTGGGGCAATACCCCCAAAAGGTAAACAAATTTCATCCCCAACCCGAAGTGAATATTCAAAGGATCCGTGATTGTTTTGAAAGGAGTCTTTTCGAAACAAATTGATTACCAAGATGGAAGCGAGTGTCCTACTTTCTTTCCTTGAAATCTTTGATTAGATGTAATTACATAATAAAGAAAGAAAAACATCTTCGTCTGAGTTGCATACTTTCTCCGGTTATATGGATTTTGGGATGATGGAGCCCAGAAACTTCTCATGAGAGAAAAATACATTATTCAAGAAGGAGAAAAACTTGGAAGATGCATCGAATTTGATTATTTTGAGTCATGATGTATCGAATTTCAATTGTGATGCATTGATTTGGAATCGCGATGAAATGGAAATGAAAATGACATTTACACAATTTGGAATCATGCATCAAAATATGCATCGCGATGCATGAACGGATGCTTTGGCGTGCGTTTTGGTTCATTAAGAATATATTCGTCCTTTCGTCTTAAAATGTCTTTTTCTGATTAAAAAAAATATAGAGATTTTTAGCAATTATTAATTGTTTGGAGGGGACCGACCCGGTTTTCCCCCTAAATTAATTCAAGAATGTGGTTGCTTCATCTGTGACTGAGGCCCTTGGCTAGATCATATCAAGTAGCCAAGTTTGACTCATGAAAACTAATTCCACTTCCAAAGAAGGCGCAACACAAGACTCGTTGAACCTCAAGGATGGGTATTAGAATTAACCCATGTGGTCCATGATCCGACCTCAAATTAAAGGTGGTAGATTGTACTTACCCAAATGAAAAGGGGAAAACTTAAATTGGTGGAATTTAGGTTGGATTAGCAATTTAGCATACATAGTTGGTTTTATAAATGATACTCCAATATATTTTTTCGTGGTTTTTCACTTTATATCAAATAAATTCTCTGATTTTTTGGCAGAGGTTATACATATATATATATATATATATATATATATATATATATATATATATATATATATATATATATATATATATATATATGATAATACAACTTGGGAAACATGCTTACAATTGACTTGGGATAAAGAGCGGCTGAGATCAATTCATTTATCAATATCCTACGGTCTCAATTTCTTCTAGATTTCACATGTGCGAAGGGTAGTTGTGCAACCCCTCTCCAACTCCCCCACTTCTCCCAACCGATCTCCAACTTCCCCTCTTTTCCCCTCTTTTCTTTTTAATTTTTCTTTTCTTTTATTTGTTTAATAATGAACAAACTCTTAAAAAATTCTAAATATGCAACTCAATTGACATGTCAACTCAATTGTAAAATTAGGGAGGAAATCCTCTCCAATCTCTGCACCGACCCTATTTCTGAAAAAAAAAAAAAAAAAAAACAAAGGTTTTATCTGGTAGGAAAGGGGAGTATAGTGTACTATCTCACTAATCCCCTACCTATCTAAAATTACAATAAGGTACAAAATTCCAAAATACCCAGCAGTGCTGACACAGTTAAAAATTTACACACAGTGTATGTTATTATGGACTTAAAATGGCAGCAGTTTTGATGCCTCGAAGGCGGCATCAAAACTGTTGAGTTATTGTAATAATTTATGTCTCAAATGCGGCATCAAAACTGTTGAGTTATTGTAATAATTTTGGACGACTAAATTAGATGCTCATGACTCTTAAGAAAAATAATTATTTTTTATGATGTCTTATTTACAAAGTTAAGAAAAATACCAAAATTTTAAATTGAAAATTAGTCAATTTAAATCAATAGAAGTGATAATAATAATTTAAATTGAGTGTATAAAACATTCTTCCGATTTTTAAAAATATCTAAAACACAATTTATTGAGTTTTTCTTTAGGTGGTTTGAGTTTTAAAATGAGTATTAACTTTTTTGGAATATGTATAACTATTAATTGGGAATTCTTCCAATTTTTTATGTTATTAAGACCACTCTAAAAGATAAATTGTTTTTATTTTATTTTTTAAAAAATAGAATAAGTAATAATATGTATAATTACTAATTTGGAATTCTTCCGATTTTTACGTTGTTAATAATATGTATAAAATATAAAATACACTTTTCATTAAACACATAGTCACTTTTTTATACCAACATAAAAAAAGATATTAATTGTTTAGTGTCTATCTTCCACAATAAATCTATAATATAAAACAGGTTACGCGGTTAAAAAAATTAAAAAATTAATACCCTTGGTGTATGTGTTAAAAAAATTTATATTTTAACGAAAGATTATTAATTGTATAAGGGCAAAGGTGGTTGTCCTCCTCAAATTTGTAATTTTATTTATATTAATAAAATTTAACAAGGTATCGCCTCTGTTTTCTTAAATAAAATTACAAATAAAAGTTTTAATTTTTTTCTCCACCGTTGAATAATCTTAATGTTTTAATTGATTATCGAGAGGTCTTCATTTTCAATTTGTTATTTTAGACTTTTTTGAAACATGATTAAAACATATATTGATTTATTTAAATATTGACACCCTCCAAGATCTTGACATCCTCTCCTTACTAGCACATAGGCAGATATACAAAATATATATATATATATATATAACCTTTGGACATACTATCTCCCACCATTTATACATGATATTACTTGCAAGAACCCAAATGAAACTTATAGATACAAACTATACGCTAGCATCATGACACACTTCAATTTTTTTTTTCTAAGCTCGATTTGTGTTGACACGTATTGATATCTACAAAATGATTTGCTATTATCAGGCGTTTGCTTTTGTTGAGTTTCAAAAAAAAATTTAGTATAAGTGTTCACAAAGTTTCATTTTTACTCTTTTTTCGGTAACACCATTCATCGACTCCTTATAAAGACTTATATTGGTATTTACAAATATTCAAATATAAGATATGGGTAGTCGAAAATGTTAGGTGTTTGCAAGGCATTAAATCCCGATTGACAATCAAGATGCAACTTATTTAAGAGGCACATTCGCAACTTTGTTGGTTTAGGGCTCGTTTGTTGTGGCTGATGGCTTATGACTTATGGCTGATAGCTTAAGCTGGTAGCTAAATGACTTCTGACTAATATATCTCTAAATGACCCATTAATAGTAATTATTGTTAGAAGATTTTTGCATTGACATTCACTTTAGTGGATTTTGGAATATATATAAAAATTATTGAACAAATAAAAAATTTCTACTAAACATGTGACTCATGAAAAAATTAAGTCTTAGTTTTTGCCAAAAACAATTTTAAAAAGAGACGCTCATTAAATAGTTTTAAAATAAGTACAATGCTAAAAAATGACAAATAAATATTAGTAAGATGGACAAATAGAATTTAAAAAAATAGTGTTTAGTTTGATTTCCAAATATAAACATAACTTCGATGATTAAAAAAATATGACATAAAAAAATAAAGGGGGATGGGGGTGCTATTTTGACCCCCAAATCCTCCAAGTGTACCCCTATCTAAGTACACCCACTACGGCACTACAATTTAAAATCTTAAAAGACATTGTGTAGACTACCTTGTTTTCCTATTTTTTTTTCCCTTTTGTTATTTACTTAGTTTGAAACCTAAAATTCTTACACACACCCCTCCCTCACCCACTCCTCCACGCCCCCTTCCTTCAACCTAACGCAAACCCCTTCCCTTCCGCAATTTCACAAGTAGGCAACAAAAGGAAAAAAAAAACTACTTCAACAAAAGAGAAGCAAACGCTCCCCAACCCACCATAGAAATGAAAAATACATAAGGGTGAAGAAAGAAATAGAGGAAAGGAGACATGAAGAGAGAGAAGCAAATTTTGGTTTGATTTATGAAGTATGTAACTCGTTTGCAATTTGTTTGTTACTGAAGGCAAATTAATTCCCCCATCTTTCTCAATAATATTCAACGTGATATATACAAAGTCTAAGCAAACTACTAGCCTATAATTTAGGATCTAAATTGACTAGTCTATAAATATTCACCTACTAAATATACATAGATACATCCATAATTAACTGATTCTAATGAATCGGATATATCTCACTATCAGACCCCCGCAGTCGAAGCGGGAGGGGGACGGATGCTGAGACTGGAGCGAAAATCATCAAAAAGGATACGAGGAAGGCCTTTTGTGAATATATCCGCCACCTGGAATCTCGAAGGAACATGAAGTACCCGGACTTGTCCTTTTTCAACTTTTTCACGAACAAATAAAATATCCATTTCAATGTGCTTGGTTCACTGATGTTGGACAGGATTCCCGGACAAATAAATAGCACTTATATTATCACAATAGACAATAGTGGCTTTTGTAATCGGCACATGTAACTCCAATAAGAGATTTCGTAACCAACAAGATTCAGAGACAACATTAGCAACACCCCGATACTCGGCTTCGGCACTAGAGCGAGACAGAGTTGGTTGTCGCTTAGATGACCAAGAAATCAAATTGTCTCCCAAGAAGACACAGTAGCCGGACATGGAACGTCGAGTGTCAGGGCACCCACCCCAATCGGCATCAGTGTAAGAAATGAGAGAAGAAACTGAGGAGCGAGATAAATGAAGACCTAAGTGAAGAGTCCCACGAATGTACCGTAGTATACGTTTTAAGGCCGACATATGAACATCTCGCGGGTCATGCATATGAAGACATATCTGTTGAACAGCGTATGATAGATCGGGACGTGTGAAAGTGAGATACTGTAAGGCTCCTGCAAGACTCCGATATAAAGATGGGTTGTCATATGGAACACCACCGGTACCGCCAAGCTTGGCTTTAGTGTCAACAGGTGTCGCAGACGGCTTACATGACGACATGCCGGCCGCTCAAGTATCTCTTCAGCATATTTTTGCTGACTCAAGAATAACCCACCATCATAATGAGTGACTGCTATACCAAGAAAATAATTCAAAGGACCAAGATCCTTCATTGCAAATTCAGATGCAAGAGTAGTCATAATGGACTGGTGGAGGGAATCAGAAGAGGAGACCAAGATAATGTCATCCACATATAGTAGTATATAAGCAATATCTTGACCCTGTCCATAAATGAATAGAGAATGATCTGATTTGCTATGAGTGAATCCCATAGTCGAGACATAATCAGCAAAACGTCGGTACCAAGCTCGGGGTGCCTGTTTTAACCCATAGAGAGATTTCTTGAGTAAACAGACATAGTCCGGATGAGACGTGTCACGAAAACCCATCGGCTGATGCATATAGACAGTTTCTTGTAGCGTGCCATGTAAGAAGGCATTTTTGACATCCAACTGATGAATGGACCAGGCCTTAGAGAGTCTGAAGGCTAAGAACGATGCGGATGGTAGCGGGTTTTACAACCGGGCTAAAAGTCTCCGTGCAATCAACGCCGACTTGCTGAGACCTGCCATCACCAACAAGACGAGCGTTATACCGCTCAAAAGAACCATCAAATTTCTTTTTATGAGAAAAAAATCCATATGCATCTAATTACATTCACATTAGGAGGACGGGGTACCAAATCCCAAGTCTTATTTTTAATTAAAGCATCAAACTCATCTATCATTGCTAATTTCCAATTTGGGTCGGACAACGCCATTTTAGGATTTAATGGAATAGGTGAAGGAGAAACTGATGTAAGAAGATTAAAATGAACTTTGGGTTTGGAAATGCCATGCATACTTCTAGTGACAATGGACCGGGAATGGACAGAATTATTAATAGAAGCAGGAATTGGAGGGGGCTGCGAAGGAGGAGCAGATGGACTCTGCAGTGGGCCAGGCCCGTGGGATGGCAGCTCGTGAGGAGGCAGTCCAAGTGAAGAGGCAGGTCGCTGGGCCGAATTACATGTGGACTGAGAGAATTGTTCCTGGGCCAGTGGGACCGCAGGTGAGTCACCTTGAATTGGATCAGGAGAATGTGGATCAAGTTGGGCCTGTTCATGTTGGGCCTGTTGATGCACCAAAGGACTTAAATCATCATTGAGGAAATTATAGTCCCTTGGTAGAGAATCCGTGACATTTTTTTGCAAATGGGAATTGTTTTTCATCAAAAACAACATGTCTTGAGATAAAAATTTTATGTGTCGTAAGATCGTAACATTTATATCCACAATGGTTCGAAGGATATCCCAAGAAAACACAAGGATTAGAACGGACATGTAATTTGTTGGTGGTAGAGGAGGGAAGAAGGGGAAAGCACAAACAACCAAAAACTCTTAAATGATCATAAGAAGGAATTCTAGCATAAAGAAGTTGAGTAGGAGATAAATTATGCAACTTTTTATGAGGAATAATATTTAGAAGATACGTAGCCATAGATAGTGCATGATGCCAAAAATTAGGTGGCATAGAAGAGTGAGCAAGAAGAGTACGCACCAAATTATTTATAGTGCGGATAGTGCGTTCGGCTTTCCCATTTTGTGATGAGGTGTGAGGACATGAAAAACGGAATACCATCCCATTTTTTAGACAATAGGAATGAAAATTTAAATTGTCAAATTCCCTGCCATTGTCACACTGAAAGCATTTAATAGGCCGTTCAAATTGAGTTTTAACCCAACGACTAAAGGAAAGAAATAAAGGAAAAACTTGTGACTTGTTACTTAAAGGAAATGTCCAAAGAAAATATGTGAAATCATCAATGAACAGGACATAATATTTATGACCCGAAGTACTAAGAACGGGAGATGTCCACAAGTCGCTATGAATTATGTCAAATGGTAAATAAGTACTTGAAGTAGAAGTATAAAATGGCAATTTAACTTGCTTTCCAAGTACACACGAAGGACAAATAGTATTAAAAGAAGAAGAAGGTCGACAAGTAATTAATCTAGACTTGCAAATGGAGTTAAAGACAGGTGCTCCGGGATGACCTAACCGGTCATGCCATAAACGAGGACATAAAGTATTAAAACTGGAAGGAGCGGAAGCGAAGGAGGCTGGAGTTGTTGGTGATGGGGTACAAATCACGGAGCTATCACATATCGAATGGGTATCCGTGCGGATATCCTTCACGAGAAAAACCAAATGCATCAAATTCGACAGTTACATTATTATCAGAAGTAAACTTACGAACCGATACCAAATTTTTAATTAAATTAGGTGCGTGAAGGACATTGGACAATTTTAAGGGAGGAAAGGGAGAGGGAAAACAGTGTTGTCCATAACCCTTAATGGGAATTGTACTTCCATTACCAACAACGATAGATTTATTTAGATTGCTTAAATCAAAATAAGAGGAAAACATACCTTGGGAACCCGTCATGTGAAGTAGCACCGTATCCATATAAAGGCGGTCATCCCGGGACGCTCAATGACATAGTATGCATAGCCGCCTCAATATCCGTGGGTATGTGAGAAGTAGAGTCAGACATTGGATAGGTATGGGCTGTGTGTGCTGCATAAGGCTGGCTTGGCCTATGTCCCAATATTCCACGAGCAGCAGGCTGTCGAGGGAGGGTACTGTCGGGTAGGGACACGGAGGAGGTGCAGAAGGATACCCCTGAGGAGGAGGTGTCCAGCCAGCATAGTTCCACCATGGGGAAGGGGGCCGCCATGCCTGAAAAGAATTTTGTTGCTGCTGCTGGGAAGAGCCACGACCACCGCGACCTCCGCGACCTCCACCTTCCTGATGTTGACCTTTACCCTTACCATTGCGATTACCTTGATTCTTTATACCTTTTCCGTTGCTGTGCCGAGGGTGTACACTCCCGGTTCCATCCGAAAACTCACCGAAACCACCATTATTATCTGCAACTAACGCAGTGGCTGATCCGCCCGCAGCCATAGCCGCCTGTTTCGCCTTTCGAGTTTCTTCCAAAATCAATTTGGACCGAGCTTCATAAAATAGAGGGAGCAGGCTGCTTTGCTGAATGAGAGTCACCACCCTATCATAACTCTCTGACAAACCCGCAATCAATTGAAGCACCATTCGATTATTAGACACCGGAGCCCCGACGTTTTGCAACTGATCTGCCAGGACCTTTAATTCTTTGCAATAGGCTGAGACATTAGGGAAGTCGTCCAGACGGACCTGAGAAAACTGATTCTCCAAATACACCGCACGGGAATTCTTGTTATCGTGAAACAGACTCGCCAATTATTCCCATTGCTGCTGAGCCGTAGCATTAGGAGCAAGGATGGTGGTCATCAAGTCATTCGATATCGTGCCATAGATCTATTGGAGGACTATGGCATCAAGGCGAGACCAAAGTTCAGCCTCTTCCTTAGTCTGAGCGCTTTGGCGAACGTCCGTGCCAGACGATTCTGTGCTCGCAGTGGAGGAGGGATTATATGCTCAATGACCAGAAATGCACGACAGTGAATGCGAAAGAGTTCCGCCCACGAGGAGTATTGCCCATTCTCCATCTCAAGAACAACGGGTATGAAGTTCTTAATGTTTGTGACAGTGAGGGTTGGGTGGAACTTGTATTTGTCAGCCATGGAAGGAAGACAAAGATCACAGAGAAAGAGAGAGAGAGAGAAGACGCAGAGAATGAGAGAGAAAAGGTCTCAAGGATCGACCACGTCTGATACCATGAAGGCAAATTAATTCCCCCATCTTTCTCAATAATATTCAACGTGATATATACAAAGTCTAAGCAAACTACTAGCCTATAATTTAGGATCTAAATTGACTAGTCTATAAATATTCACCTACTAAATATACATAGATACATCCCTAATTAACCGATTCTAATGAATCGGATATATCTCACTAACAGTTACAATGTATGTTAGTTTTATGGGAGAAAATTTGGTGAAATCTTGTTCGGCCTTGGTTGGTTGAAAAACCTTTGATATGTTTGGCTCTAGACAACAGATAGCACAATGTTCAGTCAATACTCACTATTATCATAAATGTTCGGTCGGTATTGACCGAACTGGTGGAACATTGTCAGAAATGTTCGATCAATATTTATCGAACATTGTGCTATTTGTT
This sequence comes from Codonopsis lanceolata, assembly GCA_013146195.2. Classification (NCBI taxonomy): domain Eukaryota; kingdom Viridiplantae; phylum Streptophyta; class Magnoliopsida; order Asterales; family Campanulaceae; genus Codonopsis; species Codonopsis lanceolata. The sequence goes on from CM028377.1 coordinate 174,565,407, forward strand.
CCATTGTTCAGAGCGAAACATTTAGCTAAATGTTCATTTGATGGTTGTCGAACATCAAATGAACATTATTTTAAGCATAAAATGTTGAAGAATTGGGGAAGAAGGTTAGGGTTTATAGGAAGGAGGTCTCAAACATGCATGAAAATGGAAGTGGTAATGGTGTAGGGAAAAGGGGGTGCATTTGTTGGGGGGGGGGGTATATTTAGAGGACTTGGATTATATGAAAAACATAAGAGGGCTTGTTTAGAAGCTTGAAGGGCAGTTGGGTCTTTTTGGTGCACTTAGAGGATTTGGGGGTCCAAATAGCTCCCCTAAAACAAAGGCTAAAATATGCATATCTCCCTCAAGGATCAGATATTTCCACAGTCAAGGATTACCCGTAGCACTTTAAAAGAAGTGTGGTTCAGCATGAGCCATGCACAGATGTTAAACAATTGAGGTGAGGATCTCATTTGTGAAAACACATATTCAATGTGGTGGTCAATGTGTTCAATGGTAGTGAAAACATTCATGGACACATTGATTGAACAAGAAGAAATGCAACAGATGATACATAGGATAAAACAACACTGAATTAAACCTTTTATCAACAAGCAAATAAGCTTGTTGATGTGCCAAATATGGTGAAAACCTTTCACTAGTAAACGTTGAAGGCCAATACAAATGATAAAGCCTATCAACTAGTGAAATACAAATAAAACTTTGTATGAAGTAAATATTTTATAATCAGAATAGTTCACCCAACATAAGAGAGATGTAGTCTATGAGGATCTATTAAAATAGCATGGATGAAAATATAGCACGAAGTCTCAAAGCTAGACTAAGCCAAATGAGGTCACCAATGTCAAGTACATTGCAGAGCTCATTCAGTAATACGAAAACACTTGCAGTTAGTTTAGTGACTTCAAAATGTGTTTGGCACCTTCAACTCTCAATGAATCAAACTTCTAAATATGTGGAGTGTGTAACCTTTACGTGACCAACGAGTTCTAACTCAACTGGTATTGCTTGCTTCTCATAACGAAGAGGTCGGGTGTTCAAGTTTCACTAGAGACACCCTGAATTTTACAACTCTTAATAGAGATATCGGGTGTTCAAGACTTTTCAGATGCACCGTTATTATTCAAGTCTTACCCAGAAAAAGCCCAATTTAGCTGCACACTTATTTTAACGGAGAATGAAGAAGTCGAGTTTTCAAGCTCTACCAGAGACACCCTGGTACTTCACTACTCTCAACTGAGAGGTCGGGTGTTCAAAGCCTCACCAGAGGCATCATTTGTTATAGTCACACCAAAGACATCATATATCTATAATTGTAGCATTTCAAGATATTAAAAATAATAATAAAATAAAAATTGGGGTAAGGTTTATATCCCCTCCAATCTTTTTAGGGAAAAAAAAATGTAACCTTTAAGTGCGAATCCTTCCCTCTTTATATAGCCTTCAAGAAGACCTACAAAACTTGGAAACAAAGAAACCAATCTTTCCAAATGAAGTGATATATTAGTAAATCAATTAGAATCAAACAAGAACCCTTCCTAATCATTATCAATCCGGTTCATATAATGCAGGACATGGCTCGGAGACTTTACATGCTACTAAACTTTCATAATAAAACATTCCATAGTATAATTTAATTCATAGACAATTAAATCAAAGTCAACTAATTTAATTAAGGTAAATACCAAGATAGACAAAAACTAATTTAAATCAATTTATTAAAAACATTTAACTCCACAATATTGATTTAATTAATATTCAACAAAATTCTTTGAATTGCTTATTCTAAGAAATTTTCATGTATGTCGGTCCGGGATAGAATTGGAGTGATTTGAGCACTCAAAAGCTGGATTTGAAAATTGATTTGGCTCTTGTGAAGAAATTCAAGAGATTGAGTTTGGCAAGCCAACTCAAATTGATCCAAGTAGTGCCCGTAAAGAATACGGAGAAGAGTGTCTTTTAGAGTACAAGGGAGGTCGTGGGGGAAGTATGTCGTAAAGATATGAGAGTTGGGCAATTTTCATAGTTGTGCTTATTACCACTGTGCAATCACTACTTCCCCAACTTGGCCAAGATTTATTGATACTCAAGTGTTAATCCTTAGCTCTCCATTGATTCTTTTTCAATCTCAAGTGTCTAGCTGCTTAAGTAAACACGATGTATATTGAATAAACATTAAACAAGATCTATCTTAAATATGGAATGATGAACTAAATGATGATATTATATTTAACCTTTATATGCAAATAATCAATTAGTGCAACTTTTCTTATTAACTAAATCCCACTTTAATTGTTATTTAATTTTGTAATAAACTATATAACTTTTTTTAAATTTTGTTTAAACTGTTATAAAACAAATTTTAATTTAAAATAGCTAAAATATTAAATGGTTAACTTAATAATGAAATTGTAACTAAATCCCATTTTGCACCCCAAGTTAATTGACCAAAATAATCCTTATGTGACACGTACTTATCATATTCCGTTATCATTTCTAACGGTCATGCAGGGAAAGGGGCAAAGTGGACTAATGGCAAAATCGTGTATGAGCTTGAGAACATTGGGATGCATTATGAGATTTGGTGGATAGTTGAGGGTGGTGGAACGTATTTTAGTCGAAAACAAACAAACAAAGGACTGAAGGAGCCCCTGCGTAGTGTTCTGTGAAAAACAACGGCGCCGTCCAATTCCAATTCGGCTCACGAACTCTCCATCATCGGGCAGTCAATACCCAACCGAGCTACAGATTAGAGAGCTTGGAGCGTCCTTCAATGGCGGCTGAGATTTTGGGTTTTCTGCAGAAAAAAACACAAACATGAAAATTTGGCGGTTCACTTCTTCTTCAATCGCTCCCCTCCTGCTTCGTTCACCTGCTTCTCAAAGATCTCTTTGCTCAGCCTCAACCTTTTCCACTCCGGATTTCCCACTCCCAAACACACCCTTAAACCCTGAATCCCCTTCCCCCTCTCCGTCTCCATTTCTTGGCACAAATCTTGCAATTCCCAAGACTCCCATTCTGAATTCCATTTTAAAAACCGGAAAATCGGGGGAATTTACCCAACCCATTTCTCAAGACACAGTTTTGACGGATACCCATTTCACGGAAGTTCTTTTAAGCAATAGAAATGACCCTAATTCAGCTTATAAGTACTTCAAATGGGCCAGGATAGAAAGGGGTTTTTTTCCTCAAACTGCCCACCCATCTCTTCTTTTGCTCCATATCTTAGTGGGCTCTCCTTCTTACCGAAGCAAGGCTAGGAAGCTACTTGAAGAGTTCGTTTCGAGAGATTACAATCATGACCCAGGTTTGCTTGTTGACCAGTTGATTGATTCTGCAAAAAGATTTGAATTTGAAGTCGATTTCCTGGTCTTTTATTATTTGCTGATTAGTTATGTCAAATCACGTCGATATAGGGATTCAATTGATTGTTATTATCGAATGCTTGAGAAAGGGTTGAATCCAGGGACTGCAGCTATAAACCTTCTTTTAAATGCATTGGTTAGTAATAATATGATTGCGAAAGCACGGACTTTGTATGATGATATACTGAGAAAAGGAATTCAATATAATTCTGATACTGTGGATTTGATGATGTGCGGTTGTTTGAGAGAGGGTGAGTTTGAAGAGGTGGAGAGGCGTTTTAGGGAAGCAAAGGCTAGTGGGGTTGAGCTTAGTCCAAGGACTTATAGTACTGCTATTCACGCTGTTTGCGTGAAACCGGATATGGAATTTGCTTGTGGGTTGTTGGTTGAGTTGACGAAAAAAGGATGGGTTCCTTCTGAAGACACATATACAAATGTAATTGGGGCTTGTTTGAAGCAGAGGAATTTGGTGGACGCCTTAAAACTCAAGGAAGAAATGATTAGTAATGGGACTTGTGTTAATCTGAAGGTTGAGACTAGCTTGATGAGGGAATACTGTCTTCAAGGTCATCTTAGTTGTGCTTTGGATTTGTTTGATAAGATTTTCAAGGATGGAGTTCGTCCAAACAGGGTCACCTACGCATTTATGATTGAAGGGTGCTTCAGGAATGGAAATATTGAAAAGGCGTTAGAACTATATACCCGGATGAGACTTGATGGTTTCAGACCAAGGGCCTATCATCTGAATCACTTGATTCAGGGATTGTTAAAGGTACAGCTCTTGGAAGAGGCATTCAAGAAGTTTGATGAGGCAGTTAAGATGGGTATTGCAGATGGCTTCACATACAATGTTCTTATATCATGGCTTTGTAAACAAGATAAGGTGACCGAAGCTTGCAATGTTTGGGATAGGATGGTGAAAAATGGGGTGGTTCCTACTCAGTATTCATATAACAACATGATATTTGGTCACTGCAAGAAAGGGAACATGGACTTGGCATCATGTTTGTTTTCCGAAATGCAGGAAAGGGGTTTAAAACCTAACATATTCACATACAATTATTTGATTAATGGTTATTTCTGTATTGGTGAGAGCGAAAAGGCTTTCGAGCTTTTTGACCAAATGGTGAATGTAGGGGTTTCCCCATCTGATCACACCTATAATATAATACTCAAAGGTTTATGCAAAGATGACCGGACAAATGAGGCGAAGGAAATGCTGAAGAAGTTGGTGGAAAAGGGTTTCATTCCTACCTGTTTGACATACACTACCATTATACATGGATTTGTCAGGGAAGGCACTATGAATTCCGCATTGACCGTTTATAACGAGATGAGGGCAAATGGGATTTCTCCAAATGTTGTGACTTATACCTGTTTGATTCATGGATTGTGCAAAAGCAATAACATGGATTTCGCTTTGGAAATGCGGGATGAGATGAGAAGCAACGGTCTTGAATTGGATGTTACTGGATACTGTGCCCTCATTGATGGATTTGGGAAAATAAGAGACATGAAAATCGCGCGTGAGCTTTTTGATGAACTTTATCGATTTGGATTGTCTCCAAATACAGCTGTTTATAGTTCCATGATTAAAGGCTTTAGGAATGTAGATAATATGGATGAAGCACTGGCCTTGCATAAAAGGATGATTGACGAGGGGATTCAATTAGATACGTCAACATACACGACATTAATTGATGGTCTACTGAAAGTAGGAAAAACTGTCCTTGCTTCAGATCTGTACACAGAGATGCTTGCCAAAAATATTGTCCCTGATGTCATCACCTATGGTGCCTTAGTTAATGGTCTCTGTAAAAAGGGACAGGTTGAGAATGCACAAAAGGTCTTGGATGAGATGGATAGGAAGAATGTAACTCCTAATGTTCTTATTTATAATTTCTTGATTGCTGAATACTTCAGGGAAGGAAATTTGCAAGAGGCTTTTAGATTGCATGATCAGATGCTAGAAAGAGGTCTTGTGCCTGTTGACAAAACTCATGACATTCTTGTAAGCGGAAAATTCCAAGGAAAAGATTCCCTGACTGGGGTTGCCTTTATCTAAGATAATCAATATGTGGTGGGTTAGTACATGTAAATAATGACGGGATTCTGTTTGGTTCTGCCAGTTATTCAAATACCTTAGCCTGGGACTATTTCATTGGCCAATCCACTGTGGCAGTTGAGAAGGTAAACTTTCTTTTGTCACTCATATTTTTTGAGCTTAAATAGCACTCTGCTGAAATTCTACACGGCTTAATACTTGTTGGGAGAGCTTCTACGGCCACTTAGTGGTCCTATCTGGCTCAGGGGATTAGTCTTGGCCTTTCAGCCTGGGGACACCTTTGGGAAACCAAAAAAAATATCAAGTATGTTTTGTCGAGCAGTCTGCAAAGCTATTTGCCTCTGTTTATATTTATAAACTGCATACTGCAAATCTATTTGAACCAAGGCCATGATATATCAATGTTACTACTGTCTACTGATAATATGCTTATCCACCAGAAAAATTCTTGTTCCTATATATACTCTTGTATCCGTGCTTTCATAGCCCAATCACCTAGCCACCCTTACTATTTTGTTGTAGCATTCCTTCACTGTGAATTCCTCTCCTTTGCTGACACGCCAAACAAGATTATACTCTCTATTAGTGATAAAATGGATGCTATCCAGTGAAGATAGCAGTCTATCCAATTGATGCTTCTCCCAAACAAACAATTTCCTTAATAGATATTAGTTTTCTTTTTTGCTTTTCCTTTTTAGTTTTTTTTGGCGGCGGGGCGGGGGAGGGAAATCTTAAGTTAATATCTTGAGAGTTATTTCTTGTGGACAACTATATTTTCTGGTCTCTCTCAAAAATCAAAGTCTGAGATTCCACACAAAAACTCCCCTTTATATATATATATAAGAAACTCTAGCAAGTCTTTGAATGTCATTTCCACATACAAAAACTCCCCTTCTGATTTTAAATCTTCTCCTTGCAACTGTTTTGTTAATGTAATGTATGCAAACGTGACTGTTTCAGCAGTTTGTTACAGTAAGTAAAAGGCAGAAATTAGGTGTTAAGACTCTAAATAATTGAAGAAGAGAATCTAGGGCTTGGAACATACCCAAGAACAGTCCATATATTGATGTTCAGCGGTAGAATGACAAAAGCTGCTCCTTACGCCCCATGGTGCACCATTTTATAGTAAGAAGTATTGCTGGAGTTGCCCTAATATAGTCAAAAGACCAAAATACCACATTACTTAGAAATCAAATTCCATCCATGTCCTTAGATAAGAAAATAAAATAAAACTCACGTGCCAACATCACAGATTAATCACTATTAGGGGCATACCCAGTGCCGAAAGCTCCCACACAATGTGGGGTTTGGGGAAGGGGAAATCCGGCCACCTTACTCTTGTTTTTAACAAGGAGATGGATTTGAACTCAGGACCTCCGGGCCACAAGGGGAGAGACTCCACCATTGCGTCAGGCCCGCCCTTCACAGATTAATCACTAATACCAGAAATTAGAACAAAACCTAAGTCTCTTAGCATTTGCCTGGATCATCCTCCTCAGGTTGGAAAAAATTCAGCTCCGATTGAATATTCAACGTAGGCGTTTTGTTCAACACGTTCCTGTCCTCAGAAATCCATGTGCTTTTGGTGGCTGATTTTTCCCAACTACTTCACCAAAATTCTGATATACATGTTTCCCCTTCTTGATCTAACCTCCTTTAAGTCTAATATCTCTTCAACGACCTCCGATGATTTATATGGAAGCTGGTCTACACTTGGTTCAGCTGACTCATCAAATCAAATATTGTATGCATAAAGATCAGAAACATTAAATACTGGGCTGATTAACAAGCCTTCTGAAAGCTTGATAATGTATGCATTAGGGCTGATCTTTTTTGTACTTTCTGTAAGAAATCAAGGCATGTTAGGAATGGGGAACTAAAGGAAAACAGCAGAAACCACAAGCACACCTGGCTGCTCGGGAGGAGGTATTGAGTTAAGTAGAGCCTGAGAAACTAAGGAAACTCCTCTTGGGGTCACGGCAGGTAAGGCTGAGCTAAATCTACAATTTTAGAATGATTTTTCATTGAATGAGCATCAATACATGAGGAAATTGGGAGGATTCATGGTTTAGATCAATGTTCAACAAATTTGGAGCATTGGATGAGCCAAAATGAGGAAATTAGGAGGATTCCCAAATTGGATGGTTCAGGATTCTTTTGTTAAAGATATTTGGTTCCCATATTTTTATTCCTTCCACTGTTGCACCAATTTGTTGTATGTATGAACTGTCATAAAATCATTTAACTCATTTGTTGCCCACCTTATTGCTTCCAAGACCATGCCGCCTTGCAATCAGTTCTCCTTGAGTGTTTTTTGCACTACAAGCTATGTCGCTCCATTTCTGGTGTTGATTCCACGCTCCATCTTTTAGTATAAATACAATTGTCTTATCCCTTCCTCAATCTTCTCGCTCGTCCCTTCAGTATACTGATCGTGTATCAGCTGATTTTTTACTTTGTTTTTCAATACCGTGACCCAATCTTGCTAAGTTCCAAAAATCTCTTGTTATTCCCAATATTTCACCAAATTTGTTTGCCTTCATCAGTTGTTATATTCTGTTCCTCCAAGTTTTCCATGTTATTGCTATAGTTTTCTTTCGGATGCTCTACCCTTGTGATGGAGATCCCACCACAATCACATCAAGCACATTCTTGTTAGTTCATGGGGTCCAAACCCAGCTCACTGTGTCTCCATATTTGTCTTGATTTAGAACACTCAAAAAAAAGATATTCCAAAGAAATATTTGTTTTTTTTAAGGTATCTCAAGATTTCAGAGACTTCTTTTAATATGTATCTGCCTGGGTATAGGGTTTGGGATCTTAGTAAGAGCATCACCATTGGTCCCAATTCTTAACCCAATTCTAAGAATTTATCTTCTCAATGATTTTCATTATTCATTCATTTTTACATGGGTCTCACTAACAAATCATTCACTTTATTTACCCTACTTTTTTATTTTTACTTTTCAAACAAATTAATTAATTCGTATATTATTTTATAAATAAATTTATTTCTGTATAATTTTAATGAATATATTACATTTTCAAATATTATTTATAAATAAAATAAAATAATCTGTTTTATAATTTTAATTGTAATATTAAATATTAGAAATAAATTTTTAAAACAAACATATTAATTTATAATTTTCATTAAAATATTACGTATTAAACAAAGATTTCATATAAATTAACAAATACTCCAAACAAACAAACACTTCTTAAAATAACAAATAAGAAAAATTACCCATAATACAAAGAAAATTTGTCAATCCCCGGTTGTTACCGTAACGAGTTCATATATACTCAACTAAGATATAAATATCAAAAGAAGTGAGGATATAGAAATTGATGAGATAAAAAAAATTTAAAATTGTAGAGTCAATTTTTAGAAGGATTGGAGATTGGAGGATTATTTATAGATAGGAGATTGGAGGACTATTTTAAAAAATATATACAAAGGCAACAGTCAAATTACAAAAAAAAAAAATTGTACAAATAACAACAGTTGAAAGGGAAAAAAAAAACTCAAAAAACTTTTATTTTGTCCGTTGTAGGGCGCTTCACGCGCGTTTTGGGAGCATGAGATGCACGCCTATTGGAAGAGAGCGGTGTGCCACACTTTCTGCGCAAATGGGAAATTTTATTTTGGTGAAATTAAGAATTTTTTGAGAAATTTTGACGACTCTCCTCCTTGAAAAAAAATCTTATTTTGGTGAAATTAAGAATTTTTTGGGAAATTTTGACAATAATTTTGGTTGCCATTGGATTGGTGATTCTTCCGGTAGTAAGAATTGGGCTAAGAATCACCAATGTAATACTCTAAATGAAGCAAACCAAATAATTATTTATAGACAACAATGTATACTTTTTTTATATAAAAAAAATAAAAACATTTTTTGAATTGTTAAAATGCTAAAAAGGAGGATAAAAATCAAAAGGTGGTTGTATGATTTGATTTTGATTTGGCTTTGATTTTTTTTTTTTCTTTTTGATCTTCTGTTAACTGCACTGGTATGATTCAAATCAAAGGGAGGAAAGATCCTCCATTAACTCTGCACGAGCATGTACAACAAAGGACCACATTTGATTCTTATTTAACACACAACTCATTAAAAGTAAATATAAAAACTCATTAGATACCTATAAAGCTACCAAAACAGTTTGACACAAACCTCAATAATATTTCATATTTTACCATATTTATCTTTAATAACTTCAAAATTTGAAAAAATTCATTTGGTATCCAAATGAATCAAACCAAGTCTTTATTTATAGATAAAAATGTATATTTTTTAAACATATTTATTTTTATTGTAAAAATGCCAAAATCAAAGTAGATCCCCACTTTGATTTGGGAAATTCTTTGTTGTTTCTCAAGATTTTTGGGAAAGAGTAATGCTAGAGCCACTCAATGAGTACTCAAATTTGTGCACCAAATGATATGGTTTCTAATGTATCATCTTATTTGTCATTTTATAAGCTCTACTATAAGTTAAAAATTATGTTAACGATATGACATATAAGATGCTATATTATTTGGTATCAAAAATTAAATATTATTAGAGTGGCCCTAACATTACTCTACGTGAGTGGGAAAGACCAAAACCTGTCCGTTAAACCCACTCTAAGTGATGTATTCTGAGCTTGGTTCTTTGGTAGTAGTATTTTTGGGACTTTCTTTTTGTGGTGTGGGGCCAAATGGTTTCATCAAGGGAAAAAGTATGACCAGAGTTTCAATTAAAGTCATTAAATAACTAAGTTGACTTTTTTCAACAATTTTAGGTTGACTTTTAATTGTGGGTTTTGATTTCGAAATTATTTAAGAAAAAATAACAGAGAGAGAAAGAGAGAAGCCAAAATTAAAGTCCTACAACTAAGCATAAAGAATACATTACTAAAGGGTGAAATAGGACAAACCCCAATGTACTTGGTTAAATTTGGGATTTGAGTCCCAACTTAATAATTTTACCAACAACTTTAGAGCATGTACAATAGTTTTTGTTGTTCTTGTTGGTGTTTTTTTTTGGTATTAAATGGTGTTATAAAAACAAGGATATTCTTAAATTAAGAATTTTAAGTTTTTATCTTCAATGTAGAAGCGAATCGACCAAAAATAATAGTATCAAGTGTTTGGACGAATAATAGCAAAATAATAGAAAATATAATAGAACAAAACAAAATGGAACAAAGAATTTTACGTGGTTTAATTCATTTCAAGACAAGCAATATTTTCACTATAAACGATGTGGATATTACAATAAAAAGTTTTTAATATACTCACTTTACTTGGTCAAATGGTTACAAGGATTGATACTATCTCACAAAATATCATATCTCTACCAGCCCAAAATAATCACGCACTATTTTGTCTAACAACACTAAGACCTCAAGACTTTGAACCACCGTGTCCGTGTCATCTCTTTCGTTGTGTCTAACACACTCTCGACAAGTCTTAACATCTCTTTATATATGCCCTAAAAAACATAATCTACTGGAGATTAAGACTCCTAATACATGTCAATAAGAGAATCCCCTACAACTAGTATTAACTTATTTAACCTTCTCCAATTACACTTTGGAACTGAGACATATTTTAACAAATGAGTTTTTTTAGGAGACAATGGGATCCTTTTGGGTATTGAATGAGTAGCTTAGCGGGGGAAAAGGGAGGTTGGGTAGAGCATTTTAAGCAATCATGGCATAGCAAAGGGAAAAGAGAAACGACAATAAAAAAGACGTCGTTTTATATATCAAACAACCAAAACAATGTCGTTTTTATGGGAGAAAAATAAGTGCCCAACAGGGAGCCTGTCAATTTGTTTTACACGTGTCAAACCCTGATATGGCTGACATTTTTCTGGTTTTTAGCCATATTTCACCACAAAAAAATTATTTTTTTATTTAAAAAAATTATTTTTTTTATTTAAAATAATTACACATGTTTAGCCATTCTTCTCTCTCTCTCTCTCCAAATTTGAGCTATTTAATCCATATTAAGTTATTTAATAACTAAATTCATTACTAATATTATTACTAGTTATAATTAATATTGTTATTATAATTAAAATTGTTATTAAAATTTATATATTAATTGTATTGTCATTATTGTTGTTGTTTTGTTATTATTGTCATTTTTATTATTATTATTGCTCTTATTATTATTATGAGATAGGTAAACGTTGTGGGAGATTATGCAACCATTCGAAGGTTTTTTTGTGTGTTTATTTCTTGGGTAGCTTCGAGCAATTTTCTTTTATCTATATTACAATACAGCTCATTTTACACACGCACAATTATTTAAAGCTAACTACACTCAGATTTAATTCATGAACGTTTAGGGGCCAAGGGCAAACATGATAAAATGTGCCCCTATAGATATAAAAAATAAAATTTTGAATAAATAAATTTTCAATTTTTCATCGTTCAAAGTATTCAATTGGTATAACATTTACGAGCATACTAATATATAAGTGTATGAAATAATTATTTAAAATTACTTCGTTTGCATATTTCGGTACACTAGTTATTTTCTATCTTGATTTGGTAATTTTCTTATATATTAAAATATACAAAATGTCTATAAAGCATATCTATAAGAAATTTCAGATTTATTCACTCTTCTAAGATCTTTCTCAACTATATCATTAAATTATATCACCTTCTCTCATTTTTTGGCTCATTCGTTACATGTTCATTTGGTTTTTTTTTCGTTGATTTTTCGATTATTGTAATCCATTAATCCATATTCTAAGATAATTAAGTTTTTTGTTGATTAGGCGTGTCATTTTATTATTAATGAGCTACTAAAAATGTCATTTTAAAAAAAAAGTTTGACTTTCAAACATGAACTCTTTACTCGGAACGGAACAAGGGAGTATATAATACTTGATAATTCATCACAACTCAAAAATAAAATAAATTTTACATAACTTTCAAAAAGTTGAACTCATGACCTCTCAACCAAATTGAAACACCTCATCAAATGGGTCACTAAATCACATATGAAATTTAAGTAACAGTATAATATTTATATCTATATATGACTGTATTATAAGTTTGGGCCCCTCAAAATTGGGGGCCGAGGGCGGTTGCCCTTCCAGACCACCCTCAGGGCCGGCCCTGATTTAATCATCTTCTAAATTTTTAAAACTTTAAAAAATGATGAATTCCCACATTCACGTGTATAGAGACAGTTACCTCACTTTTTTTTCTTCACATTACATGAACTATAAATACTAGACTATAAATTACTTCAATTCCTAATTAAAATACTCATATCTCAAGTATACATCGATCAAGTAACATATTGACAGTTTGACACCGTGCCATAATAAGAACACAAAATACCTCATTTTTAACATAAAAAATAATGGCTAAGCTACTGTTGGAGTAGCAGCCATTTTACATGCTCTTAATAGTGCTAAAAGTTTAGGGAAACTAACTTATGTATATTTTTGGTAATGGAGGCATGTAAAATGAATAAATGCCCATATGTAAACTTTAGATATTAACAATATATCTAGCACAGGGGGCTATAGGTCAAAGTGAATAATGAAGGGGTTGAAGTTAACCGTTTCTTTGATTTAGACGTGGGGGTTTGGGGGGTGCTATTTGGACTCCCAAACCCTCTAAACACACCTTTTTCCTAAAGACACCCTCTTGAGAATTTAAACACTAATAATTATACACCTCTTGTTTTCCTATTTTACCCTTTTCTATTTTCCTTACTTTGAAACCTAAACTATTGAAACCTAAATTATACCACCCAGTCTCTCTTCTGCGATTCGTCCCTTCCCCTTCAACACAAGCAGCAGCACACGCAAAAAAAAAAAAAAACACGTTGAAAGGAAGGGAAAAAGAAGTCTCAAACTCAACCTAAACACAACTCAAATCTTCATCTTTTCTACAAAACGAAAAAGGCATCGACATGTATGAAATTTGAATATGATTTTGTGTGTAATTATAATGTAATTTGTATGAAAATTAGAGTTTCGGGTTAAGATATCAATAAGTATATAAATTTCTTTACAATTTGAATATGAATTTTAGTGTTAATGTTAGAATGTAAATCGGTATTTGATGAATTATGCTTTGAAGTTGTCCGGCCAAGAAGGATGGGATAATCTTAAGTTGTCCAGCGCTGGTTAGTGAAACAACACACAAAGTTATTCAACCAAGGCCAATCAAACAATTCAATGATGTTCGATTGGTGGAACGATTGGGAAATGCTCCACCGTGTGGAACAATTGAGAAATGCTCTACCAAGACCAATCAACATTACTCAATCGTTCCACCAGTCTTGGTGGAATATTTCTCAATTGTTTCACCAAACATTGTGCGTCGAGGACTCTCTATTTTTTGAGAAAAAAACCAATGGTGTGGACCATTTTTAAGCATAAAACAAGAAGAAATACTTACCACTAATGTCACCATCACATCTTTTTGCTCCATATTTGATTTTCATATCAATGTTGAAGGTTTTTGAAAGAATGTTGGGGTTAATGGGAAGCAGGTCTCAAACCATGAATGTAAATGGAAGTAAAGTAGTGTAGGGAAGAAGAGGGTGTATATATTGTTGGGGGGGGGGGGCTATTTAGAGGATTTGGTTTATAAGAAAATCATGAGGGGCTTTGTTTAGAAGTTTGAAGGATAATTTAGTCTTTTTGGTTGAGGGCATTTTTGTCATATTTTTTAAAAAGGGGTGTGTTTAAAGGAGTTGGGGTTCCGAATAGCGCCCCTTCCACCTCCCATCCCCCCCCCCTCTATCTCTTTCTCCATACCGTGGAGAACATTTTAGCCAATTTTTTGTCTTCTATTCTTTTATTAGTCTAACGTTAGGTGGGGGGCCTATTTAGAAGATTTGGTTTATATGAAAAACATGTGGGGGTTTGCTTAAAGGTTTGAAGGGTAATTCAATCTTTTTGGTTGAGGATATTTTTGTCAGAATTTTTTAAAAGGGGTGTGTTTAAAGGAGTTGAGGTTCTAAATAGCACATGTGAGTGTCCCATTTTTAATCGGATCCACGCCATAGAAAGGCGGGGTGGTTTCGAAACTTCAAAGCGTGTGGAATACGCTCGGCCTCAATTGTGGACTCGAAAAATGTGTTACAGAGTCACCACCTCCATTTTATGGTTAAACAGAGAAAACCCAAACATACCAGATTATATGGGTTCGGGGGCTAAGTTACAGTTAAGAATGGGTTAGGCACCTGCAACTCGCATTTTCGGTCTCACAATGGGTTTGTCAATATGCTCGTTTTATTTTATACACTTTAGCTCAGAACAAAACATTTATATATATATATATATATATATATATATATATATATATATATATATATATAAAGGAATTAAAAAGAGATTACTTTACATTTATTAAAGAAAAGAAAACAAAATTACAACTAAAATAATACAACTTAGAGAATAATTATAACATTTTACAAGCTATTTTAGGAATAAAATATTATGCTAGTACAAACTTTATTTATATTCACATGCACAAGCAGAAAAAGAAACTTATTAAATAATAAGAAACATAATCATTTATATATTTAAAGTATGTGCAGAAAGAAATTAATTAAACTCAGAGATTATAACTACTTTACATTAAAGTAAAAACAGAAAGAAAAAAACTAATTAAAATAAAAGAAAAATATTATTATTATTACATTTAAAGAAAAGACAGAAAAGAAACTAATTAAATAGAAATGAAATATAACTATTATTACATTAAAGTATAAACCGAAATAAAACTTAATTATATATTTATATTTAAGTTATAGATTATAATAAATAACTACGGGGACAAAACTTACCTCCCGGAACATGAGTGTTTGAACCCGGTATGCCTGGGCTTAAACCCACTAAGCGGTCTACATGTGCTTCCCATGTTCTTTTGAGAAAGGAAGTCTTTTTGCTGTTGCTGGATTTCAGGCAGCGTGACTGCTTCTTTTGGTTGTTTTCATCTCGGGATCCGGGCGGCACAACTACTTGTTTTTTGCTTGCTTGTGTTGTCATCGAGTCTAAAATCAGGCAGAACAATTGTTTGCTTCGGTTGGATTTGACGTCTGGATTCGAGCAGAGCAACTGCTATTTTTGGGATTTTGGAACCGGTAAAATAGAGTAGAAACCTAGCAGGGTAACTAGGGTTCACTTTGGCCGAAGAGTTTATGTGTTTAGGGGAGAGATTTGGCAGTTTGGCAGAGCTTCGAGGCTAGAAAGGAAAATAACTTCGGCGTTCTCTCGGGAGAACTTTCACAAACTGCTGCGTGAAGTGTGTGAAATTCTGAAGCCGAGGAGGCTTTATTTATAGCCGAGGATTGGGGATTCCTTAGCAATTAAGTTTTATCAACCGTGCTTTATCAACTTGTACCGCATGATGAAAAGGTTGCACCAAAAGCCAAAAACTACAGTGCAAGGGGTCTTGTGGGCGCGACCTAAAAGCTTGGTGGGCGCGGCGCCCAGAATGGGGGGAGCAGCGCCCACAACCTTTTTTATTTTCTGATTTTGGCACTTTGGCCCCTGCAATTCACTCTTTATGCATTCTTCTTTTCTTTTGCATTTTTTGCATTTTAAACCATGTAACTTGACATCCGTTAGTCCTTTTAACAGGTCTTGATATTTTATGGCATGTCATATAACAAGGGTACGAAATTGGGATGTCTATAGTGCCCCTCACCTCCCCCTACTCTATCTCTTTCTCTGCACCGTGGATAACCTTTTAGCCAATTCTTTGTCTTCGATTTTTTATTAGTCTCATGTTAGGTGGGGGGCCTATTTAGAGGATTTGTTTTATATGAAAAACATGAGAGGGTTTACTTAGAAGTTTGAAGGGTAATTCAATCTTTTTGGTTGAGGGTATTTTGGCATATTTTTTTAAAAAAATGGGTGTATTTAATGGAGTTGGGGTTCCAAATAGCGCCCTTTCACCTCCCCCCCCACTCTATCTCTTTCTCTGAACCGTGGAGAACCTTTTAGCCATTTTTTTGTCTTCGATTTTCGATATTAGTCTGATGTTATAGCATCTCCAATGGTAAGGTTTTTGATGATGCAAAAAATCAGCGGCTTCTGATTGATGCGTAGGATATCTGGGCTTGATTGTATGGATTGGATCTCTTCACTAGGCACCCCAATGTCATAGAATTCGTCTAGGATTCACTTCCATAGTTATCTAGCATGTTTAGGAGGAGACTTCTAAATTGTAGGCATGATTGGCAGCTGGTCGCGTGAATGTCAGAGTAGATATGACAAGTGCTCTACTCGGATAAGGAAACATTTGACCTATCTTGGAGAGAAAGTCTCTGAGATTCCATGCTAGATGCTTTCGGGCGAGCATGGCTCTGCCCGGTTACACAATGCAAGTCTGCTAATGATAAGTATGATCTCCGAGCAAGGCCCTATGGTCAAGTAGGCAAGGCCCTCACTCGACCAGGCTTAGACAAGATATATTGATGATCTCTACTTGGGTAACTTCCTAGCTCTGCCTGCTAGGCTTGTGGATCCCACACTACTGCCTAGCTCGTGACTAGAACGTGATGATCGCTCGTGTTTTGCTCATGACTGGGTTTGGGCCAAGCACATCAGTGGCCCCTAGCTCCTTGTCTGGTGAGTATTTATGCTCGGCGCATGGAGTGCTTATGGTCGGTGTTGTTGCTCTTGCATCGAGTTTCAACACTTGTGTAATTTTTGAATTGATTGTGACTTGGCTGGATGGCAAAGACGCTGGAATGTTCTGGAACCTTGGTGAGCAGATAGCTGGAGCGTATCTGAGAAGCTAGTTGTTTGAAGAGTAGTAGGTTGAGTAGGTGTAGGGGCGCGTGAGCCGTCAGCTAGTGGAGTGAGTTGGTGGAGGCGTGAGTCTCGAAGCGTCACATTAAATGTGAGCATGCCTTCGTGATGTCAACGTTCCCCTCGAAAACTCAAAACCCTTGCCTATATAAAGTCGACTCATCCTCCCCTTCACTCTCTTACCGATTCCAAATTTTCTAGAGAGAAAAAGTATATGCATTTTGTCGTTGTTGCAGCTGAAGATTTCCATATTTCGGCTCTTCAATCGTACCCAGATTCTGATCGTTTCTACTACTTCCTCCATTTCTAGTGACCACATATTCATTTGAAAGAGAAGACCGAACTACTACTGATTGTAAGTTTTCTATCCCGTCTTTCTTGTTTGTTCTTGATTTTCTTTGATTTTTATGGGGTTAATTTTCTTCATCCCTTGCGTTTCTTGGTTTCCTCTTCATCTTCATGCATTTATGGGTAGGATTCATAAATCAGAACCGGACCTTAGGTAGAGATCGAGGAGAATAACCAAGTGATCTTGCTCGCTAGGGGGCATGGCCCCTTGGTGTATCTAGACTTAAGGTTTTTCCTTTGTGCTTGCCGATCATCCGGGCAGAATTTGACTTTTCTTCATCGGTCTCTTTGTAGAAATGTCTCATGATGACTGATCGGACAACGAGAGGGAAGCCTATAACTACGTCGGACAAAATGATCCATTAAGTACTGAGAAAACTCCGTCCATAAATGTCGAAATAGAGGATGGTGATGAGTTTATGGACGAGGCCACTAGTGAGCGTGTTCCGATCCCCGTGGTTGAGATTGAGGATTCCTCCAGCGGGCATGGCTCTTCTGGAAAGGAAAGTGTAGAGCCGTCAAATAAGGTAAAAGCTCGTGGGCATGCCCGCCCCGCCACCTATTAGGGGCGGGTTGGGTTGGTATTTTTAATAACCATTAGGATGCGGGCTTTTCAGGCTTTGCCGGCTTGTGGCGCGGAGGCCGGGTTGGTGCATGGGCGCCTGGCAAACAATTGGTTATGTGATTTTGTTATTTAGTATTTTGAATTTAATGGATTATAGATATGTAATTTACTAATTTTGTTATTTTGTTTTTTACTTATTTAGTATTTTAAGTATTTTGAATATATTAATGGATATGTAATTTTGTTATTTGAAGTATTATGAATTTAATGGTTTATTTGTCGAAAATTCAAATAATTGATAATAAGTAAATAATAATTTAAATAAACCCAATTTTTGCGGGCTAGCCCGTTTTGCCCGCGGCCTTACGCAGGGCGAGTTGGGCTAGTAATTTTTAGGACCGTCACATTCGCGGGCTTTCCCACCCCACCCTGCTTTCACAAGAAGCTTTTCGTCCTTTCCCGCCCTTGGCCCGTTTGAGAGCTCTAGGAAAGTGTAGGAGACTGGGAGGCCGCTAGCGGGCATAGCCCCGAATAGCTAGCTGAAAGAGAGGAGCTCGTAGCTGAACAAATTGGTGATGAAGTGATGCCCTCCGTTTTCGGGCAACGGGACGCCACTGAAAAGGCTTCCCAATCGGGTGAAGTGAGCTCTGATATCCCGTTGGCCCGAAGAAAAAAGAACTCTGGCCGACCAAGAGATGTGGCCACTTCCTCGGTCAGCGAGCCTGATTGGTCGATGAATACCGATGGGAGCCAATATGAATGGCCTCCTTGAATACATCGGTCAAGGTGACTGATTGGCTTACATCTCTGTGCATGGACTCCAAGGATTATAGAGCAGACAAAATGGATCTGCCTGCGGACATTGAGCTATCCTAAGCGCTCGGGGATGGGCTCTTATTTTTTGTTGACTTCTTTCACGTGGGGTTGCGTCTACTCTTGGAGCTATTTTTTGTTGATTTTTTATGAAGACCAAGGCGATGCCTTCTGATTTAATGCTGAACAACCGTTCATCCGAGCAATAATGGCCTATAACGTGGCATGTCGCCTATGCTATGCTTTGAGTCGGACATGTACCTCTTCCGTAAAGTCTTTATCTTTAGTCCGAGCACTAGTGGTCGGATTGGGGTCATGTCGAACTCGAGCTTCTTGAGGCTCTTGAGCGATGTTTCGAAAAAAGTTGAGGCCTTGGACAATAGGGTTCTAGTAATTGATTCCCGGGTGGGATGGCCGCTAAAGCCTACGACGAGCAATGACGTGAAGGTCCCCAAGGTTTCTAAGCGAGACTTCAGCTCTAGAGATGGTGCACGGTTTCTGGCACTAAAGGCCGCCCTCAAAGTTCGCGAGGAAAATGAGAAACGGGTAGGCCAAAAATTTATGATCAATTGGAAAGAGCTGGTCTGTAACCCGCGGAACCTATGCCTGACTGGTGTACTCAGAACAAATCTACCCGGGATATAGCCTGTTTTGATTCATGGACCTGACGCTATTCATCTCTACTAGGGTGATTGTCATGAGATGAAGTTTAAGGATGATTGCTCCGAGTGTAGGTTGCTCGTTGTTAGGGCACCTATTTTTGACGCGAACATCGTTACTTGCCTACTTTTATAATTTATTCCTTGTCTCGATCATATTTTGCCTTCAATAACTGTACTGATCTTCACTTGTTTTTACTCCAGGGATGAAGTCTCTTGCATTGCTCAAAAACAGGAGGGGTTAGGCCGACCAACGAAGTCGCTGATCTAAAGGCCAAGGAGCCTAAGCACTTACCCAAGGTCCCTTTTGGCCTTTTGGCCAAGAAAAACACTACAGCGGGAAAAACTATTAGCCCAGCTGAAAAGGATTATGTTCCTGCCTCTTCTGCCTGTGCTCGCGTGGAGACCATTAAGGCCAAGGCTGCCAAGGCCACCGTGGCTGCTGCTGCTAAAGCCACTGAGGTCGTCGCTACCAAGGCAACGGGTAAAACGAAGAGGGACTCCCCTCCCCACTCTGACCGTCCCTTGCGTCACCGCGACACGAGTTCTGAGCTCACTTCTACCACTCCTCCACCTGCCAAAGATAGCATCACATCATGGAAGCGAGATGGCTTTGAGATGCCCGCCACTATTAGCACCGTGTCGACCCTTGTGAATGAGATTAAAGGTGGTGCCCCCATGCTCAAGGGTATCAATCTAAATACCTGACAGAGTCCTGTCGGCTTGGTGGGCAAAGACATCGTCAAACGGGCTCTTCATGACGACGTCATGCTTGATCGAAAAACTGCGGGTCATGTGATGGTTGGACACGTCCGACTTTATTTGAGCGAGGTAAAACTGGTTATATAGTCTTATGTTTGTTTTTGTGACTGTTATTCTTGCTCGATTTCTTCCTGACCATGCTTTATGTTTGCTTGTAGATTGCCTCCACTTGCACCAACCTTTACAATAGATATAGTGAGGAGAAACAGGCTCGCAAAAAGCTGGAGTCCGAAACCGCTAATCGGGAGGCTTTGCTGAAGAAAAAGCTTGATCAATTTTCTACCTTGGTCGATCAGCTGAAGGAGCAGGAATCTACGGCTAAGAAGAGAGAGGCGAAGCTAGTTGCTCGGAACATTTTGTTGGTCGCTAAGAACGGGGAGCTGGCTTCTGAGAAAATTGTGCTCGTTGAAAGTGTAGATTATGGCTGAGGCGCTGACCCTATAAGTCATAGTTGTAGAAAGAGCGCGATGCTCTTAAAATGCTAGAAAAAATCAGCCTTGGGCCGTTTGATTGATGCGTAGGATATCTAGGCTTGATTATATGGATTAGATTTCTTCACATCCTACCTAAGAACACGAAAAAACACCTTAGTTGGAGTGCAAGTGTTGGAATATGCTTCCTGATAATTTAGTTATCACTTTGCATATTCTATTTATATATTGATTTGCGTGCCCCCATTACAAGTGAGTCATCACGAGTGGCTGTGCTGTCTGCATCTAGCGTGGCAACTCGTGTTGATATCACATAGGTCTTAGATTAGTGCAACTGATCAAGTCCTACCTTCCTATATGATGATTAAAACATACTAGCACTCAGATGCAATTTCCGCAACCTAAGATTCCAGCTATGTCAAAAAAGCCTTCGTTGATAAAGATCGAACATCCTTAGACTCACCACACCTGTAGACATGTTACAAGTTAAACCGCCACACCAAATAACATTAGTTCTCATGAATCTAAGACTTGTTTCCACGGGCTCGAAGCATTCCACCCAAGCAGACTTAAATTACGCATAATGTTACGAGAAAAGTCAAGTTACCAAATCAAGTCAAATATTTCAAGCCTAAAAGCCCCGACATACTTACGCCTACAAGACTTCTTCTCAAGTAGTCCGTTAAAGTCAAAAACAATTACTTTATGAACGTACTTCACCCGACGCAATAAATGTATTATCGACCTACTCTTCGAGACTTATCAACACACCGACTGCACAACAAGTTCCAAGATCTACATGACTAAATCTCCGCCCCAAACAATCAAAGATCTTATGGTCAAAGATCTCTATCCGATAGACTTCAACCACCACATCTCTAAACGGATAGAAACTTCAAGTCTTCATCTCTCAACGATCATATTGACTCCCGTCTATATAAACCCTCTCTCTTGCCCAAATACATATATATCCGAGATATCCAAGTGACATCAAAATACGGATGATGAGCAATCTAGTAACTCAACTTACTCAAGAACTTCAAAGAAAGAGATCATCAATCGAGATCGTTTTCACTAACGTGATCTGATCTCAACTCGTATTGCAAATAATCCTCATTCAGTATCTTAGAAACACTTTGGATTGCTAGGAAGAAAAGCTTTAGAAGAGAAAGAGATTGATCGAAACTTCAATAGACAGATTAAGATTCGAAGATTGATGTTAGATAATGTACGAATTTAAATGAAGAGTCGTCAGAGATATTGCATTCATATCTTCGCATTTGTATTCCAATACAAGTGTCGTTGATTGTGCAATATTCAATCATCATGGAAGGATCTAGTGTTGTACTCAATCGCTCGATAATTTTATCCGAATCGACCTTGAAAACCTCTTCTTCTCATACGCTCGTCTCCTATTGCCCTCATCGCTTAAAGATTCTTGAATGGATAATTAAGTAAGGATTGTGGCTTGGGAAGACAAAACCAGAAACTGTACATAGATTATTTAGACTAATGTAATATGTAATTTATCTTTGAATAAATTCATATGTTCTTACAAATACGTTATCTCTCAGCCCTTATATATTTTTGAACCTTTTATAAATGATTTATCTTTAGCAAAGTCCGTAACGATTACCCACCCGACTCAATGCGAAATCCCAAGGTCGTGTCCGTCAAGACAAGCTAAAGATGGACAAGCACCAAGCTAAGCATAATGGTGCGAGTCAACGATGAGCCAACAAGCTCGAATAGGAAGGTAAAGCCATAACGGCAATACGGGAACAACCAAAAGCTAAAATCATGGAAGCAAATCATAAGTGGAACCCAAGCCTTTAATCCTAAACAAAGGAACGCAAGGCCGAGAGATAACTATCTCTATTGACAAATCTATGACTCGGTGGACGCAACATCACAAGACGGCAACAAACCATCATCTAAGGCAAACCTAAGGCCGAATCAACAAAATACCAACCCGATAAACAACACCTCAACAGCTATAACATGCCGGAGGGACAAACTAACTAGAAGAATAAGAGATTAAACACTAACATCTAAACCAATGTCTCTCGACTAAAGTTGTTGGAGATAGAAATAACAATAACACAATACTAGAGCATGCGAGCTAAAACCTTGCTCTGAAAAGACAACGGAATAAACTTCTAATTAATACAACTACTCAAACAAGTCGGCTCCCAAAAATAAACGACAATAAAATACTAACATAACTACCCAAGTAAAGTTTACATAACTTTACATCCAGTGTCTCACAAGATGATAATACAATAATAATAACAATAACAACTCCAAGCTATTGCTCTAACACCACCTCGCTATCCAACAACACCGGTCGGCAACGCGCACTAACGAGCTTATCGCAAAAACTAAGGAAAACAAACACACGAAATGAGTCATAATGACCCAAGAAGTTACTAAATGCAATCAGTATGGCATAGCATGGCGTGGCATGGCATAATGCACAAGCAAGTATAAAATCATGGAATCTTAATAGCATACCAATAATAAACTTGTATTAAGTCACCAAGTAACATAAACTTCATAAACCACTTAGCCCATTATCTTTCATATAAGTGCTTATAGTAAGCCATATAAGGGATAGAGAAGATACCAATTAGTGTCGCTGTGTTGCTCCCGCAATACACACAATGTTATATCGGTTCGTGACACAATGCACGTGATTGTTACATCGACACGCCCGAGCTGGTTACGCCTCAAAAAGACGCCTTTTCGCCTCGATTAGCATAATCCATTCGCCTATTGGTTACGAGATGGGCTAACTTCCCCACCGGGGCCAACAAATGGAGTGGTGTGTGAGGTCCTTGCATGGCGATCCATAGCGAATACGAACCTTACGATTCGTATAGGCGATGTATCGCCCTACCCCGACGTAAAAACCAATCCAAATAATGCCACTGGCTTTAATGCAATGCACAAATAGATATTTACTCGCATGCTCAACAAGAATCAAGACCGACCATAGCGGACTTATCAAATCAAGTAGGACATAAAGCTCTACACACCAAATTAACAATGCACATATTTGCACATACTTCACAAATCCAACTAACTTATAAGTTTAGTCAAAGAACCACATAATGAGGTACTCATAATCATCAGGTTATCACCCAAACGAAAGTAGCATATAAGCTCAAGAAATCACAACATAAGGTCTAACATAGTCCTCTACTCGGGATTAAACCAAAGACTATTATTTAGTCTAAGAACAATCATAAATCAAGACTTAGCATTTTCACTTCACTTAAAGGTACGCCGGGACTCAACCATAGTCCCAACTCATATATATATCGACTTCTTCAAAGCCAATCTCAAGGGTATCAAAACTAAGTCGGGTCATAACCTCGCAAGTTCTTTGATGTGCACGCCGACCAAATTCCCTAAGAGAGAACTCATTCAAATAATCATTTCTTAAAGATACACGAGATCATAGGTTGGTCTCTAATGCTCCTGTGCTCAAACGAGCACGCTCTAAGTAAATCCCCAATAAGCCTCTATATCGCGGTGTCACAAATGGTACACAATTCAAGATGCTCTGCACTTACAATCAAAACCAACCCAACCCGAACATCGTAGGATTTTAACCTAAGGCTCACCATCATAATATTAAACCTAAAACGACTCCATTGAGTCTTAATTATCACACATCAATAAATACCTATTTCATAAATCCCCAAATTAACACATCATTCACACTTATAACAATTTTTCCCAAAAATCATTCGGACTAGATTCCTAAGATTTAAATCCATAGAACTCAACATAATCATATACCCATTTTATAAATCACATAATCTCAATTAAATGGTCATACTCATATTACCTAGTAAGATCACACATCCAAATTCCCAAACTTATGCATACTTTCATAATAAACCCAAATGAAATGTAAACATGATTTCTAGCATACTCACAATTCTAGAAACACAAGATGAGGAGTAACAATATACTTCAACAATCATAGAAGTCATCCTACATATGCTTTTAACAAGTTCACATGCTCAAATCACAAGTTAAAAAATCATACAAAGCAAGTATGTGTACTCATTGACCTCAAATAGCATAGAGTTTGTTTTCCTTAGGATCAATGAGTACAAAATCAAAAAGAGAAGAAGTAACTTACTTGTATTCTACACCCAAGAAAGCAAAGGAAGAAAACTATTCGGTTGAAAGTGATCTACTCTTCAAGCTCTACACTTTTTGTGGAGGTGGCTTGAGCAAATGGAGGATGGATCATGGAGGAAGAAGATGAGAGCTTCAAGAAGCCATGGTAGAAGCTTGGAGAAGAGAAATCCCGTTTTTGGAGAGTGAGGGTGAGAAATGAGAGTCAAAACATCAGGTTGTGGCTTATATTTGGTTAAAATCTGAGTGGGACAAGTGTCATGATATTGTGGTCTCATAAAATCTGATTTTTGGCTTGTTTAATTGATCACTAAAGCACTCTTAATCCATCCTTAAAACTTGTTAGAGATGTTAGGACATAATTAATGAGGAGGTTAGGGAGGTTTAAGTGGGTTTAAAAGGTTTTGAATAGGTGTTTAGGAGCAAAATTGTAAAACAAAGAAACAGAGAAAATTCCATTAGGTGCAACCAGACTTGAAAGTGGCATACTCACACACTATGGGCGCGCCTGGACTTCTGTAGCTTATGTTCATTTTGCAATGCTCACATTGTCCCGCGAAATGGTGATCGAAGGTGATGCGAAAGCATGGTCCAAATTTCTCGAACTTGGTTTAAACATGTCCTAAATGGTCCCAAACTCATGGGCAACCATTCTAAGGTCTAACCCAACTCAAAAAAAGTTGGAAACACACCCGAACAACTCCCGAAACAACTCGGAGCGAAACCGGGAAGAGGTGCAACAACGTGCAACCTGAACGACGAATGAACTAGCAATTGAACGAAAGCAATGAAAGGGGACTTTAAGGCAAGTCTAAGGGCTAATGAAGAAGCTTAAATACTTCTAGGAAGTTGAACAACAACTAGGGAAATAAGAGTCCCAAAGGAGAGACGATTACGCCGACTCGATTCCCGAACTACGCGATAGAGACGAGCACTATCTCCAACGCTTCCAAATAATCGATAGACTTAAGGAACACCTCCAACTTGAAGTCTAATACATCTAAGCATGTTAATCAATCATCATATAAAGGTCTAGAACCAAACCGAGGTCACGAACGCAAAACGCAAGCAAACCCTCAATCGCGTTGCATTCTGACTATCATCGAGTCACGACTTGTGACTTTAGCAAGTCAACAACTATATGGAGTCTCTTAATAGTGCTTTGGTCTTAATGTGGTCTCTCATACACATCTAGACCCTCTCGCAAACCAAACATACAGTCGACAAAGGAAGAAGTGCAAGTATGACACGCAAACCGAGCTAACGAAGGAGCGGGGTGTTACAAAGTCATTCTCTAATTGATTTCCTAAACCTGCATTTGAAAGAAGAAACAAGTGTGCTGTTGTTCTAAACATATATTCGTGTACAACCACTTATGACTTCTCCAAATCATAGCCTCTTTTACCTTCCTTATTTGCTCAAACCTTTTAACAAAGGCTTTTGATTTGACTAGCAGTTTCCTGCAGAGTTTGCTTAGAAAGCAAGTCTACCGATAGCTTCTACCGGCAGACATGCTCAACTCGATAAACTGCAATTGCCATTTAAATTGTGCTTTATTTATATCCAAAAGAAAAGTTTTTAAATTGGCATCATAGGCTATTCACCTCCCCCCTCTAGCCTATTTGAGCATTATTGTGGACCAATAGCAAGGCTTGGCCTCGCAAAACCACTCCGGCATGAGATTAAGTATCGTGTGAAAGTCAAAAAACAATTTGACAAAGATTTTAGGTTATATATAATGTGTACCTTGTTTAGGGGTTATGGATGGGTATTTATAGGCACCATAATGTCATAGAATCCGTCTAGGATTCACTTCAATAGTTACCTTGCATGTTTAAGAGGAGACTTCTAAATTGCAAGCATGATAAGCGGCTGGCTGCGTGAATGTTGGAGCAGATATGACAAGTGCTCTACTCAGATAAGAAAACCTTTGACTTGTTTTGTAGAGAAAGTTTTTGAGATTCCCTGCTTGATGCTTTCCCAGGCGAGCATGGCTCTGCTCAGCTGCACGATGCAAATCTGCTAATGATAAGTGTGATCTCCGAGCAAGGCCCTATGGTCGGGCAGGAAGGCCCTTGCTCGACCAAACTTAAACATGATATATTGATGATCTCTACTCTGGTAACTTGCTAGCTCTACCCGTTAGGCTTGTGGATCCCACACTACCTAGCTCGTGACTAACACGTGATAATCGCTCGTGCTTTGCTCGTGATCGGGTTTGGGTTGGGTACATCAGTTTTTAAAATGTTTTCTTAGAGTAAGATTCAAAAAAACTTATAATTGTGAGAGGTTCGTAGGGATAAAATGGCTCATAAGGGAAAAAATGGTTAATGGAAGGAAAAAAATTAAATGAAAAGAAATAATTAATGAATTGTGATTGGTGCAACCACGTAAAAAATTGTAAAGTGATTTTACTATTGTGGAGAAATGTTTGTGAAAAGATGAGTTTTTTACTTTTGATGTGGAAGCTAACTTGGCAAATAGAAAATTTTGAAAAACTTTTTAAAGGTTTATCCACTGGAGATGCGCTTATAAATATAAGAGAAATTCATTAATAAAATTCAAGTAGTAGCGAAAAAGCCGCAAAACGGACGGGCGACCAACCAAATTCACGGGCGCGGACCAACCCGAAAATTTGGCGGACCGAAACACGACCAACCCAACCCACCTGGGAACCCATGTTAGGTGGAAAGAGGATTTAGAAGGAGTTAAAGGACACTATGGTTGCCTTCAAGGATTTGAGGGCCAAAACGAACCAAAATTCAGGAGGACTTATGGGAACCTCACGTGTATTAAAATACTTGCAAAGAACAAAGAATAACCAAAGCTAAAGAAGTGTGATTTTCACCACAATTTTGATTTTTGATTGAAGTATATATACATATATATATATATATATATATATATGTGTGTGTGTGTGTGTATATATATATGTATATTATAGTAGATAAAAATAGGCGGACCAACCCGCCTTGACCCGTTTGGGTCTAAAAAAGCCCGCCAAGGGATTATTTTTAAAACAACCCACCTTAGACATCTAACAAATTTCATAGGGCCAAAACGAACCAAAATTCATTATGTAGAAACTTGCATATTTTAGATTTAGTTAAACTCATTAAGTTAAAACAGCTAGTCTAAAATATTTACTTAAATCCCTTAGGATATTTTACTTTGACTTTAGCAAGTCTAAATATATCTACTGAACCTTCAGCAGATAGTACCCACTACTGTTTACACAACAGTTGCCACCTAGACTTCATTAAGAAACCTTTTTTAAATAAAAGGGTTAATGACAATATTGGTTCCTCGATTATGGGCCATTCTCAGTAATGGTCCCTTAAGAAATTTTTATCAACTTTGGGTTCTACGAGTATTAAACTTTTACAGTGGCAGTCCTTTTGATGGATGTCGTTAGAGTAATACCGTTAAGCTACCCATGTGCATTTAACAAGGGCTAAAATTATTTTTTTAAACATAACTTATATCAAAATTTACAATCAATTCCCTAGAGTTTAAAAAATGACCCTAAGGCCTTCTTCCCCAAATGTTTTGGGAAAACCACCACTCTCCCCACCCCCACCCCACACCCACTCCCGCCCCCACTACTACATGACAACACCCAAATGAAATATTAGATGCACGTGTGTTGTTACTAAAAGAAAAGTAAAGTCATACCAGAGCAAAAGTACGGATCTGGAGGTCAGAAAATCCATAATTAAGCATGGCATTCAAAAAATCTTGTTCAATCTTATTCCTACAAGAATCGTTCCATGCTCTGCTTTCTCTCATTTTCTTAATTATGACTTCCCAAACTCCAAAAATTTCCTCCACAAGCATCATAAACCGCTTCCTTAACCTCTGTGGGTCCAATCTGTCAAAAACAGGATAAAAACCACAAATATTAGGAGTAGCCCTCAACTCCATAATCTCCCACATCATGCCCTTCAACCCACTAACCGCCCCTTTATCCTCGTCATTCAATTCAAGAAAATCGTTTGAGAAACAAATGTTCCCCGATATGTTAAACACCATTGCAAACACAACTTCCCCAATTTTCACTACTTTCCCTTGTTTGGCATCCAAGAAATTAATCAACTCGGCTACTTTCTTCTCTCTCAAGCAAGACTGTGAGTCAATGGCTTTAATCGAGTTCGTTCTGGCATATTGACTGGAGTGATTTCTAGTAATCGGAACAGTTAACGGCCCAAACAAGAGACATGGATTAAAATTTAGGGTCTGCCGCTTTGGGAAAATATCGAGCAGATAGTTAATGGTCATGGGTTTTAAGAATTTCGACTGCCGCTGCCGTAGTTGAGCCCATGACCAGGAGTTGAGTGCCGAGCTTGAGGGAGATGAGCGGGCCAGGGGTTTGATCGAAGTGGGTCAGTGAGATATGAGGCTTTTGCCTAGATGGTGTATGTTGCCGATGATAGGCCATGGATGCGGTCTTGGTGGAAGGTTTTAACTTTTGAGATTTACAAATTTACATTGTTTGATGATGATTAAAAGTAATAATGGTAGTAGGATGAGAAATATATGGGGAAATATATTGAAATCCCTTGAAACAATGGTATGGGTGTTGTCCTGTAGTAGTGGTAGTGGTTGTGGGGAGAGTGGTAGGTTTCCCAAAACATTTGGTGAAGAAGGCCTTAGGATCATTTTTAAAACTCTAGGGAATTGATTGTAAATTTTGAAATAAGTTATGTTTGAAAAAAAATCATTTTAGCCCTTGTTAAATGCACATGAGCAACTTAACGATATTACTCTAACGACATTCGTCAAAAGGATTGCCACTGTAAAAATTTAATACTCGTAGGACCCAAATTTGACAAAAAATTGTTAAGGGGTCATTACTGAGAACGACCCATAGTCGATGGACCAATAGTGTCATTAACCCTAAATAAAATATCTTATCTGCTTAAGTTTAGTCGCTAGCTGCTGCTGATACCTTAGTGTCAGCATCTACTTAATCGTTTAATTTATCTATCTGCTGAACATTGTACGTTGTTTGAACATTTGACATTCACGCTCTTATATTTAATTACTATTTGACCATCATATTTTTTAACAAAAGAAATATTCACAAAAGACTTTTTCTTTGTATGTCTTATCAATAGAAGACTTTTATGTATGTCTTAAATGTTCTACAGTATTTCATATTTACTAGCTAATGACCCTCTTTATTATTTAATGTTAGGAAATATTCTTTGTCTCTAATCCTCTGCAAGATCTCTATGCGTTCAATGAAAGATTTTCATCATCATTTTTCAAGAAATTCAAGATTCAACCTTGTTATCTCAAACGACTCCAAAAACTTGAAGATCTCTATAAAACGTCTGAAGCAAGGATTGAAGAAATAACCTTCGTAGAATTACGTGCACATAATTCATAAATCTTACAAATCCTCAAGCACAATGACATAGACAATACGTTGAAGCCTTCATTCGATTCAGAACTTCAATCTTTCTTTGAAGAGCTTCTTATCTCAAACACTTACTAGATAGTCTCTCATATATTAATATATTTCTAGTTCTTGTTAAAACAATCACAGTTTAAGATTGTTCCTTTATTTTTTCGAATCTTTAAGGAACATTTGATTGTTGCACGAGTTTGATTGTTTCTCAAATCATACTCCTTAAACACTGATTTTTGTTGTACACTGATCCGTTAGTGATCACTTAGAATATATAAAATCTTAGTACATTTCAAAAATCCAAGTTTGACCAACTTGGTAGTGGATATAACAATTTACACTATGAACCACTTCTAAATACTCTGTCAATTTTCTTTCGGCTGATAGAATGGCTTCTCATACTTAAGCAACTTCCATATACTTAAGTGTCAGTCAGTTACATTCTTGAATTATTTACTTAATTGTTTTTATGTATTGTCTTTCAATTCATCTCTTATATTAATTGATTTGCCTAAAACTTTTACTACTTAAACATATGTCAACAAGCTGACACAAAGTATTTTGTTCATCAGCTGATAGAATAGTTTTTCTATTTGCTGATAATTTATTATTTTCGCTGCCCCTTAAAGTTTTTAAAAGGCTATTCACCCCCCCTCTAGCCTTATTTTGTTGTCTACTGGACTTACAATATGAAAACTGATTTCTTCGAACTACTCCATTTGTCCCAAAATTATTGTCCTGCTTTCTTTTTTCGTCCATCCCAAAACAATTGTCTTGTTTGAAATTTTCCTTTTTAGGACAACACTTTACCACTTTACACTTACTTTTCCATTGTCATCCAGCGGTTAGGATATCTGGCTTTCACCCAAGAGACCCGGGTTTAATTCCCGGCAATGGAACCAAATTGATTCTACATAATTTGGTATTAGGTCGTACGTAGCGGATCGTAGGATATCTGGACTTATGTGTAAGGTGTGATCTTGATGAACTTGTCAACAAAACAGAGCCTTAGTGGGAATGCAAGGTTGGACCTCGCAAAACCCCTACGGCATAAGAGTAAGTCTTTAAGCTTTTAGTAAACAACTTGACAGAGTTTCGGTGTATAATGTGAGCGTACCTTTCAGATGTGATATTATGAGATATTTATAGCCTCAAGGGAGTGAAATCCAGACTTAATTATTATCCTTGCAAGATCTTAGGCCTTTATGGATTTTAATGTGGGTTGATCGCATAACAGTCGGAGTAATGGCTGAAAGCATGGGCTTGTGAATTATTCGTCTGCTCGGGCAACCCTGTTCTCTGTTCGAACACTTAGTTTTGTTGGATTTGTTGACTGCACAAAGATTCTTGGTCGAAGAATGTTAGTTGTCTCCAACGAGGCTGATCCTGCTCGGGAGACAACTATCATGGTCTTTGTATTCCTCATGGCTATCACGTGAAGGCCCATGTGTTCGGCACGTGACCAGGATTTGGGCCGAGCTCATCATCCTTTACTTTTTCATCCTACTTTAATTATGTGCCATATACACATGATCTTTTACTTAAACCGTGCGCCAAGTCAAATGTTAGTTGTCTCCCCACAATCTAGTCAAATGTGTGTTTCTTAAACTGTACGTCAAGTCAACTCATGCGATAATTTTGGGACGGAGGGAGTATAAACATATTTCAGAGGTCAAGGTTTTAATTGTGGGGGGGGGGGTGGTGTTACATGATAGAGGTGGTGGAATATTGTATAAATGGAATGGGTGATTTGCTTGTTGGTTTTTTGTCTAGGATCCATCTCAAAATCAATTGACTTATGAGAGGTGTGGTCCCAGGATCTCTATTAATTTTTGCTACGTTTAATTGTACCAGATATGAATTTAGCTTCTCAACAATGTGGGCAATGAGTTTGGATAATTGGATATGGTACTTGAGTGGTAGCGGTTTAATTTTCACATTAAGATGGAGATTGGGGGTGGGTGGGGTGACTTGTTAATTGGTCTCTCTTGACAAGGCGGTGATGGCTATGATCATGAATTGTTGGTCTTACTACCGTGATTTGGAGACTACCGTGAATTTAACACATCCATAAGTGGTGGTTGTTGGTAATAGTTATAGTGGAACTGAATTGTAAGTAATGAGAAGAAGAAAATGAAAATAATAATAATAAGATATCAACAAATTATAGATTATTTATTTGTCAAATACATTTTTAAGAATGTAATTTTTGTTGAGTTTTCAATTTTCAAAAAAATGATTCTTTTTTGAGCTTTTAAAATATTCAAACTATAGACGATCTTGACAATGTCCACAAAGGGGCATGTTTGTCATTTCATTGATCGCGTAATGGTCGCATGATCACTTTTTATTAATATTTCTAACGACAATTGTGCGGAAGGTGCTTTACCCTAATTTTGTATCGTATGGAGGCAAATCTATTTAAAAGGATTATGAAAATGCAAAACTCAAATCAGATAACCACAACCACTGGTTCCTCCTATTTTCCCATTTCTAAAAGGATTTGTTAAACTTGGACCCCAATCAAACATAATAGGCCAAATTACAATTCCCCCCCCCCCCCAATGTATCCACCTAATCTCATATATAGTACATCCCAACCTAAGGTTTGTTCCATAATGGTATCCTATGTTTCCCTTTTTTCCTATTTTCCACCCTAGTCGTTATGAACGTTAAAAAAAAGGTAACGGGAATTAACATGTCATGTCACGTGAGGGTTATTTTGGTCTTTTTTGTTATCGTAACTAATTAAGGAGTAAAACCTTAAACTTTTAATTAATGATATATATTATACTATATTACTCCTTTCGTTCTGGGCAAAGAATCCATGTTTGAAAGTCAAACTTTTTAAGAAATATAACATTTTTAGTTGTTCATTAGTAATAAAATGACACTTTTATTCATTAATTTTCGAAAGTGAACTCTTTAAGTAAAACATTAAAAAATGGAATAGTAGACTCTTTGCCCTGAACGGATGAAGTATATTATAAAAAGTAAAACTCTAATCTTTATCATCACCTACACCCTCTCTCTCTCTCTCTCTCTCACTCACTCACTGTAATATCCCAACCCCACATCGGGTAGATGTGAGACTTGTGTTTGATTTATAAGGTAGTCATGTGCTACTACTAGGCACCAACATCATCCATGGACTTTTGGGTTGGCTTGTGGTGGGCCTGATGACCCAAGGTGTTGCGTGCTCAGTCGGCCAGTGTGTGGACTACACGTAGCGGACCGGGCTCGGGTCGTTACACTCACACACATACACAATACTAGTGCCCCACCACTATTTGATATCCCAGGGTCCCAACCGATGCATAAATAACGCAAGATATAGCCTAAGAAGCTATGGCATAACGATTGAAAAGCATGGAGCGAAAAAGATAGGGACATGTAACACATCTTCATTGTTCCACCTTCTTCTCTGCAAAGCTCAGTTGCCACCAATAGCACCACCAATTCAACATCATCATCCTCCAAGTCATCAACCAAATCATTTTTGTCATTTCCCTGTTTCCTAAGCATCGTCGTGACCGGTGGAAGATGAAATCAAAAACTCAAAACTGAAGTCGGACATGGGAAAGAGTCAATTTCTTGCTATTGCTAGTATTATCGCCATCAATGGCAAAATCAAGTTTGAGCTCGTCACCGTCAATGGCGGATCGTTGGCAATAGAGTCGTTCTGAAGACCAGATCTCACAATCATTGTCTCCATATATCTCTATCGCCTCTTAGTCATTTGATTAACTCAGCCAAGGTTCATATCTCATCGTCGTCGTCTCTCTATATTAACTATTCTTTTTTTGGTTAGATGATCATTGGTGCTATTAACCATGAAATTGATAAAAAGGTATGGTTGATTTAATGTCAAATCCAGTTAATCTTTGGCCCGAGTTGGGTGTTTGAAGATGACAGAGAATTAAGAATGCAGATAAACATGGATGTATGAAGATTGGTGAGGGGTCAAAGATGAGATTGAGAGATGGAATTTAAATGACCTCAATACCCATGCAGCCTATGTCTAAAAGACTAAATTAGCCTTCACGTGACGTCCACATGTTAATTCCCATTACTTTTTTTAATGCTCATAACGGTCGGGGAGGAAAATGAGAAAAAAAGTAACGTCAGATACCATTTATGAGATAAACATTAGATTTGGTGTATAATGTGATTATGTGGATACATTGGGGAGAAATTGTAATTTGCCTAGCATATAATATTGAGTTAAAGTTACTTGGGGCACAATCTAATTGGATGACCACCAGACTCATTTTTCAATTTTTAAATTAAATAAATTGAAACAAGCAAGTCTAATGGCTTAATTCAGTTATTTGACCGAATTTCTACGTGGAATGATCCATTTTGGACCATTTAGCGGGATCTATTATATTCGACTCCTAGCAGTACAATTTCCTTGTGTCAGAACTCATAAACGGTTGTGAGCTAAGATTAGTGTTACTTACCAAAAAATAATGTCATCTTCACACTCTTTATCTTATTAAATCATAACTCGGCACGTGTCCTTGTAAATAAAGACATATGTATTATTTGGTAATCACGATTAAGGCTAAATATAATTAATAAATCGAATTTCTTGACGTTTAATACGTAATAAGTGATTTGGACTAATAAATAAGTTACCCGAATAAAGTCCTTATCCACTCATTAATTATGTAAAGGGGAAATGTGGTATTATAAGTGCTCTCGCTTAAAAAATTTAGAACAAATATTTTTAATTACAAAACTACACTTGATATACAAGTGTGGATTAATAGTAAGTATGCTAATAGTACTGAGACCAATAATAGTGTTTATTCATATCTGACTACCAAACAAGCTCATAGTAAAACAATAAAGACACATGTAAAGTTAAAATTCAACTAGTATTTCGCCTTGTGCGATGCATGGATTTAATATCATTATAAATAAAATAAGAAAACTTTAATGATTATAAAATAAAATTGAACTCCCTTTCTGATGAGTGATGAACCACAATTTATCACCTAATCTTACACATACTGGAAAAAGATGTTACAACTTATGAGCATCATAGTAATAGTAATTTAACATTATGGCTTTATTTATCGGTCTACATCCACCAACTAATTTTGTAAATCGTTAAACTCCTCTCTTTTTACATTCTAGTAAAGTTAATCTGAATATAATATATGTTGATTCACGTGTATAAAAATATATGCCACATTAAAAAGCAAAAAATAATAATATAACATGAATTTGAGAATGCATGAAGTTCCAAGTTGCTATTAAGCTTCCCTAGGAAATCTTAATTTTAATGGGACATTTTTTATTTACAAAAAAAGGGTTAATGTTTAACAAATTGCCTCTTCAAAATCATTTAATTCAATTCCTTTTGAGGATAAATATATTAGCACTACATTGTATATTCTATTGTGCTTGAGACAACTTAATGCTAGTGTTCTAAATTAATTATGGACTCTATGTGTTTTTATTGCCGAAATTATTAAAACGTTTATGCAAGATTCAAGATATATATTAATGATTTGTTTTCTATATTTGAACATTCAGTGTTATTTAATTTTCCTCTATTTAATTTTTTTATTTCAGTAAAGTAAGTTAAATGTTCATGAAATAAATCCAAAGTTAACAGATGAGAATTTTTTTTAAAAATGATTTGATATAATACATATATATAATTTTAATTCGTAAATATTTTTAGATATATGATGAAATAAACTCCAACATTTTGAAATGACACATTTAGATAAATTATTTGAAAATATCATATTTCTGATGTTTATTTAAAATATTAAATACAATATAGTTCAAATGTTGTTATATACTTGTTACATAAAATAAGAAATATACTTTTTTACGATATGATGCAAATTTTGTTATTCAATCTCTTGTATGTGTTGTTTATAGAAGATTAACCCTTACCAAATATGGACTTTTACATGATTATTTAAAACAATAAATTCAATCCAAATCAATTTTCAAAATAAAATGCATAATAATTTTTTTCGTTTTATTATATTTTTTTAATTCGAATGAAATTTATAAGTAATGTAATAAAAGCTTTATTATGTTAGTTTAGGACTGGTATTCATTTAATTCGAATGAACATTATAAAAAAATAGTTTTTTTTTTAGTTTCACACTTGCTTTGTTATATTAATGTTGTATCGTGTTAATGATTTATGATTAGTATTCATTTACTAAATTTAATATGCTATTAAAAAGCCATTTTTTTCATCAAAGAATCCATATAAATTGTTATGTTTTTATTTCAATTAATCATTTAGTTTGAATGAAGTTATTATTTATTTTTAATATGTATAGTAGCATGCTGCCTTGATTCCTAAAAACAAATTTATTGTGAAAGTGAAAATAATCAAAACAATTTTTTTTTAAAAAAAGTACTGCAAGTTAGAAACATAAGTAAACATTAAGAAAATTGCATTACGCACCTGAAATGAAAGATTATATAACTATTTAGCTTTAACTTTAGCGCTCATTGAGCCTTGGTTGGCCTAACATGAGAAGTCATTTTGCAAATATTTTTTTTACTTGGTGAACATTACGATGTTCATCAAAGGAATATCAACTAATTTATATTGGATTAATTATTGAAATCCAGTTGATAATTAAATAGCCATGAGACTATTGATCTTCCAAAAGCGTGCATGTACAACATCCGAAATTAATCCCGCCTGTTGTTATATATTTTTTGATTTTGATGTTGTATTCAATTATTGAAATAAATAATTACATATTATTTACTTGAAATATTATTGTAACTTAAGAAACTGATAATATTTTTATTATAATATTTAATGAAAGTAATTCATCTTCATTTGATTAATATATATGCATTCAATCGACTCAAAATAAAAGATAAATTCAAACATTTTTTTTTGTTTATGTATCATTTCAATAATAATACTTCCAACGCAAATTTATTCAATAATTATGATCATTTTGATTTTTCATTTACCATGAAAAAAGACAAAAATACACAATAAAAATGTTGCCATTTTTAAAAAGTCCATTTTGACGGAAACTTTCCAAATGGTGCACCATTTTTTAATTAGTGTTAGACATAAAGTGGATCAGAGAGAAAAGGATCGTTAATAACACGCTCGGTTGAGTCGCGTGACCACCATCTATCTTATCAAGATAAAACTTCCTTCTCCAACACAAATTAGGTGTTGTGTACAAAAACTTTATTCTGGTGGATTGAGTTTTAAACCAAATCTTTACATTTCCCCGTATTACCCTCGTCCCTCGTATATATTCACGACTTTACTTTTATATTTACCCCCATTTATTTTTCTCGCACAAAAAACAAACCCTAGAACACAAATTGCAAATCCTAAGCGGTGTCCTCGACGGAGGGAGCGATCAATAGAAGAAAGAAATAGATTCTGGGATCGTAAAAAGTCGCTAATTTCGAGAATTGGTTAGTGATTCTCGATTTCTACTGTTTCAATTTTGTTGTTTTAGAATTGTTAATTGCTGATTTAATCAAGTTGTTGATTTTTGTTTATATTTCTTTTTGAATCTAATTTTGTAATTCAGTCACGAATTGATTCAATTTCTAAACTTTCCCCCAATTTTTGAGTCAATTAGGTTTTTTTTTTTTTTACAATTTTTTTTACTGGTCATTGTTTGCTGTATTAGTTTAGTTTAATTTTTTTTTTACTTCACGAATTTGATCATCTTTTGTTCTTATAGATGAGGATTTTGTTGTTAATTCTATTTGTATGTTTTGAGTGATGTTTGTTGTTTGTTTGCTTACCAATTGGTAAAGTTATGACATTCGTTAGATCTTTGATTTGTTACCTTGTTTGTTGGGGATAAAGGGGTTATTTCTTCGTACAACATGAATATATATGGATAGAAGTAAATTTAACAGGTAATATATTTAGCTTTAAGGACTACATATCTCATGTTTATTGTGGATATGTGAAAATTTAGACATTCTTTTGACTAAGAGCGTCTTTCTTCTGCATTCTTCCCATCAGATTTGGTAACAGTCTTTTGATCAGTTCTTGATCTTGATCAACGTAATCTTTTGTGTGATTTCAAATATGGTTGGTTGGCTTCAGATATCTGTTTGTTTTGTTTACTTTTTTGGTGCTTAAACTGTTTGTATAGAATGAATTTGTTGTTTATTTATTTTTTCTGATGAAAAATTCTGACACTCTTTGTTACGATATGACAGATTTTGGTTGACTGGATTCTTAATTTACATTCGTGATGAGGTTCAAAAAAGGGAGCAAAGTGGAGGTTATGAACAAGGAGGAGATGTCTATCTCATGGCGTGTTGCTGAAATAATCTCTGGTTATGGAAATACTTACAGTGTGAGGTATGATGGTTATTCTGTTGCAGAAAGTGACATGGTTGTAGAGAGGGTGTCAAGAAAGGTTATTAGACCTTGTCCCCCTCCTGTGCAGGCCGTAGAGAGTTGGGTGGCTGGTGATGTTGCAGAGGTGTTTGTTGATAACTCATGGAAAATTTCTACAGTGTTGAAGGTTGTGGGTGCAGATTTCTTTTTGGTAAGGCCACATGGGCTAATCCAGAAATTCAGGGTCAACAAAGCGAGCATCAGGATGCGGCAGTTTTGGGAAGATGGCAAATGGGTCTTAATAGGAAAGGTAATTATTATTACTTGGTTTACTCTGATTAACCTTACTATTGTGCAATAAATTTATATTTTATTTTATTTGTATATGGTAAATGTTTTCTGAGATTGTTGCAGTGTACTCCTTTTAAAGCATGTTAGTTTTGGCTTGATTAACGTAAAAGAGCTTTTTTTATGAATAAAGAAATCTAAGTTTCATTTTGGTCAAATGTGACTCTGGTTTAGAAAAATTGATTTTACTTTCTACCTCTCACATAGATGGTCGGGCCTATGATTTTTAGTGTTCCTTTTGTACCATGTACCATTTGAGATTTTCCTCTTTTCGTTTTCCTGTTTTATCTATCTTTTGTAAATCTGGTGTCCAGATTATGAAATACTGCAACTTTCTTACTCTGGATTTCTTACATTGATCTGAGTTATAAACAACGTATAGATGCCCTGGAATTTCACGCGCCCGCGCGTACACATACACGTGCTGTATGAATATATTTGTTTGATATTAGCTCTCGCAGTCTCGCAGTCGCGCAGTCGCAGACTTCATAATCATTCTTTTCCATGATTTATTATGTTTTTTTGATGATGAGTGTGAGTTATTCAGTTTCTTGTATATTTGTCTCATGTTGGCTATTGTATACAGGGCTCCGACAGTTCTGGAGATGTGAAGTTCAGGAATTGTTATCAGAAGTTGAGCTTCCAAGTTCCACAAGTTATAGCTATGGTCAATAAGCAAGGAGGAGGTGACTGCCTATCTATTCAGAATGATGGTGCATTACAGGAGCCTCATATTATCTCGTCGAGGAAGCCGAAGAGAGCGACCCCTTATTGCTCATCTCTTCTCGACCCGCATGCTGGAAATGCTAAGAAATTTAGAGCTATTGGGAAGGAAGGTAGAAGTCAGCGAGTCCCAGCTCGGTTACTGGAAAAGGTAGATGCTGTTGCTTACCCACGAGATATTCTGGGTGAGAAATACATGCAACCTTCCTTAAACAATTGTTCAAATGGTTATTATGAAACGGAGAGAAGAAAATCAAATGGTGTTGTTGGCTGTTCTCTTGCAAGAATCTCAGACCCTAATGAATCTGAAATTGATGAGTGCTCTGTTGGTAGTTGTAGTGTTGTTAGTGAGAGTCCAAATAAGATTTCTAGTCATCTTGTAGCAGTTACTTGTCAAGAGGCAGATACCCTATGTAGTGATGCAGAGTCCTTTCATGGTTCACGGGAGGAGCAAATTTGCTCACCTCCTCTCGAGGAGGACGTGGTGGAAAGTATTCATAGATTAGAGTTGCATGCCTATCGCTCCACATTGGAGGCTTTATATGCTTCTGGCCCCCTAAGTTGGGAGAAA
Organism: Codonopsis lanceolata; assembly: GCA_013146195.2. Taxonomy (NCBI): domain Eukaryota; kingdom Viridiplantae; phylum Streptophyta; class Magnoliopsida; order Asterales; family Campanulaceae; genus Codonopsis; species Codonopsis lanceolata. The sequence continues at coordinate 174,605,743 of CM028377.1, forward strand.
GAAGCATTATTGACCAACCTCCGCATTAGTCTCCATATTTCAAATGATGAACATTTGATAGAGGTAAGGAACTTGATTTCCCACAGAGCTGGTTACCTTAATTAACAGTAAATAAATGGGATTTTCTTTTTCCTTTTAGGATAGGATCTTGGGTTCTCATAGTTAATGGCAATAACATTGTAAGAAGTCTGATGAATTGTATATTTGATAGCATTTTTCTTGATCATCAAATTTTCAGTAGAAAGTTGGATTTTGTAACTTTGAACCTAATGTATCCAGTTCTTATGGAGAAATGAATATATTCAGTCATGTCTTGGCTTTGATTACTCTTTTGATTGTATTAAATTATGTAATAATTTTATTGAATAACTATTCAGAAATTAGATAGAGCTATTGTGCTATAGATAGCTGGCTGATAGTCAGGACTCAGGATACTGTTCCTGCTCTTGAAGCTAGTTGTATCTGTGCAATCTAGAGCTCATCAGAAGCAAACTCGTCATTTCCTATTTATCTTTGCTGTATTTTGATGTGTGCACTAATTGATGTGCTCAACCGGTTGAATACTATATTGATATCCCATGCTCTTGGTCGATACCAATTGTTCTTGGTTGGAAACTAGAAATAGCTTCAATTTCCTCCATACAATTTGGCAATCTTTGGGGATTATATATCAGGGATATTATTGACGAATCCCCTGTATTTTCCAGGGCCAGAATTGGAGGCATGAATCTTGCTTCCAAAGGTCCAAAGATGATTCTGGGGTTTGCGCCTCTCTTGGGAAAAAAACAGCAGGAGAATCTGTGCATCAACTTTCTACAGATAAGACAGCTAGTTTACTATTTTAGTTTACTGTTGTTGCCTGATGTATTTCATTTTAGGCCAACCTTGATCAGCCAGCATGTCTATTGCTGAAGGATGTGAAACTAAACATTGAAAAAGCTGCATTGATTATGGTCATGGAGAAGGTTTCTAGGCTCCTTTTTTTATCTGAGCTGCGGATCATGTAACTGTGATGCATGTTTGCTTCTCATGATTCCGGATACGTCGTTTTTTTGCATAATCGCACAACCACTTGATTGTTGTTCCTCTTTGAGTAATTCTCTGGATTGTTTGGTTTAAATTCCCGACCACATTTTTGTACTTATAAAACTGCATTAGATTTTGGTTAATTATTTGTCTGTATTGTCATTTAGATTCCCTTGTCTCTCTGCATATGAATAATAAATTCAAGGTTCAGTTTGGTGAATCGTTTTGTCCTATGTGATTTAGAGATTCTGATTTTGTTTTTGTTTTTGAGATGATTTCTTTTGAAAGATCAGGAAAGCTTCGTTAGAAAACTATTTTATCTGGGAAACACTTCTGGCATTATAGATTCTTTAAAGTGGTGCTCATTTGCAGGGAGCTGATGTATGCTTATTGTGAGTTTTTATTCTGAAGCTGAGAAACACACTGGTTATGGAAGTGGTGATGCATCTTTTGTTTGTCAGCCTTTAACATGTTCTATCAATATGCAGGTTCGATCGTTTACATTTTTCTCCAAGTGTGAAATCTGTATTTACATAGATAATACTGGTTTACAACTTTTTTTTTTAAAATATCTATATTACGAAGAAACTAGGTAATTGACTAGGGCTATTCAGAGGTCAGGATTTATTTTTTTTACTATCATCCTACGGCTGTCATTTATTTGGTTAACCTCCTCTTCTGGTTTTCCTTATACTGTTAGAATTATGTTTCCTTATAGAAACAACTAGGTAATTGACTAGAATTAGGTTTCCTTATAAAACAACTAGGTAATTGACTATGACTATTCAGAGGTTGAAATTAAATTATCTTTAAAAATTTAACAGTTGAAATTCACCTTCACATACACATGTGTTAGTAGTTATCCATTTTTAACCCCCTACAATTAATATTATGAGTAGTCATCCCTTTTTCTTCTCCCTATATTTTATCTTCATATTACAAAGTCGCACCCTGTGATTAGTCTTTTGAACAATCACTCCTTATAAAATATCAGTCCCTCAACTATCAAATGAATCAATGTACCCCCCAACTGTAATATTTTTTAACTATTCCAATAAAGACATATTCTACGACTTACTTATTATTTACGGTTTTACAGTTTTACATTTATTGTTTTATGGTTTTACCGATATTGTTTTACTTAAATTATTGTTTTAACGTGCATAACTAATCAATTTAATTTTAGTCCAGCGGTAAGTTTTGAATATTTGTATTTTAACTTTTTTTCTTTTTAATTATTATCTTAATTAATTTAATCAATTTAATTTTTTCCAACCCGCAATTTCGTATACAAATAAAAAAAAATCGTAAGTTTTGTAATTTGAAATGTTTGTTTTTTTCTTTTTAACTGTTATCGTAATTAACTTAATCAATTTAATTTTTGTCCGGCCCGTTTTTTTGTTCGGCAATTTAATTTTTTTTCCGGCCCGCAATTTCTTATACAAATAAAAAAAATTCATAAGTTTTTTCCGGCCCATTTTTTTGGTCGACCCGCAGTTTCGTGTACAAATTATTAATTAATCCCTTCATTTCGGGTAAAGAGGCCTTTACGGTTTTACAAATATTTAGTTGTAGTTTCTTAATTAATTTTTTTCATCATGCTCAGTTCATACATTGACCACGCTCTTACTGGCACCGTGTCGGGCACGAGTTTATTTTTATAGAATGTTAAAAATCTTCTCATTGTTGTGGTTTTGTTTGTTGAGGTATGCGTATTGGTTTCCATTGATTTAATTACCATTTTTTTAGCTTTTATGGTTGATTAATTTGGATCAAATGCATCTTCGTTCGTCTGTTGGATTTTGTATGATAATATGTGGGAGGATTCGAGTTTTGTAGATGAAGCAGAAAATTTGGTTAATTGAATATGTTTGAATTTTCTTTGTCTCATGTGTAGGTGGAAATAATAGACAAAGTTACTTATTGCATCTCATGTTTACAAAGTTAAGCAAAAACCCCAAGAAGAAGAAGACTGAGTTTTCGTTATTGAGAAAACAATAAAAATTTCTTTTTGTATTTTAACAATAGTTACAATTAAAATATTTATTTCTTGGTTTTCTTATAAAATAAATATCGAAGTAAAATATTTTATTTTGTTAGGTATTTGAGTTCATTTCCACATTATTTCATTTATTAACAAATTCTCAAACTGGCGCCGTGCCATCGGCACGGGCAAGAGTACTAGTTTTCTTACAATGAAATGTAAACTTTAGAAGAGTAGATCCTCCAATGTTTACTTTACATGGAAGTTTATTTGCTTTTCAAAAGCCTTAATTACGCCCCTAGAAACATTAGAAATGGCTAATGGTTGATCATTTTTGAGGAGCATGTCTATAGCCACATAGTGAAATTGGTTGCTTGGTGCCCTCTGATTTATAAGAAACCTTGTGTTTACATTGTGTTTTCACTTAATTTTTTTTTTCCAGTTATTACCTGCCCGAGAGTACGTGATGACTCATTTGTAATAAATTATGATGCTATTTAATTTGTGTATTTGACTATCATGTATATGAAGTATGCATAGGCTTAACTTTCCCTCCCATCTTTATGATTCTCTTCAGGATTATAACCTAGGGTCCAATGGGTGCTTATTTGGATCATCCAATGTACAGATCCTTGACGCTTATCCAGGATTTGGAAATGGCACTGCAAATCATTGCTGAGAACAAGGTTTCTTGCACTTATTATGCATCATAATTGTCCCCTTACGTTTTATCTCTTGACGAACTGGTTCTCCTCTGCAGCCCAAAATCTGGGAAGGTGAATGATAGAGAGTGAAAGAGGAATAGCATAGAATGAACTTGTTGAAACTTTACAAATTACAGAAAAATCAAAGGAGACGAAGCTTATCCCGTACAATTAGTGAATGCTATCTTTTGGTATAAACAAAGAAAGCAGACCTTACTATAATAGCATAATAGCATCTTAGGGGACTTTCTTACTCTGGAAACCCTATGATTTTCCATTGCTTGGCAAGCATTCCTGCCAATCAAAATGATGATAAAAATAGATAAATTGCTGCTCTTTTTGTTTATTTGGAAAGAGAAAAGTAGGATTTATCTGGGCCATTTTTTGTCGTCCAGCATGATAAGTGCTTGTGGATGAAAGGATTACGAAACAACATAGTCAACTCAGTTCGTTGGTGTTTCCTAGTAGAATACAGGACTGAAGATTTGATGAAAGCAGAGAAAGTGTAAATTTGTGCATCTGATAAAGTTAAAACGTACTTCCTTCGTTGAGAGTCCAAGTCCCGAAGTCAATCAATTTTATAATCACTCAAGTATTTCTCTTTATTTTGAATCTAATGTGATGTGGATAAATATGGAAACTCGAAAACTTTGATAAGGTTACTTTTTAAGTAGCCTAGTATGACTCTTTCAGTGGAAAGGTGCAAAATAGAAAGTTGGACTTGGACTCTTTTAGGTAAACAGATCAATATTTTTGATGACGTTGTAAAACTATAATCTTCTTGTACTCTGTGTGTGTGTGTGAGCGAGAGAGAGAGAGTGAATTTCCATGCTTTCTGCAGTATTCATTCTTCCTTCTACTCATTTTGGAGCTGAATGATGTATGCTGTTTCCCCTGGGCCTCTGGTTGTCAGTGCCTAAATCTTGATAAACATAACAGACTAGTTGGCAGCCGATTACTTATTTTCTCTCAACTGCATTTCTAAGCTCTCATTGCAACAAAGAGAGCAGAGAGCAAAGAGCTTAGGAACATTGCAGAGAACTTTCAAGTTACAGTAAGGAAATGGTATTGGGAGAATACGTTACGAAGTCCTAGAAAGTCTATGGGAAGTATAATATTTTGCTTTTACGTTATATTAGAGTTGGGATTCAGTGGGTGTTTTGTCAATCACTCATGCTTGCACCCACCTTGCATTCGTTTTCATCCTCTTGCGTGTCAGAGGGAGTGTGACTTTTGAACATCTCTTCTAACATACAACAAAAATAGAAAGCGAGTTTTACTCTGGACAAGGAAGTACCAATTTTCTTGGGCATTGTTATATCATTTTGGAATGGGAAATTACTTGCTGTTAAGTATGCTTTTCTCCAGCTGTCAAAACTAATTATATCATTCGTGGATCTTACGTTATTTCTTACAAAAATGAAAGTTCGTGTAGCAGTTACTCAAATTATTGGACTATCATTTTACAGCATATAGGGTTAGTCGTGTCAATGGGTGAACAATTTTCTGGTGTTGGTGAGGATGCTATCCCTCCCCTGTTTGCATGTACTGATGCAGGTGTCCTGCAGAACTTTTAAGATGTTGGGGAGCTTATTCTGATCAAGTCATGCAGCTTAAGGAGAGTTCCTGGATATATTTCAGTGCAACTGTAAATAGCCATGGAAATGTTCCTAAGTACAGTGTATATTCATCCTTGTTGGTTCAATAAAGCATGTCAATTGTCTTGACGATTCTATTTGGACTGTATATAACACCTGGTTTCTTTTTAGTGCTAAACAGTTACAGTATTATTCAAATAGTCTGGCATTACGTTTTTACTGAACTGTAATATTGAACTGTAAGTGTCATCCTCCTGCCCATTTGGATGGCTCGCTTGCATGTAATTTAACTCCATTTGCCCGTATCAACATTTTTAACATGTTGTTTTACCATGCCATCCCCATTTAGACCAGTCTTCGTATGTGATTTGGGTTTAATGCTTAGACCTGACAGACTTATTTTCATGCAAGCTAGAGATGGAGATCAAGTCATCATTTTGAACCGGGTTTCTTGAAAATGATAAGGGAGTCTTGATTAAAGGCTGCAAGATAGTGAAGACATTGGTACGCGAAGGTCAAGGAACCGGAACAGTATTTATTTCGAACCAGTTCAGGGGGGGCGTAGAGCATCTCCAAGGGAGACTTCAAACCTTTAAAATATAGCAAAAATTCACTATTTCTCCCTTCAAGTGAGACTTCAAACATGTTTTCAAAATGAAGACCTCTAACTACTTCAAATTTGGTGTAATATGGGAGGATCTTCATCTTCCCTCTCCGCCTTTTTTTTTTCCTTTTGTTTAAATAATAGTTTTTTTTTTCTAATTTATATTTATATTTATATTTTTTGTTTTGTGTTTTGGTTTATAAATTGTACTAGTTTTGTATTTTGGGTTAAGTATTAGTTTTATGTTTTAGGTTAGATGCTAGTTTTGTATTTTGGCTTAAATACTACATAAAATTAATTCAATATTTGTTTTTTGTTTTAGTTTTTAATTATATAGTTAGTTTTGCGTTTTGATTTTTTACACTATTAAATTCTTGCATTTAATTATTAATTTTAATGCATGGTATTTAATTTAATATAATATTAATTCAATGAATAATATACATTAATTGTTAAAATACATTAATACAAATTAAATTAAATAAAACATATGTTTGAAATAGAATAATGAAGAATATATTTGAGATATGTTTTTTGTAATAAATTTGAAGTAGAGTTATTGGAGATGGTAAAAGAAATTTGATGCAAAAATTATACCAGTTTAAAGATTTGGTGTAATTTTTACATCAAACTGTTGGAGATGATCTTACTCGTTTAATGACACCGAAGTGGTAGTGGAATTAGGACTGACAAAAGTCCCGTTTTTTCTGACCCGACATAATCACGATCCTGACTTTGTTGGAATTTTTCCGTCCTAACTTATTTCGGGACGGTATTCAGAATAATTATTAATCCCGTCGGGATTTCCGACTCGTCCCGACTATATATATATATATATATATATATATTGTGAGTGTGTACTGTTACCAAGCCAAAAGACTATCTTTCAATCATGTCTATTTTGTGTTTGTTAAAATTACTTAATGACGTTTGTTAAATTTATTTTCAAAATGTTGTGGTTTTGTTTTATCTATCACGTTTCTGCACTTAGTGCAGCTTTTCTCCTGCGAGTGAAGGGTGCATTTTGTTCATAATGACATATTTATCAATATCCATCATTAAGTAAATATTCAAATATACTTGTAAATATACAGTTTGAAATTTTAATCATAATGAAAACATTTTAAAAATATTTTAGTGTCAGAAGATATTGTTCATAAATATTATAGTCGGGATTACGAGATTTTTATCTCTCGAACTGTCGGGATCCCGATTTGTCAGGTCCTGATATTTATCGAGAAGGAAATTAAAATCCCGAATTCTAACAGGATGAGGGGTATCGGGACGGGTCCCGTCCCGATTCCACCCCTAAGTGGAATTGGGAAGATGGACGAGTGTGAAGGCAAATCAAGCATCAGTTGGGTATAGGTAGGTTAGAGGTATTGTTGGAAAAAAAAAAAAAAAATACTCTCTCGTCCCTAAATTATCGTCATTCTTTTCTTTTTTGTCCGTCCCTAAATAGTTGTCTACTTTGAAACTTACCTTTTTAAAACATCACTTTTACCACTTTACCCTTATTTTTCCACCCTACTTTAATTATGAGCCACATACACATGGGCTTTAAAGGAAACTACACATTAAACAAATATAAATAATCAAGTCAATTGTTTTTTCTTAATCTGTGCGCGGGGTCAACTAGGACGATAATTTAGGGATGAAGGGAGTACTATGTGATATCCTTTCCTACCAAACGCTACTATGAGATAACGAGATATTGTAACTAGTAGATTGTTGTTTCTATCAAAAGTGAGATCAATTATTTGCAATGTTTGAAAGTTGGAGGGTGCTAACTGCTAATTGATTCCCATCCTAGTCCTATGAGGTCTCTACCGTATTTAGCATCCCACCCAAAGGAATGATACTCCCAAGTCCCACCGTACCAAATAAAATTGAATAAGTCTTTTGTAAGACGGTCTTACGGATCTTAATTCGTAAGATGAAGTCTCACTATCTCACAATTCAACCCATCAAACACACGCTGGGTCGGGTAAGGAGGATCCATCTTACACAAAATGACCGTAAGACCGTCTTACATAAGTTTTTGCCAATAAATTTAGTTTGTTCCCATTGAAGTCAAATCACAAGATGAAAATGACTAAATAAGTTTGAGTAGTTATCCTATAAAATCGTCTTATATAATTTAATTCATAAGATCAAGCTCCATCTTATCACAGCTTAGCCTACAAATAAACAATAGGTCGGGTCGGGCCAGTAAAATTCGTCTTATTAGAGAATGAGCTGCTCGTCCCAATTAGGCCCAAGCCAGGAGCCACGTGTCAGTCGTATATACTTTCCGAGCAATCGAGCAGACATGTCATGCGAGCAATCAGGTAAAATTTCCGTTTCGGCCGGGATAAAAGCTGAGCTTAATTATGCGAGCAATAGCGAAGAGCGGGCAACATTGCTCGATGTCACCGAACAAGTCACGAACAGTTGAGGGTGATCACACCCGGGCAAACCAGATACAGATGAGGGTGGTTACACCCGAGCAGTAATTCCTGCTATAAGCCATGTCAGTTTACAGAGGAGTTGATGCTCGTTAATGGGTAAACACCAATCATGAGCAATTAATGCCAATCATGGGCAGTTAATGCCAATCATGGGCAGTTAACGCCAATCATGGGTAGTTAACGCCAATCATGGGCAGTTATGCATGATAATGGGCAGTTATGCATGATAATGGGCAGTTATGCCTCCGGCACGTATAAAAACCTTGTCAAAATTCGGAGAGAGGTATGCGCAATCTATTTACCCTAGCCTAAACTCTGTCAAATTGTGAACTCATTGTACTAATTCACACGCCGGAGGGCTTTTGCAGGGAGTGCCCCTGCCCAGTTCACTTTTCTTCTCTTTCATTGCAGAGTTGGGCTCAGAGGACTCGAAAGCACGTTGAAAGCCAGGTGCTTGGATTGGGCTGTTTCAGTGAGTCCAAATCTTCTTGGACGCATCAGTTGGTTCCGTTGCCGGGAAACGAGTGTTTTTACGACATTAAGAGTCTCGTTTAGTGAGATATTCATTGTTTTTCAAAGTTCTATTCATGGCGGAGAATGGCGTTAACGGTGGTAGTGGCAGTCGCAGAGAGGAGGCACATCAGAATCACAGCCTCAATCAGGCTGCCGGGAGTAATGTCCCTCCACCCCATGATGCCCGTCACCAGTTAAATCAGAGGCGTGGGGTTGAATCGATGGCCAGAAGCGCTGAGGCTGCAGCCGGTTTAGCCCATGAATTTCGAGAAGAAGCTTTACGCCAAAGAGCCATCTATCTCGGTCAGATGCATCAACTCAACTTACAAATGATTGCTATGGGTAAACCACCATTGCCCATCGAGTTGGATCCATTGCCAACTCTGTTGGCACCGGGTCAGGCTGCTGGTGTTTCACGCACGGGGGGAAATCCGATGCATCCTCTGGTTGTACACTCCCGGCCACACGAACATGATTCTAAGCGTAATGATCAACTGGAGGGAAGTAAGGCCAGTCATAGGGTTATCCCTAGTGTTCATTCAAGGTTGGGACCCCGAGTTGGTGAGGATTCAGCTCAGTCACGTCGTCGCCGGCGTTCACCTACACCGCAAAGGTCGCATGCTCGCAGACGTCGTTCGCCCTCACCGCGGCGTTCACGTGCATACAGCCGCCGCTCACGATCACCCAGGGGTTCTTATGCTCGGAGGCAAAGGACTCCTTCTCCCAGGCGGTCTCATCAATCAGCTGCACCTATTGCACAGCTCGCTGGGGCACCACAAGGACAGGTGGCGCAGGCCGTGGGGGCTCCACAAGCCATTGCGGCTATGGGACCCCCACAGGCCCCTCCTATGCCTGTGGTACAACCTCAGCCCGGGGGTGGTTTGCCTGCAACCATTAATATGCAAGATTTTGAAGAGTTGAAACGCCGGATAGAGGCCTGGGAACAGGGTAAAGCTCTTGATGGGAATTTTTTGGGGACGTCTGCTAGCCCGTTGGCACCTTGGATCGAGAATGCTCCACCAGCCCAGGGTTTGATTTTTCCAAACATCAAGGAATATACTGGCAAGACTAAAGCTAGAGACTGGTTGATGTCTTTCGAGTCTCAGATCGGGTTGGTAACCTCAGACGAAGCATTAAAGATAAGAGCTTTTGTAGGGGCCTTGCAGGGTAAGGCTTTGGCCTGGATGGGAGCATTGCCGCGACGCTCGATCAACAATTGGGCAGATTTGCGTACAAAGTTTTTGGCCGATTCGGAATTCTTGGTTCATTAGCTAAGACAAGGGCCGACTTGTCTAAGGTCAAGCAAGGTGCACATGAATCAACAGCGAGCTATCTGGAGAGGTTTACCAAGGTGCTCGAGCAAGTTCCTGGGCTAACCGAGCAAGAGGTGACACTGTGTTTCGAGACTGGCTTGCTCGAGGGTGAAGGTGGTTTGCGATCAGAGTTGAGTATGCGTGAACCGAAGAGCGAGAGATGCTCATGCGAGCAAGGTGTGTTGGTGAGGCAGAAAGAAAAGAAGAAAGAAAAGAAGAAGCGGTGAAGCCACGGGAGCTGTTATTAAAGGAAGCGGCAGTGGAAGTGGTGGTTACAACAAAAGTAAGTCTCGGTATGATCGGCCAAAAGAGTTTCTTCGAGTCGGATTTGACCCCGCTCAATACCTTGCTTGAGGATATTATGTGAGGTCGAAGCAGCTTCCCGAATCCACCTCGTATGAATCCAAATACAGTAGGGAGAGGGACCGAGGACGAAGAGGTGTGCCTACCATGATGATTATGGGCATACCACGGAGGAATGTTGGCGGATTGAAAAAGGCCATCAGTTAATCAATGAGGCGATTGGACCGTTTCAAGCGAGATGCGAGGAAAGCAGAGGGAATGCTCCACGGCGAGAGGCTCCACCAATTAGGGGGGTTATTAATGTCATAATGGACGAGGAACTCACCCCGACACAGATCGGCAAGCAAATCTATTCCTTGTCAAAAGTGGTAGATCGACCAATGACTTTGCAAGAGGCGAAACGAGCCATCTGATTTACCGCGATGAGTTGGCGAGTAATGTTGCGGCGGCAGATCCTTGATAGTTTCGGCATTGGTCGATGGATGGGTTGTGCACGAGAATCTTGGTGAATCTTGGAGCATCTTAGGGATGTAATGTATTACTCTTGCTTTCAAGGGTTGGAGTTGAGCGATGATCGCTAACACCATCTGTAGGGGCTTTGGAGGGTTTACAAATCACAAGGTCCCAGTGAAGGGCACTGTTGAGTTGGAGGTATTCATCGGCGAGGGACTTAGAACCAGGGTTGAAAAGATTACCTTTATGGTAGTCGATTTGAAGTCTCCATATAACATCATCTTGGGCGTCAGAGCATGGCCAAATTTCGGATGGTTGCGTCAATCCCGCACTGAGAGAGCAAAATTTTATCTGAGACCAAGAGTGGGTGTATTGCGGAGTCGTGCCTCGATCTTGAGTATGTTAGGGATACTCAAAGAAAGGAAGCGAGTTGACTTTGGAAGATGGCGAGCAGAAGGTTACCATCAGTACCAAGGAAACTTCTCATGTGACTGTGGGACCATCAGTGGTCGCGATGGTACAGGAAGATTTGGAAATGGAAGCCAGCTCCATGCCGACATTGAAGTCAGGGGAGCACAATCAAAATGAAGCGGATGCGGCATTGGTCAATGCCCAAACAGAGGTTGCGGTTACGTCTTTGCCGTCGGTGCATGTATCGGATAGATCGGCGAGCGAGGTTGCCAGAGCAAAGTATTAGCGATCCTTTGCCGACAACGGCGTCGGGGGATTAGAGGCACCGATTGGTATCGACCTTCTTGAGGAATTTTTGCCGCCAGCGATTATGCTGTGGAACTGTGGAGGCTATGGCCGATCGGCTCGATAAGGTTGAGGATCGGTGAGAAAGATGAAAAGGTGGAGTGTGACACGCTCCAAATGCGGGATGAGCCAGAGTTCACTGCTCAGGATGAACTGGAAGAGATAGTCATTAATCCAGACTACCCCGAGCAGAAGATTAAGATTGGAAGGGCTTTGACAGCAGAGGCACGAGCAAGCCTAATCAAGCAATTGCAAAAGCGATGCGGATATCTTTGCTTGGCGACCGGAGGACATGCAAGGGGTGAGTGAGGATGTGGCTTTGCATCAATTGAATGTTGATCAGGCCAATCCAACAGCACCACGAGTTTATTCGGAAAAGGATCGAGCAATCAAGGAGGAAGTTGAGAAATTGCTCAAGGTGATATTATTGAGGAAATACATTATCCAACTGGTTGGCTAATGTGGTTATGGTGAAAAAGTCAAATGGTAAGTGGCGGATGTGTGTTGACTTTGGTTTGAACAAGGCTTGCAAAAGATTGTTATCCTAGAGAATCGACAAGTTGGTCGATGCCATTGCGAGCTTCGAGCTCGGCTTTATAGATGCTTACTCTGGGTATCATCAAGTTAAGATGGCTGGTTCGATAAGGCTCTAACGACTTCAGAGCGGGGGTATTGTTATAAGATGATGCCCTTCGGTTTGAAGAATCCTTGGGGCCACTTATCAAAGGATGGTCAACGGGTATTCAGCTCGCAGATAGGGAGAAATGTTGAAGCTTATATTGATGATATGGTGGTCAAAACCAAGGGATGCGAGCATACAGAGGATTTGGGTGAAACTTTTGCTAATCTCAGGAGAAACAACATGAAGTTGAATCCGAGCAAGTGTGTGTTCGGGGTAAAAGCAGGCAAGTTCCTTGGGTTCATGGTAGCGAAAGGGGTTGAGGCCAATCGAGAAGATAGAGGCATTAGTTACCATGAAACTTCCTCGTTGTGTTAAGGACGTGCAGAGGTTAAATGGCAGGGTGATCGCTTTAGGAAGGTTCATCTCGAGGTCGGCAGAGCGTTGCTTGCCCTTCTTCAAGGTTTTGCGAGGTAATAAAGGATTTGAGTGGACTCCGGAATGCCAGAAGGCTTTCAAGGAATTGGTGGAATATTTAGGAAGTCCACCCTTGTTGAGTAGCCCGATCTATGGAGAAAAATTGTATGTGTATCTGCACAGCGCGGTAGCAGCTTTGATTAGGGAAGAAGGCAATGTGCAAAAGCACATTTTATTATGTATCCAAAGCCCTCACCGATGTAGAGGAAGATATTTTAATGCGAGAGAAATTGGCTTACTCGCTTGTTGTTCTTTGCTCGGAAACTTCGAGCTTATTTTTCTGCTCATTCAATTGTTGTATACACGGATTCGCCTTTGCGAAAGATTTTGCACAAGCCGGATACCTCTGGTCGGTTACTCACCTGGTCAATTGAGTTAACTGAGTTTGATATCGATTATCAGCCACGGCGAGCAATCAAGGCACAAGCTATAGCGGACTTTGTAGCTGAGACAAGCTTCAAGGATTCTCTTGAGGAAGTAGAGAAGACAACGATGCGAGATCAAAGCCAAGGCCGAGGAATATTGTTGGGAGCTTCATGTGGATGGTTCGGCTAGTCGGTTTGGGAGTGGTGCTGGGCTAGTGTTAGTACCACCCGAGCAAGACGTAGAATTTGAAAAAGCATTGCGCTTCAAATTCCCTTCAAACAACCAGTAGAATATGAAGCTCTAATTGCCGGCCTCGAGCTCGCGCAAGACATTGGGGTCCGGGCAGTGGTTATATACTGTGATTCTCAGTTGGTGGTGAATCAAGTCAAGGGCGACTACGGGGTACATCATCCGATCTTGGTTCGTTATTGTGCAATGGTAAGGGAAATTTTAAAAGATTTTGATTACTGGGAGTTGGTAAGAATTGCTCGGGAGGACAATATGCGAGCAGATTACTTGTCGAAGATGGCAGAAGATGAAATCCAGTCTCTGCATCCTGGAGTCATGATCGAGCACTTGGAGGTTCCTGTCATCGAGAAAGAGGTGGTTATGGACATAGAGCCGGCTGCCAAATGTTGGATAGATGATCTTCGAGCTTACATTGAGAGCGGGGTGTTGCCTGAAGACAAAAAGGAAGCCAGAACCATTCAAAAACGGTCATGCCGTTACATCATCTTAGACAACATTTTGTATCGAAGATCTTATACACGACCTTTGTTGAGGTGTGTTCGTCCAGAGATGACGGAAGGAATATTGGGCGAAGTGCATGAGGGCAAATGTGGAGGTCACCCCGGCCAGCGATCGCTAGCTGAAAAAGTGTTAGCGGCAGGATTTTATTGGATAACTTTGCGGCGAGATGCCGAGGTGTATGTTCGCCGCTGTGACAAGTGTCAGCGTTATGCAGATATTCCAAGGTTGCCATCAACCGAGCAGACTCCTGTTATTGCATCATGGCCGTTTGATATGTGGGGAATAGATTTGATTGGTCCTTTTCCTGTAGCTCGTTCAAAGTTCAAGTACGCAGTAGTCGCGGTGGATTACTTTACGAAGTGGGTGGAGGCAAAACCATTGGCGACCATAAGTGAGGTAAACGTCATCGACTTTGTACACGAGCACATTTGGTGTCGGTTTGGCGTCCCGCGAGCAATTGTGTCCGATCATGGGACCCAGTTTTCGGAAAAGTTTACAAAGGCGTGCGAGCAAATGAGGGTGAAACATTGGCAGTCATCCGTGGCATATCCCCAAGGAAATGGCCAAGCAGAAGCTGCGAATAAACAAATTCTGCATGTCTTGAAGAGGAATTTGGAGGAAAAGGCTGGAAGGTGGGTGGACGAGCTACCTTCAGCTTTGTGGGCAGTAAGAACAACAGTGAGGGGTCCAACCGGGGAAACCGCATTTTCTTTAGCATATGGGTCTGATGCTATGGCTCCGGTGGAGATGTACTTGCCCACTCATAGGGTTTTAAATTACAATGTCGGTTCTAATCACACAGCTCGAACAGCAGATTTGGACTTGTTGGAAGAAAAACGGCTGGAAGCTAAAATGAGGATGGCCAACTATAAGCAACGAGCAAAGGCTCACCACGATAAGCGAGTTCGTGGTCGATCATTTGCTGTGGGGGATTGGGTCCTTCGTAAGATTGAGGCCACGGGCCATCGAGCTGAATGGGGGAAGTTGTCACCAAACTGGGAAGGCCCTTTTCAAGTTTCGAGAATTGTTAAGGAGGGCACCTACATGTTGCGAACAGAGGATGGTGACGATTTAAAGCATCCATGGCATGCGGATCATTTGAAGAAATACTATTGGTAATTGATTTACAATATGTAATTCTTTGATCTTTTTCTTTCATGGTAAATGGCAATAATGAGGCTCAGTTGACTTTTCAACTTTATGTTTGAAAAATGGCTTTTTTGAGTTGAATCTCTTCAAGTTTTTGATCGAGCATAAAGGTCTTTATGCTTGATCAAATTTGAAGAAATGTTTCCAGTTGATCGGGTAACCTTTTATAGCGAGCATAAAGGGCTTTATGTTCGTAAAGGAGGGGTATTCGAGTAAAAGCTAAGCTAAATGATGATCGCTTTAGAGCGAGTAAAAGCTAAGCTAAATGTTGATCGCTTTAGAGCGAGTAAAAGCTAAGCTAAGTGATGATCGCTTGAGAGCGAGTAAAACGTGTTTAAATTTTTATCGCCTTGAGAGCGGGTAAAAGATGACTTTGCTCAGCTAAGGCTAATATGGGAGGGTCATTCAAAAACAAAAGAAGTTAAAATATTACAGATGAAAAGTAAAATTGTTTTGAGACATGGCACGAAGGCCAGAAAGGCGCGCAGGCCTGAGAATTTAAATAGCAGCGGCAGTGTTGTCCTCAGTTGAAGCAGCAGTGGGTTCCTCGGTATTTGTGGTGGCATTCAGAATTGTAACTTCCTCGTCAGCTTGGTCGTCGGCGCCATCAGTGGTAGTTGAAGGAGCTTGAGATCGCCAAATCTCTGTCATGAGGTCGGTGACTGTAGTATCGACGACAGGAGGGGGGATCCATGGAGACAGGCCCTTGGCAGCATCGGCTTCAGCCAACCCTTCTAGTTCATCTTCGTTAAAGGGCACTTGGGAATGGCCGGCCCGGGCAGATAAGCAAAAAAGGGGGTTAGCTCCCCATTCGGCGAGTTGCTCGGGGCTAATCTCTAGCCCACTACAGCGAGCTGCCTCAAAATATGGTTCATCCCCTGTACGAAAAATGGGTAGGCTTCACCCTCCACACAGTTGGTAAAGTCGGATGACCTTTTGTAGTCCTCAATGATCTGCTGCTTTTGCTCGTCGGTCGTCATAGAGCCGACCTCTGATACCAGTTGCTCGAGCTTTGTGGCGTTGGCGCCTCAGGATCGTTTTGACAAGCCAGCGCATGGCTATATTGTTGAGAGCAGCCTCTTCTGATTTTTTGGACAAGTTTAGTTGGGCTTCCAGTGCTGTCTTCTCGGCCTCGACTTTGGAAAGCTCTGTCACCTTGGTGGTAAGGGATTCCTCGCTGGTTTTGAGATCAGCTCGGATGCAATTGATTTTTTCCTCCAGAGCGTTCTTCTCGGAGGCCAAAGTTTTCTTTTCGGTTGTCAGGGAGTTGGTCTTGTTCAAGTTGGTGATTAGTCGCTCATACATCAAAACAGATTTGTTTGCGATCTGTTGAAAAATTATGGATTAGAAGCGAGGAGAAAGAAGAAAGGAAAATGAAAAATAAGAATTATTTTTACCTCGGTAAGACAGAGCCCCATTTCACCAATTAAGACAGAGCTCGCTTGGTCCGTGTATTTTTTCTGGATGCCGCTGTGGTGAAGGCGTTTCATCAGGCCAAGTCCAGTGGTAGACGGGAATCCTCCTCGTTTGTGAACAGCGATGCCGTCGAGGTCTGACACATTAGCGAGCTCCTTGATAAGGGCCGCAGCTCTGGGTTGATCATCGGGCATAGCAAAGCCTTCTTGCTGCCAGGAAGGAAGTGGGGAAGTGCTCTCTTCAATCGGAGTTTTGTCCGCCCGGCGTCTGCTCTTCCCCGGGCTCTCAGATTGCTCGACATTGATGATAGGGGGAGGTACACTTACTGGTTCTCGTACTGGGGGCGCAGGGATGAAGTTTGATGTAGATTGTTCGGGTTGTGAGCGTTTTTGTAAGACCCCGAACCTTCGTGTAATTGACCTTATTGCCTTGCGTGTCATTCAACCGTAACCTCGCTTACTCGACTTGAGGTAAGAACCTTGATTAATACAGGAAGGCTGTATAGGAGCCAATATATTAGTTCCCTATGTTCCATAGACCTTAACTAGTTAAGGTCACAAGTCGTGACTCGACGATAGTCGGAATGCGACGCGATTGAGGGTTTACTTCCGTTTTGTGTTCGTGACCTCGGTTTGGGTCCTAGACCTCTTTAAGATGGTTTGTTAACATGTTTAGATGTGCTAGACTTCAAGTTGGAGGTGTTCCTTAAGTCTATCGATGATTTCGGAAGCTTTGGAGATAGCGTTCGTCCCTATCGCGTAGTTCGGGAATCGAGTCGCTGTAATCGCCTCCTTTGGGATTCTTATTTCCCTAATTGTTATCCAACTTCCTACAAGTATTTAAGCTTCTTCATTAGCCCTTAGACTTGCCTTAAAAGTCTCCTTTCATTGCTCGTTTGATTTCGAGTTCATTCGTCGTTCCGGTTGCACGTTGTTGCACCCCTTCCTGCTTCGCTCCGAGTTGTTTCTGAGTTGTTCGGTGTATTTTAGACTTGTTTTGAGTTGGGTTAGACCTTAGAATGGTTGCCCATAAGTTTGGGATCATTTAGATCAAGTTTAGACCAAGTTTTGGAGGTTCAGGAGCCGAGGCGCCCGCCTCGCATGGAGTGAGGCGCCCGCCTCAAGTACTGAGAGCAACCCTTGTGCAGAATAGGGCCAGGCGGCCGCATGGAGGGGAGTGAGGCGCCCGCCTCACTTCCAGAATTTTGTTACGGGATTTCTTTCCCCTGTTTTGATTTTTGGTGTGAAAAGCCTATACTACCCCCATTTTAACCCCTCCCTTTGCCTTGTTCACGCCTAGAAGAGGCGGTGATGGTCTTTCCTAACCCTTTATAATCCAATCTCTTCCTCTTCCTCCCTCATTTCTTGCATCAACCGTGAGTTTTAGAGAGAGAGGGAGGAGGAGCTTCCATGGAGATTTGCCGATTCCTGAGTTCCCGGCCATCGGATTGTCGAGCCGTGACCGCCATCGCGAAGCCCTCGCCGAGTAGAGTCTTTCCCCTCGGTTTGTTTTCCGCTTCCTAGACGTTTGTGACTCGATTGAGGTACGTTACTTAAGCCCTAGTTTCTCTCTCTACATGTCTCTTGATGATATATTGTTAGAGATGTGTTTCTTGTGATTTATCGTTGTTATACATGTCAAATGATATGTTTCCATGGATATCAATAGATTTTGGTTAGGATTTGAAACCAAATGGGTTTATTGAGTATATTGGAATTATTATGATTTAAGATTGATTTTTGTCGGGTTAGAAACCCGGATAAATTGTGAATCCCGAATTTATGCCTCGAACTAGAAAATGGGGACTTTGTAGTAATCCAAACGAAGTCAATTAATGATAAAAATTGTTATTTGAACCCTAGGATAAATTCCTATATTTTCTTGTGTTCATTGAATCTCAATTTCGAAATTTTGAGAATTGCTCGGGTGAGACCAAATTGGTAATAAGATTGAGTCTTGGCTTAGGACTCTAATTGAGTCTCTTGAATGATGATTAAGTGCGAGATTATCGCTAATCCTTGGGTGGTTTATGTGTGAGTCGAGAATGCGTAATTTGAATGACGACGCGTTTTGAAGGGGTTCGAATATGAACTAGAACCAATAATATTAGTGGACTTTTTTAATGAAGTCCCGAGATCCGTAGGAATGTAATATGTGACTTTACTTGGGAACCTTGTTAGCATCCTTGGAAAATCCGGGATTGCTTCGTGGCAATTCTTCCTTAGGAAGGATATTTGAACCGTGTATGTCTAGTACCCTCTATGATGGGAGTCTTGAGTTGTCGTAAAGATGATTGAATGGTCCGTGTATGCCCTAGTACCCTCTATGATGAACCTTGAGTTGTTTTAAGTCTCCCGTCCTTCAAGAGTGCATGCTTGATCTTTAGTTCTTTGGGAACCTCGAGAGGATTTATAATGTTATTTATCTTATGATTCTATGGAACTAAGCTTGATAAGGTTTGTTGTGAATGATGCATGAACCTCTATGCCTACTTGAGATTACGACCTTTAAGCATATTGTGTGTCTTATCTTTATAATTATCCTCTTATTGGTTATCAACGTGATTTGATTTATAATTCTATTAACAAATGGAATTACAAACTTGAATTTGAACTAAGCTGGGTTGGACAATAATCAACTTAGGCTTCCGCCTTTTATACCTGATTTAGTGATTTCGAACTAAGGTTCCTAAATGGAACGAGAACCTAGATATGCCTCAAACAAGAACCTAGAAAGGAGTCTTGGAAAACATATAGTGTTCAAACTCTATTTGATTGGAATTATAGAAATGACTCGACGGAGTCGATGCTAGTGAGTCACTTAACAATACCGACTCAACGATCAACCCCCACGACGCCTGAAAACCGTTTAACTAGAATACTCGTTTCGAGATTCTTAATTCAATTCATGTTCATGCTTGATTTCTAGCTGTAAAAGAATAACATGCCCACCTGACTTGAATGAGACTGCTATTACTGTGCTCGTCCTTGCTTGATTTCTTAAATAAGTAAATATTACTTGTTTTCCCCGATAAGTCCAGCTGTCATACCTGTCCTGTCTTGCTTGTCTTACCTGTCTTGTCTTGTCTGTCTTGCTTGTCTTGACCTGTCTTGTCTTGCCTGTCTTGCTTGTCTTGACCTGTCTTGTCTTGCCTGTCTTGCTTGTCTTGTCCTGTCTTGTCTTCCCTGGTTGACAATTCGTTTACCGTTACGAATCATGAGATTCGTGATAGTGATGGGTTGCCGAACCAGAAACGGGCAAACCCCTCCATTCTTGATCACTTTGGAGAAGAGTACCTTGTGTAACCATTATGGGCGCTTGGAATAATACTATCCTGGGTCGATGTACCATCTCGTACATACGACAGCACGTTTATCTTGCAGGAGATACATGGCAGCACCAGATTTATATCCTATCCTCTTATATGTAGATTTCTTCTAGCATTTGTGAAGACAAAGTGCTATCATGAATATGTGTACTAAATGCCTATATATACTTGCTCTTGATCGCTTGACGTCGTGATAGAACCGTGAATTGTATGACACGTATGTGAGTAGATATACATACTCCTACTTGACTGTCCCCCTGATTGTCTTCATATATTTATAATTGTAGTTATGCATACCCTTACATGATAAACTTCCATGAATGAATTATGTGGTACATAAACAAATGTACATACCACACTTAATAATCCTATGAGGGACTTGGTATATGTATATTTATAAATATGCATACTTCTATTTAATTATTCTATGAGAAACTTGGGATGTCCTACGAATAGATATACATCCATAATCATGATTATTCTTGTGCCTTGATTTCTGACTTGTTTGATTTGTTTGTGAGCAGGTGAACAGGATTCACCCCGATTTATCTCGGTAGTCTGGTAAAGGACCGGTTTTCATTCAGTATAACCCGACTTACGGGGTCTTCGTAGTAACACATTATCATTTCCTCTTATAGCAATATTCAATTATGTCATATTGTTTAGTAGTAGCGTACTGGGTCATTATGACTCATCCCGTACTTTGTTTTCTAGTTGCAGTTCAGAAGTCGTATTAAGGACGCATAGTACGTGTTTGTAGCAGACCACAGTTGATCGACAGCTCGAGCTTAGTACGTGTGTTCGTGATTGTATTAGTCGATGTTTCCGAGTAATAGCTTGTGGACTCCTATCTCATCTAGCATTCTTGTCTTGTATATCATATTATTTATTCTTGTGAGCTCGTTGTATTGTAAGGTTATTTAGACTTTACAGTCGGGTAGAATACTTGGGTTTTGATTTGATTCTCCTTTGGGCCGACGTGTTGTGTCGTTGCTCATAGCCTTGGTTTTTATTTTCAGTCGTATCCCAGGCACGCAGTAGCTTTGGGCTTTTCTCTATCCTAGTTGTTATTATTGTATTGTTGGTTAACCCCGGTATGCTTTAGCCGTGGGTAAGTGTTTTATCAGGTTGGTTCCTTGTCTTTGAAACGCCTACTGGAGTGCCGATGGTTTGTCCAAATTGCGCAATGTCAAGACACGCGAAGTTTCTTTTTCTTTCCTTTGTGAAATTTATGTCTCTCTTGGTATCTTTGGCCTTGGTTTCGAGCTTCATAGCTCGGGACTACTTTTCATTGTCATTTCCGAACCTTCGAAATTTTAATATACGTATTTTTAGTTCGGCTTCTTGTTCTTGTTCTTGTTCTTGTTCTTGTTCTTGTCCTTGTTCTTGTCTAGAGCTTGTTAGCTCGACTGTCCGACTCGCACTATTATTTTATTAGTGCTTGTCCTCCTCTTGCCTTGTCCTTGCGACGTGACGTTGGGATTCCGTTCCGGAATCCGGGTCGGGTCGTCACAGTTTTGTACCACGGCTTGAGCTCGCAGCCGGGACAGTGGGGAGAGTAATAGCCGGTTGAGTAGACAGGTGTTTGGCTCGCTTGCTCGAGCTCTTTTTGGCAGCTTGCATAAACTTGGAGACGTCTGTTAATTGCCTCATTTCTGCACCAATTTCAAAGAATATTAGCATCAAGGAAAGTGCGAGCAGTTTGAATTATCAAAGGAAAAGGCAATGAAGTAAATAGTTCGGAAATAACCAGAAAGTGAAAAGTCAGGTCTACAAAGGGTGCCGGTGCGAGCACAATCCTCGCATTCGCTAGGAAATCTATTTCCATGGCAAGAACCCCAGTATGGGTGAGGGGTTTCTTGGTCGATTGTAACCCGGGGCTCCATGCCTTCAACAGGGAGGTAAGAAATCCCAGCAGCTCGCAAAAGGCCGAGGTCCGAAGTAAGAACCCGCCAGTCCAGCACAAAATCCTGCCCAACTTGCCCCTCTCTTGCGCCTAACAATTTTCTGAACGCCTTTACTATTTTGGGTTCCCCAGCTCGATAGGCGTATTTGTCATGTTCGGGAAGCCCGTAGTCGCTGATATAGGGCGCGAAGGGCCATCCAATGCTCGATTCAACGAGCAAGGCTTTCCCGTCCCAGCTGTCGACTTTGTTGGGGCTGTCAGTGAGAAGCTTGAAGAAACCATGGTTTGAGCGGCTGTTGATGCGGCCAGTTTTTTTGTCAAGGGAAAGAAGAAAAAACTTTCGGAACAAGGTCATATCGGGCTCGAACCCGAGTGACCGGCAGGCTACAGTGAAGGATACTAGGAACCTAACTGTGGTTAAGGTAAGGTCACAAGGTAGGGTATTGGAAGCATTCAGCAGTTCAACAATGAAGGGGTCAAGGGGAAGTCGGAGTCCGACTTGGAAAAAATCAAAGTAAAACACCATCCTATCTCCTTGAAAGTTGTGCCCTTCCTTTTCTAGGTCTAAATCAAAAGCACGAACACGGTACAGCTTGGGGTCTATACCTAGCGAGTAAAACCAGGTACTAACCTCGTCCTCGGAATTTAGATCTTCCCATTTGATTAAAGGGGAGGAAAAGGAGGGGGCAGGAATGAATAGAGTTTGGCTTGATCTGGGTAATTGCTCGTTTGGGCGAGGAAGATTGCTCGCTTGTTCGTTATTAATCTGTTGCCTGCTCGCTTGTGAGGGTTTTCGTCGGCGCGTGATCAATGGAGCTACATCCTGTTCGCTTCCTTCAGAAGAAGATGAGGACGGAGGCTCTTCTACTTGAGTTCCATGGTCGTAGCACTGTCCTTCAATTTCAGAAACGGTACCTTCGCTAGACATCCTACAGGAAAAGGAATCGAGAATTACAGGTTAAAAATTGACTGGGTAAAGTGTGGCGAGTAAAATGGGTTGTAACATAGTGGTTGCAAGATCAGTAAACGGGGTACTGAACATGGTTTCTCGATTCCTTGGGTCTGGGTCACTAATTCGCGAAGAGGCGAAGACAATTGAGCCTTGGGCAGATAGATGATAAAAAGCAGAAAGGGGGTTTACACAGGTTAAACCCTAGATCAGAAATTGAGAAAAGAGTGCAATGCAAGAAGATGATGAGAAAGGGGCAGTGAAATACCTGGAGAATTGGATGAGGATCTTGATTTTGTTGTCGAAGCGCGGCAAAAAAGCAATCTGGAAAGTGGTCTTGGATGAAGATTTGCAGAAAGTTCTACCTTGTTTCGTATATTAGCTTGAATGGTTGTGTGAATTGCAGGGGAGCGTAAAGTGATCAAAGGATAGAGTCCTGCCTTTTATACAAAAGGTAGCCGTCGTTTGAAAGTTGAATCATTAGGGCTCGTAGCACGAGGCGCGGTGAACGAGGCCGCATTTAATGGGCTGAAAATTGAACTCGCTTTAAAAGCGGTGACGGCCGACTACGACGACGCTGTTCTTTTAGGAAACGCTTGCTTAGGAAGTTTTGTGAATTGCCGCTAATATAAATTTTGGGTTTTCAAATATTTGGGAGGAGCCATTTTGAGATTTTTGGGATTCTCCTCGTCATGAGCATGAATACTCGATAAGACAAGGAGTTGGGGGCTACTGAGCTGCTCGTCCCAATTAGGCCCAAGCCAGGAGCCACGTGTCAGTCGTATATACCTTCCGAGCAATCGAGCAGACATGTCATGCGAGCAATCAGGTAAAATTTCCGTTTCGGCCGGGATAAAAGCTGAGCTTAATTATGCGAGCAATAGCGAAGAGCGGGCAACATTGCTCGATGTCACCGAACAAGTCACGAACAGTTGAGGGTGATCACACCCGGGCAAACCAGATACAGATGAGGGTGGTTACACCCGAGCAGTAATTCCTGCTATAAGCCATGTCAGTTTACAGAGGAGTTGATGCTCGTTAATGGGTAAACACCAATCATGGGCAATTAATGCCAATCATGGGCAGTTAATGCCAATCATGGGCAGTTAACGCCAATCATGGGCAGTTATGCATGATAATGGGCAGTTATGCATGATAATGGGCAGTTATGCCTCCGGCACGTATAAAAACCTTGTCAAAATTCGGAGAGAGGTATGCGCAATCTATTTACCCTAGCCTAAACTCTGTCAAATTGTGAACTCATTGTACTAATTCACACCGGAGGCTTTGCGAGGAGTGCCCCTGCCCAGTTCACTTTTCTTCTCTTTCATTGCAGAGTTGGACTCAGAGGACTCGAAAGCACGTTGAAAGCCAGGTGCTTGGATTGGGCTGTTTCAGTGAGTCCAAATCTTCTTGGACGCATCAGAGAATATCCGTAATACCGTCTTTCTCAAGTTTTTTCATATAAATTGTGGTCAACCATTGAGGGGTGAACACTAGAATTGGGCCAAAATCTTAAGGAATGACAATGTATTTACCACGACGATAATAAATTATATGCAATATATTGGTAAACACATTAACACAGGGCCAACAAGTTTATCAACTTATCAATGCACCTTTTTTATCTTTCAATTTATGTAGTAAGTACAAAATCAATTAAGAAAGCAACGCTACCACATGTGGTTTGTTGACTAAGTTCCCCTTCTATTTTTGTTAGAATCTGTTAGGGTTTTCAATTAACTACGGGTGTTTTAAAATTACATGACTTTGAAGGGATCGAGTGCTAAAAATATCATATCCTCCATCCTCCTTATTTTCGTCGATGATCATAACATTTTGCCCACCAAAACATCAAACATTGCAAATGTTAAATATCAAAATTTCAACAAATGCGTGCACAACTATGATGCTCTTTAATAACATTTTTTAATTTAGAGGGATTAAATGTCACAATAAAAAATGACAAACCCTCACGACGCACTTCCATCTTTGTGTCTTCCACATACCCTAACTCTTTCATTGTAAGTATAAAAATAACAAACCATTTTTCATCGATTGATCTTCGGTGCTTGAAAGGAGACGAAGGAATATAACGTGCCGTTGAAGCCATTATCATTGTTGAATTTTACCAAAGAACCTTAGAAATTGTGTAGCACGCTTAACCCCCGCTTAACAAATAGTTTTACCATTTTGATCCTCATTTTACCCTAATTTAAGTAACGTTCGGTGTGTTAGCACTTGGCATGAAGAAATGTTGGATTTTGAACTTTAGATTTTTATTTTATAATGATGATTGAAGAGAAAATGATACAAAAAATAGAAAGAAATACGTGGGACAAAAAAGAGAAATTGCATGATAAGAAAGTTAAAAGACAAAAACTTAAGAAAAACCGTGTTATAAATATTTTATGTAAGACGGATTTCCTTGACCTAACCCACCATGCGTTGGCTAAACTATAAGAGAGTCTCTCTCTTTAGAACGGTCAAGAGACCTGCTCAAGTTAAAAAGTTTAAAAAAAAAAAAATTACACAAAGAACAAACTCCCAACTTTTACATGAAAAACTGACCAGTAACATTAGGGGTGACAAATCGGTCGTGTTTGACTGTTTTAACGGGTCGACATGATAACAACACGAAAAACATGACACGACACGATAAATGAAAAATATTGGATTTATTTAGTTATGTCCGTTAAGCACACTAAGCCAAATAATATATATATATATATATATATATATATATATATATATATATATATATATATATATATATATAATTTATTATTTTTAATACAAATTTTGAAATTTTATTAATATAAATAATCGAATAGTTAAAAAGTCACAAATGTTAAAATAATAAAACTATGAAATAATCAATAAAATAATTTAAAATAACTAAACAACAGTCAGCAACCCTTAGTTAATTTAAAAAAGTTCAATTTTAAAAACATATACTCTATATTTTAGTTATCGTATCTTACCGTACTCATCAGGTCAGCTCGATAAAAACATATATATATTTTTTATCGTGTTGACCTATAACGATCCAAATTCGATAAACCAAAACCCAAATCTTATAATTTTGTGCTGTATTCGATCAATTGTGTGTTCATCAAATTGCTACAATCACGTGAGTTGAATCGACCCTTGATAAATTGCGAAGAAAAAGCAAGAACCCAAAAACATGAAGCAAGAAGGGCAACCAAAAAAAGAATTTTTTTTTTTTTAAATAAGGAGAATATTTATGAGACAAAAAGTTGGTGAAAGACTGAAAGGGATTCAAAATTCAAAAAAGTTTTTGAAGCCAGCGAGGAGACGTGGACCAACTGCCCGTCTGGCCCCCTCACTTCAATCACGTGACTCTCACATGATACCCTCCAAGGGTTCAAAATCAAAAGAAAAGAGATGATCCGACGGCGGAGAGAGACGCGTCAGCTTAAAGCTATGTTAGCGTGAGAAGAATCCCCTAGGTTTTCAAAACCCAGCATAAAATCTCTAAATATATAAATCCCTTCACAAACGCCTCAAATCCCTCATTCCTTTCCTCCCTCCCTCCTCAGCTCGCTGTCTATCTATCTCTCACTCGCTCTCTCTCTACCCAGGAGGAGCTGCTTCTCGTTTCCCAGCATGGTAAGTTCTCGCCAGATCTGGGTTTTCTTTTTTGTTTTTATCGATCTATTCATCTATATTCGAAGCTTTATACTCGCATTTTTTTTTTGGGTTTTTTGATTATTGGATTGTTAAGTAGGCTTAAGAATTGGTTTGTTGGTGGATGCAGGCTTTGCCCAATCAGCAAACAGTTGATTACCCTAGCTTCAAGCTTGTTATTGTTGGCGATGGTGGAACTGGTAAATTTCTTTTGTTTCATTTTTATTGTTTGCTTTTCTGAGGGTTGTTCATGTTCAATCGTTGTGATTTTCTTTGATTGGTTGATCTAGTTAGAAAAGTCCGTATTGATCGAGGCTGCAGAACTGATTATAAAGAGACGGTTTTTTTTTTCATTTCTCAAGCTGAAGTAGTATCAATTGTTTATTTTGATAGTTAATTTACTGTTATGGGTTGATTTAAAGATTTTTTAAGCCACGATATAGTTGTAAAATATGTGCGTTAGAGTTTATGTCTGCCTTGAAATAAGTTTTGTTTGGGGTTGATAACTCTAATTTCTTGTTGCGAGGGTGATGGCAGTTTGTTTGATTTCTGTGTTTTGTCTTTGATAGTTTCTATGTTCTGCTCAATCTTTTTGTTGGTTGGTGTTTGTTAACATTTCCAAAATGAACGTCCATTTTTTTTAAATATATACATTCCAGTTTTGTATGATTTTACTAAATTCACATTTGCTAACTATATCATTTGATAGTGTTCACTTGCTATGGTATATTATGGACACTAGCAAATGATATGCTAAGGTTATTCATGTAAATATGCACTAAAATGGACTAGAAGTTTCTCCCTTTTTTGAAAATCTGAAATTGTGTATTCTTTTTGAGGGATGGATTATTGTGCTTTGGGGACTATGGAATTGGAAATAATTTAGCTTGAAACTTGAACCTTTTACTGAATTTTGATTTCTATGTTCCGAAAAACCAGCCCCATAGTTTTGTATCTTGTTTTTTTTTCTTATCAGTTAAATCTAGTTTGTCAATGTATTCAATGGTTTCCCTTGATGCCAGGGAAAACAACATTTGTGAAGAGACATTTGACTGGAGAATTTGAGAAGAAATATGAACGTAAGACACCAACTTACTCTTTACTAGTTTGTCTACCGCAAGTTTAAGGTTTTTTGGGTTTTCTGCATGAAAAAACTGACATTATTCTATTCTATATATGAATAGCCACCATTGGTGTTGAAGTTCATCCATTGGATTTCTTTACAAACTGTGGAAAAATTCGATTTTACTGCTGGGACACAGCTGGGCAGGAGAAATTCGGTGGTCTTAGGGATGGCTATTAGTAAGTATATTTTGTCTCAGCTCTCTTGAAACATGATTGTTACAATTGCTTTTCAAGTGTGAAACATGCTTTCTTGCAATGTTCATGCGTTGCGAGCTTGTTTTGGATTATTGACCAACACAAATCATAGCCTCTCTAATTTGTAATTTTGGACTAATGATACTGGGTGCTGCATTGCAATATTTTTGTTATTCTCCTTTGTCTGTTTATCCACCCAGGAACATTACCTTGTTTTTGGTTTCTTTCAATTAGCTAAACAACAACCCACTTGCACCGATAAATGTAGTACATATGTCCAATTGAAAAGGAAGCTCCAACCACATGTTACTTCATTTCTGTGCACCCAAGTGTTTTATTTGGTCATCTAGTTGAATGATTCTCCTAGTCATCTAGTTAAGTGATTCTCCTATAGAAAACTGGTTAATTTGGCCACCGTATTTTGAAGAATCTTTTCATTTTGCTTCTATATTATTTTTTGAGGAAAATTGCTGTTGTACTTTTTAAATAAAATTCAATTTCGCCACTATCCTAATGGTCATCCAATTTCTAACTAAATTAGTTTCAGCTGCCTCCCCTTAAGGTTTTTAAAAATGTTGGATGATTCTTGGTGATTGTTGATGTTAAAAGGTTGTGATTTTATTGTTTTAAAATTATAATGGGGTCTTTTTCGATGAACTAAAAATAAAGAATGATTGATGAATGAACATACCATATATTTTTAACTATATTTAGAATGAATGAATGATATATATATTTTTATAATTCATTCATTCTTTCATTTGATTTAACTTCAACTATCATCAAGTATCTTTCTACATTTTAAAAAATCTTAGGGGATTTAATTGAAATTAATTCCGTTAAAATTTGGATGGCAATGAAAGATCATGGTGAAATTGCATTTCCCTTTGAAAGTACAATGACAATAGTGCAATTGCAAAATTAACCATTTTTCCATTCTCATCTTTACACAAAAGGAAGATGTTTAACACTTCCCTCATCCCTAAATGAGTGTGTCCTCTTCGGGGAGAACATTGTCCCAAAATAGATACCCTTTTCTAATGGTCTTATTAAGTACTAAGTTGCCCACTATCACATCCTATTGTGCACTTACAATGCTTCAATGTGGAAACTATATTGACCCCAAAGGGTGCGAGAGATGGGTTAGGGCACTCAGGCAAAGACCTTGTGGTCCTTGGTTCCAATCCCCATACCAACAAGCAGTTACACTTACCTATCAAAAAAAACTGTGGGCTTTCATGTATCTTTAATGTCCATAAGTAACTGATCTGAGACCCTCATTTGGAATAGGAGTGTTATGTTTTTGTTATCGCCTAAAAGCAGCTATTTGTACCCTAGGAAGTTGTAATTTGAGAATAGGTTGTCTAATATTCAATTATTTCTTACATCTCATGGAGGTTTTTGCTAGTGTTGAGTATGTCTAAGTTTTAACTTTCTTCAACTGATCAAGATTTTTAACGACTGTTTGAATAATTTGCAGCATTCATGGCCAATGTGCTATCATCATGTTTGATGTAACTGCAAGGCTGACGTATAAGAATGTTCCGACATGGCATCGGGATCTATGCAGGTATGCCAAAGAGTCATTTCCTTGTTTTCCTGGTAGTTTTGATGGTCTTTCTTTTTCTTTCGTGTAATGAACCTTGTATGTATTGCCATTTAAAGGGTTTGTGAAAATATCCCAATCGTACTTTGCGGAAACAAGGTTGATGTGAAGAACCGTCAAGTGAAGGCAAAGCAGGTTACATTCCACAGGAAGAAGAACTTGCAGTATTATGAAATATCAGCAAAGAGTAACTACAATTTTGAAAAGCCTTTCCTGTACCTTGCCAGGAAACTTGCTGGGTAAAACCTTTATTCAATCTATAATAATTTTTTTTCTGGTTAATTTATGTCAGGGATAGTAATTGATGTGAACATTTTTTTTGAGGTTCTAGGGATCCTAACTTGCATTTTGTGGAGTCTCCTGCCCTTGCTCCTCCTGAAGTGCACATTGACCTTGCTGCCCAGCAACAGTAAGATTTTATTCATTTACATTTCCTTGTGTGTGCATTCTAAAATTATGTGTTATCCACATTCCCTGTATGCCTGGAAGCCATGATTATTTATATGGCATATGTGCTCTAATACAGAGCCTTTATGTTTCCTGGGAACCAAGAATTGGAAGCTTTCTTGCTATATATACTTCCTAGTAAAGGAAGTCTCCTAAATGTTGTAATCTGGTTGCTTCAAATCCTGTGTCAACTGTCCTTCCCTGTTTCCTCCTAGTATTTGGGTTTCTAACAAAGCTTGTTAAGTTTTGGCCATTGTTTGTCTCCCTAGCATGCATCATTTGTATTGATTTTGAATTTATTTTTATAGTGCATTCGTTTTGTTTTGATGGTGAATTTATTTATATAGGCACGAGGCCGAGCTTGCACAAGCTGCCAGTCAGCCACTTCCTGACGATGACGATGACACATTTGAATAGATGATGGATGAGAATGGTTTTCTGCGTCGGCTTCCAAAATTTTCTGCGGTTGTTCAGATTTCAGAGACTCGAGATGATTTTGTGTTGTGAGTTCTGGCAGTTATCAGTCAGTCATGTTGAATGTAATGTAGGGATTTTGAATTTTACTTTCTTACTTTACTATCTTGATGGGGGTGTAAATTTACACTCCGATATGTTTGTTAGGAGAGAGTGGAGTTTTACATCTTGTCTTCCGACTCTGAAGGAAGATTGTATGGGGATGTTACTGGTAGTTTATTATGGAGTGTTGAATCTCGAATGGTTCCTGTTGGAACTCAGTAATCTATGATGTCTCTGCTAATAAGGAAAAACAATAGTTCTAGGATAGCCGAAGTTATCAGTTGAGCAGTCCAACACCCCAATATTCTTTGGAGAATTTTAATTAGGATATCTCTTGGGTAGTGTCGCTCATTTTATGTAGTGCCACTACTTGGACAGTCAAAATGTGGGGTTGGTTGGACTCTATGATTGGTAGCACTGACCTAATTCTGTCAAGCAAGTGGCTGAATCCCTTGAGTTTAGGATCTTGGTTTGAGTGTATGATTGTGTGCCCAATACTTGAATCAACAACGTTGGACAAATGTTTGTTGACAACGTTGGACAAATGTTGGTTAATTTGTAAATTGTACTTTCACTATGTTATAGTTCGACCTACGAATACGTGGTGAGTTTGATAAGAAAGATCTCTTTTACAAAAAGAGAAAATGGACAGTAACACTGTCTTACCTAAGTTTTTGTCTTAGGTAGTGGTGGACGGTAGTTGTGTACATGGGTGTTCATGTGCACTGCTCAAAGCAAAATTGAACAAAAATTGTCAGATTTTTAAAAAATGATTCTCGTGTTAGAATTTTTTTGTTAGTAATAATGATGTAATTAAGCATTTTCAACGGATAAAAACGCGCAATGAATGATGTTGTGATTTTTAATTTTTTTTATATAATAATAATAATTAAAATTTTGGATACCGGTTAACCAAATTTCTGGATCCACCATTAATCCTTGATCAATAACTAAGCTACTTTTGGGATATAAGTGAACCAAAGGTATAGATGAGGCAGTTCAATTGAGTAGGTTTTTGGATTGATATAACTAGACCGTGTGTTGACTAAGGTATAGACGAGGATTGCGTGGACAAAAGGATTAGTCGAGGTTGTGAACAAAGTGAGATGTTTGAAGAACAAACAAATTGTTTGTGATTCAAGGTAAGTAAGTCATGAACTACTTAAAGAAAAGTAAAGAGAATCCTAAATGCCAATTTGGGTGTAAACAACATGGGAGCGACTCCAGAACTCGTTACTACAACCAGGAGGCAATAGCCAACATCAATTCAAAAGTAGATATCATGTACAATAGCGGATCCAAGAATATCGTTTACCGATGTCAAAAATTTGAACTATTACATAAAAAAATTAGAAATTACAATTGTTCTTTATGTGTTTTCATTTGTTGAAAACATGTAATTACATCATCATCACTAACATTCATTAACAACTTTTTTTTCCGATATAACATACTAGCAGATCTGCAGATTTGACCGAGACTGGTGGCGCTGTTGTCGTGGCGAATTGCCAGCAGAGGTGGGACGGGTGGGCCACGGGCGGAACTGGGAAGTGGGTTGTGGGTAGTGGGAAGGGAATAGGATTTGGTAGTTGGGAGAAATGGAGAATGAGAGAATTGCTAGAATCCGAGAATGGGAGGGACTAGAGAGTCTCGGTATACTCGATGGGGGGACAGGACAGAGCCACAAAGAGTGAGTGAGATAGACTGATAGTAACATGACATTAGTTGACTTAGGAGGAGAGGGGTCCAATTGTCAAAAACTACAAACATTGACACCGATCTGATACATATCCATCCGACCCTGATCATGTACCATAAAAGTGTATTACTCGTATACCTCCAAGCTATATGATCTATATTCAAATGTATTGGATGGTATACTTTTTGATGAGAACCATGGATCAAACCTCAGATCGAGTCAAGGTTTGAGGCCCAGTTCAATAATCCATGGTATGATTCAACCTAGGGACTTAATCATAAATGGACCAACAATGAAGAAGAACTTATGGAGGTTAAATTGCTCAAACTTGTTGGTCCACCCCAAGAAATATGAAAATACAACAAACTGTTACAAGTCAGAATTTTGGGTCAACTTTGATGGGTGGCCCAGGACACACTAGAGCTTGGATTTTGGTGTTTAAGATATGTTTGGAAAGCTCTAAGAGTCTAGTTTTCAACCCATCAAACGGTTTCCAAAGTTGAGCCTTCTAGAAGAAGTTATGGTCGAATTACCACAGACTGGTTAGGATGGACGAAAATGAGACTTTTGGCTTTTTAGATTCATCATTGTTTAGTCTTCCATCCTTTTGAGTTTCCAAAGCTTTGTATTCAGTTAATCTAGAGTCGTTGTAGGCCTATAAATAGGCATGATCAACTTTGTTTTAGATCATTGAAGAATTATTGATTGAAATATAATACACCAAAGTGTGTTTCTTTCACCATAGTGTGAGTTTGTGATAATTCTTGGGAGAGTTTCTCCGATCACTTGAACTTATCAAGCTCATTGAGTCGAGGGTTTGTGCGGTAATCACGTCGTTGGTTCTCGTTCGCACCCCAAGATTCCTAATAAATTGCGATTAGCGTATCGAGGGAGACTCTTCTATCTTTTCATTTTAGTTGTTAATTCATTATTTCCGCGTTCTTTATCTATTGTTTGTTTTTTTTTTCTTGGGTGCGTAGTCTTCCAAACGGTCTTGGCAAGAATCCACGTCCATCAATCGGGTTTGGATTCACATCACCTTTGTGGTATAAGATATGTTCGACTCACACAAAACGGAGTCTCCGTTCCAAGGAGAAACTAGAACACAAATATGTGCACCCTCCTCCCTCTTCCAAAGAGAACTTATTTTACTTTGATTTCTTTTGTCCATTTAACTATTTAAGTAAATTTTTACGAAAGCTTGATAAATATTTACTTATTCTTTCTAAATTCTTAATCTTGTTATTGATAATATTCTCAATATTGCATTGATGATTGAAATTTTCACCTTCGACATCATAAATTTATGCAGATAATAATTTGATATTGTCCTAGGTTGACTTTCCAATAAGAAAATGAGGGTATTCTTTTTAAGACGATGAGATTCCACAGCCAAATGCACCGGTAGGCTTGTCGTGACTGCATCGGCACTTACATACATGAAACCTGCAAGCTATTCTTTCTTTGTCACACATTTGCTTGTCTTCGAGCATAGGATAATATCCACAAGAAGCAGAATCTCTCATTTCAAAAATCCTTAATTTATTATAAGGATATGTTTGGATACCTCAAGTCCATAGTTTGAAATTGAAATTGAGGCCTGCAAAACTCATTCTGTCGTTTGGCAACACATTTAAAATTTAGAATTGAAATTGAGTTGGAATTCCAAATGCTGAACTAACTAATCTAGATACTTGACTTATTATTGAGCTCCACATATTATCCAAACAATTGTATTGTTATGATTTTGAAAGCAAATTCGAAGTTATTTAAATTTTTTAAAATTTAAATATTTATTGAATTCAAAATTAATGCATCCAAACGGAACTTCAGTTAACGACCACGACTAAATTAGCCTACTATTTTTTTATTTATTTTTAAATTCGTTAATGTATTGATACATAACTAAATAAGGAAATTGAGAGCATTTCGAAATCGTGAAGTTCCTCTCTTAATGAAAGGACACTGTACCACACAAGTAAGACAACCTAGGCTCCGTTTGTTTCACGGAAAATGACTTTCGGAAAACGTTTTCCTCATTTTTCGGTGTTTGGTAACATTAGGAAAATACAGTCAACGTAAAGGTTTTCCGAGTCAACGGAAAATGAAGGCTTTTTTTCCGAAAATGACTTACTTGGATTCATTTTCCGTAAGTCATTTTCCAAACGTTCGGGTACCCTCTGCCCCCTTTCACAATTGCACATATTTACTTACACACAACATTTTACTCAACAAATAAATGGTTTAAAAATATAAATAAAATTTGTGGACACTCTTTATAAATTATAATTTTAATAAATGCTTACTACGTTCTAAAATTAGTGTCAACTATATTATTTAGGGACATCCTAACCATTATCAATTTTCTATTTTAAAAACTTTTTTTTTTCATATCAATTATCAAATTTTTTATTTGTAATTGTGAGATCGAAAAAAATAGACATTGATTTGACACCATTAATGATAAATTGAGAATTAGTAAAGAAAAATTACTTAAAGCTCAACACTATTTTATATTCAATATATGCATTAATATTAGAATATGTTTTTTTGTATTTATTCATATATAGTTTTCCGTAACATTTTCTAGGGACATCCTAAACATTGTCTATTTTCGATTTTAGAACGTTTTTTTCATATCAATTAGCAAAAAAATTATTTGTAATTGTGAGATTAAAAAAAGATGAACCTTATTTAAAAAAGATGGTCCTTATTGATTTTCTAGGGACATCATAAAAAATTGTCCATTTTCTATTTTCTATTTTTTTATTTATTCATATATTGTTTTCCGTAATATTTTCCGTGTGTTTGCCAAACACCCGTAAATGTTTTCTCACATATTTTTAAAAGATTTACCAAACACCTGAAAATGAAATCTTTTGATTTTCCGGAAATCATTTTTCAGAAATCATTTTATGGAAATGAGTTTGAAGAGGTCACAAAAAGCAAAGAAGCTTCAAGTGCACCGTCGTCAAAGTCAAGGCCCGATCGGAAAAGGTGTCGTGAGGATGGGGATTCTACATATGATAACAAAGTAGTTGAACAACTTGGAGAGGTTGCGTTAGCAATCAAGAAACTTTCTGATGAGCAAGTGAACACAGAAGATCTCTACAAAGAGATTATGAAAACTGAAGGCTTTGATGAAGTGTTTTTTGGTTCGGTGTTTGATCATTTGATTATCAACAAGGATTTGGCTAGAGGATTTATGGTAAAAAGTGAGAACCTTCGAAGGAAATGGATTGAAAAATTCATGACCCAAGAGTGGCATGGATACTAGTTTTATGTTTTGTTGTTGTAGGACAAGAAAGCTTTGGATGATGGTTTATTTTTAAAACAATTATTAGAGTTTTGGTAATATTTTGTTAGTATTTGAACATGATCATCATATGTGACACAATGTTTTGTACACATCTTAATTAGATTTTTGGTAAGTATTTTTGAGTAATGTGAAATTTTATGCTTTGTGCAACGTACATTCAAAAATTATCCAAAGTATGCTGCCATTTTATGGTCATTATCGCGTTTGTAAAATAGCTAGTATACGTGGAGAGTTGATAACTCGTGTGAAAATTTATGTTTAGTTCTTATTGGAGTATTATATACAAATGATATTGTAAAAAAAATGATTTCCAACACATTTTCACAAAGTTTACCAAACACCGGAAAATATTTTCCACAACATTTTCATAATACTTACCAAACAGCGGAAAATAGAATGATTTCATTTTCCGGAAAACGTTTTCCAGAAAACGTTTTCCCTGAAACAAACGGAGCCCTAGTGTTAAAAGTACAAATTTGTCGTTCAAATCTAGATGACATGTGATTGGTTCGATCATGTTATCATTTATTTGTTTGTTGCTAGATTACGAATTTAAGATTAGCCATTTGTAAAAATAAAATAAAATTCTATCCATATCGTTTTCGTTTTTAGAATTAAATTCTTTTCAAGTTAAGAATCAACCTATAGATCTACAATACAATACAGCTCATAGTTGTATATGTGTAATTGACTAAAACTATTTAGGAACTGAGATTAATTCATTTACTGAGATCCTATGGTCATTATCATTCCCCGAGTTCACATGTGTGAACGGCTGTTGAGCAACTAACCCCTCTCTCTCTCCAACCCCCCACTATTCACGGTTGGTGCCCGCTAACCCTTCCTCCACCAAACCCACGTCCCTTTTCTTTTTGATATTTTAATTAATTAATCAATTTTATGCTAAAAAATTCGTAAGTTTTGTAATTTGAAATATTTGTTTTTTAACTGTTATCTTAATTAACTTAATCAATTTATTTTTTGAAACTGAATCCCAATTTAATTTATATTTCTATTTTAATTATTTTCTTTTTAATTGTTATCGTAATTAACTTAATCAATTTAATTTTTTTTTCTGTCCGCAATTTCGTATACAAATAATTTTTTTAAATCTTAAGTTTTGTAATTTAAAATATTTGTTTTTTTTTTCTTTTTAACTGTTATCATAATTAACTTAGACAAATTATAAGTAGATATTAATTCAATTCCACATTATCTGTTTCATTTATTGATAAATTCACAAAGTAGCGCTGTGCCATCGACACGGACAAGAGTACTAGTATATTATAAAATAGATTAGTGTCTAACTGGTGGCCCGTATGACGTATCAAATTTTACTAAACACAACTGACGGTTCAGATCAGTTGTGAGTTTTATTTGAATTACCCCGTCAGTTTTGTTTATCCTAACAATTCATTGAACTGATCTCATACCGATACCGTGCTTATAATACGAGTACATATACTAATATAAATAATATGAAATCATCACCTTCCTTTGTAACCATATTGAATTGCTTTTATGTGCATAAGAATAGAATTGTTTGTTAAGACTGAAAATTAGTTACTGCAAACCACTTCGTATTGAATTACTTTTATGCGCTCATGAATACAAACAAGTTGGGAGTCTTGGAGGGTAAAGCATGATTTCCAGTTTCCACCCGTCTCACCCTCGCAGTCGCAGTGGAACAACCATTTTACCTAGTTAGCAAACCACTCTCGCACCACTTCGTCTAATTACCAGAGGACCTTGGAGTTGCACCACTTCATCACATTACCACCACTGCGATTTTGTTTTACCATTTCGTCACTCAACTCAAGAATGGAGATAATCATGAATAATAGAAGTTGGAGTTTGAAATTCCCATAGAAATTAATAGTCCAATAATGATTTTTGTTCCGACAATAGTGGATTTTAATTACATGCCTTGCCACATAAATCTCTCTCTCTCTCTCTCTCTCTATATATATATATATATATATATATATATATATATATATATATGTGATTACAAAATAAAATATAATCACAATTAATTATAAAAAGTCTACTATGGAAATCTTCATATATGACTTGTCTATATTTGAAAATTTTCTGTCTCTTTTATCGTATCCAAAATTATAATATCAAAACAAAATTTATTTTTACAAATAACCATAATTAATTATGACTTGTTGGTAAATTATAGGAATATATAAGATTAAATCATAGTAGTAGATACCAACCACAAATTATAAATATTTAATAAATCTGTATGTTATATAGAGAAGAATATACATCTGAATTGCTATTTATATTACTTAAGTTCCTAAATTTTAATAACAAAAAATATCAAGTATTAAACTCTAGAAAAATCATGAACGAGAAAATGACTTAAACAATTCATAAAATAATAGATTAAATGATATCAATTATACATAGGGCTGACGATTGGGTACGTTGGGTCGGGTCAAAACGGATCATTACCTATTATAACTCAAAATAAAACGGTCGAGATGGGTAACGGGTCAGAACGAATTGACCTGTTTTAACCCACATTTTTCGTCAATAAACCTATACTTATATAGCAAAAAATAAATGGGTAAAAATGGGCAACGGGTCCGAAATCCCGCCATAACCCCACCTTTTTGGGTCGAAATGGGTAACCCGTTTCGACTTAAAAAATGATCGGGTCGAATAATTTTCAAGTCGGGTTGGGTGGGTTAACGGATTTTGGATTGTAATTATCATACCTAATTATATCGATATAATTTGTTTCCTTCATTATGTTTTTTCTTTATTTTTTAATTTTATTTATAATCTTCATTTTATTTAAATATAATTTAATTAAAAGAGATATATACACGTTCGTTTAACGCACGTGTGTAAAAATAATTAAGATAAAAAGTTGACATCGCTGCCTTTACTTTTTGTAAATGGAAGCATGGGAAAAAAATGTGAGTGACAAGGTGGTGCGGTCATAAGTTAGGTTAAGTTATTGAAGGACATCATCAAGATGACGTGACGTGGTAATTCCTTCGAATCAAGTCCTAATACCTAGTTCGGTCTTTATCTAACTATGAATATTGATGGAATGTAACGGAAGGGGTGTCAATAAGAGGATGTTAACCGCGAGGATAGGAGCTGAAAATTGGCCAAATGATAAGGGGTGATAGAGGATTTACTTGAAACCGGTATGCCCCATTGCCACCCACCAAATTAAAGTCCGTCAAACCGCTCGGCAGCCGCAGCCAAAACCGAGAATTCCCTTCCCATGTCTTCTTCACCAGAAACCCCCAAAACCCATGAATCAAAACCCCAAACAGAAACCCTAGAACAACCCAAATCTCAAGAAACCCAGCAAGATCAAGAAGGAGAAGAAGAAGGGGAGGGAGAATGCCCATTTTGTCTGTACATGAAAGCTGGTGCTTGCAAAGACACGTTTGTTGAATGGGAAAATTGTGTTGACGAAGGGGAGAAGAACAAGGAGGATATAGTGAACAAGTGTTTTGAGGCTACTGCTGCTTTGCAGAAATGTATGCAGGCTCATCCAGATCACTATGGGCCCATTTTGCAGGCTGAGAAGGCGGCTGAGCAGCAAGCCATTGATGAATTGGAGAAAGAGAAAGAGTTGGAACAGAGAGAAAATAAATCTGCCTCTGCGGCCCCGGCTTCGGGGAATCAAGAAAAGCAAAGTGAGAGTTCTTGATTTGGGGTTCCGGGAATTCATGACATTTTTTATTAATTTTTTTAGTTATTCTATTGTAGTTAATTTGACTTGATTTTAGTTAATCATAATGGAATTTTGGGGTTTTCCATGAATCTTGATAATGCCAAAGGGGAATGCATTAGACTTGATTTGTTCGACTTTGCTTTATGATTTGTTGAATTTCAACTATGAAATTGTTCCATATTTTTGATTCATTTACTCCAATGCTCAAGTATTTAATTTTGTGCACGTTAATGGTTGTAATCGTTTTGTGGTCAGGTCAGTAGTTGAAGAAGAATGCTAATTTTTGGGTCATTGGAATTATCCTGTCACTAGTTCTTTGTAATGAGAAGCAGTGATGTTATATATTTGTTTTATTGGGATTATTTCAGCTGTATCAGGGACAATGTACTTGCCTACATTTTAAAGAAAAACATGTGTTTTTCATGTTGATTTGCTATGACTTAAAACAGGCATTCTTTAGATTGAGATAAACTTGTTTTGATATAGTGTGTTTCCGCTCATATAATCATCTGGATTTGGATTGCTTAAATAGCTAATCGGTTTCTGTTCAGGTGTGTGTGGAGTGTCTGAGTTGTGCTTACCAGTTTTTTTGCCGATGTACATGTTGTTGAAATGTTATACGTTTTTCTAATCTTCTCGGATCTTGCTCTGGCATACTAAAAGCCCTTGTCCAGTCTTCTGGTTGGCCTTTCATTTCTGGAGCACGTATTTTCCTTGTATAATGTATGTTCTTCCTCTCCCTTTTCTGTTTCATGCATTGATTTGGATGTTTTTTTATTTGTTGTTGTTTCACTATACTTCGTAGTTAATGATGAGCTTGGAAACAGCTTTATTTCTATATTTCACTTCCTCCAAACTCCAAAGTATATATTTGACCATTTCGTCTGGTAGCAGAAACATCGCTTCCAGTTCTTCCCTTTGGATTCATTTCTTATGCTAGAGCAGAGTCCGTAAAAACGCACAGGCTAAATGATTCCGAAGTGCGCAGTCATATAAAAATAGTCCAAGAGTGAGTAATTTTGATTGAAGTTCACTTGATGCCTTTGGAAATTAGCAAGCAGCCACAATCTTTTTGCCAGTTAATATCTGGATTTCTCCACTATTTCCTGCAAAGTTTGGTCATCGCATTTGATAGTCTGTTTGTAAAAAGTGTACATCGTTATGTTGGTTTCGGTGGGTTTTCCGTTTGCACATCACTTAACTTATACATATATGACCAACTCCAACCCATTCTTGGGGTTTGAGGTTTTAGCATTGTCTTTGTATTTGCAAAGGGGGTCATTGAGCAACACTTGTGTCAGTTTGTAGCGGGTGTCATCCCCTGAAAAACATTCCCTTAGCCATGACTCATGAGGCAGCCTGTCATGGCTTGTTAAGAAAATTTCTTTAGAAATAAATTCTTACTGAAGTTTAGTTCTTATAGTATGCATCAGGAACTTTTGTGTTTCCAGTGCCTGTGTAATTGGGACTTTTTTATTTTTTCCTTTTTGGGATTAATATTCAAGTAGAAAACTTGGTATATGCTTGTAGTTCGATCTCATTTTCTGCTGATAACTACTCCATCCATTCCTAAATAATCGTCATGTTTGATTTGACACACCGTTTAAAAAAAGTTAATGGACTTTATTATAAATATTGGTATTAGGTGTATTTTCCTTTAAAGCCCTTGTGCATGTGACTATAATTAAAGTAGGAAGAAAAAGTAATGGTAAAAGTGTTTGTCTATAAAGGAAAGTGTAGAAACTAAGACAATTATTTTGGAACGAACAAAAAAGGAAAGAAAGACAATTATTTAGGAACGGAGGGAGTATTAAGTTAAGATAGAATGAGGCTTTGAAGTAACCCATTCATGTATGGTTTTGTTATTGGCAAGCTTTGATGTTTGATAGTTTGTTTGTTTCGTTGCTGTTAGGTTGTTGAGTACTTTCTATCAGTAGAATTTTTTTGGATAAGTATATCTCTCATTTACTCCCTTCATCCCACTCAATAACTCCTACTCCACTTTCTATGTTGGAAGAGTTTCTTTTTTCTTTTTGATACGTGGGGGTGTTTCTGATTCTTGAGATTGTTGCAGTAATGCAAGGTCTCCCCCTCCTTCCCCACTTCCCCTGCTCCGTCCATTATTAACTGTCTGCTCCAGCTACCTCCAGCTCAACTGGAAACTGCTTTGAAAAAGAATCGCAGCACTAAAGGCTGCATTGGTTGTGCACTCCAACCAGCCAAACATATACGATCTTCACTTCCAAGGTTCAGTCTCCAATGGTTTTAATGTTTGCAGGTCCGTATCCATGGTTCCGGGAATTGTCTTGGTCGACAGTCTGTTTGTAAGAAGTGTAGAGGGTCATGTTGGTTTTGGTGGTTAACTTGCTAGTCATACATATATGACCAACTCCAACCCATGAGGCAGCCTGTCATGGCCTGCTAAGCAAATTTATTCAAAATAAATTCTTACCCAAGTTTAGTTCTTGTAGTATGTATGCTTCACGAACTTTTGTCTTTCCAGTAATTGGGACTTTTATTTTTATTTTTTCCCTTTTAAATAAATAAAAAAAATGAAATGAAAACTCGGTAAATGCTTGTAGATTGATCTAATTTTTGTACTGTCGAATTAACCCATTCATGTATTCATCCTTGTACCTGCTAGAACATGTGATACTCAGTTTGAGGTTTTATTATTGGTAAGCACAGATGTAAGATGTAAGATGTTTGATAGTTTGTTTTGTTACTCTCAGGTTGTTGAGTACTTTCTAACATTTTTCTATATATTTTTTAGTTATTCCAAGCGATATTCGTTCTATCAGAGAAGCATTCCTAATTTTCTTATAAATTTAATTCAATATGAAGTGTTTACATCTCTTCGACTTCAATTATCTCTCATTTGGTCCCTTCATCCCAGTCAATAAATCATACTTGGTGTTGGAAAAGCTTAAGCTAATAAACATAATTTATGAGTTTGCCCTTATTACACAAAAGTAACCTATAGTTAGAAATGGAAAACTCGTAGAATGTCTCAATTCCAAAAACGTGGACTCGTTCTGTGGAAACTTTCCATTTCCAAGAGAAAAGGTAGAAAGGACGTTGGCGTTCAGTGCGTGATTTTGTTACTGATAAGGTCTCTCCCAACCCCACTTCCGCTACCTCCAGGCTCCGGCGCGACTTGAAACTGCTTTGAAAAGAATTGCGGCACTTAACTTAAGTCCGCCGCACCCTCCAACCAGCCAAACATGCGTTCTTCGCGTCTCCACTGGATTTAATGTTTGTAAGTAAGGTTGTAAACAACTTGAATCTTTAAAATTTGAATACTATTAGAATAAATTATATACTTAATATATTTAATAAATATATATAGTTACGTTAAATTTTGTATGTCCGTATCCATGATTCCATGGTTCCGTGAATTGCCATGGATTCTCAAAGTGCAAGTCAGTGACAAATAAATCAGTAAACCAAGAATTTATGTGAAATTAACGACATGAGCCTCCCAGAAGGAGTTGTGTAGTTTGGAGGGGACGTCGGTGTGGTGTGGGAGTTGAGGAGGATGGAAGGAAAGGAAGTGTCGGTGGCAGGCCATTTGTGGAGGTTGTGACTAGCGTTTGGTTTTGGGGTGAGGGTGATTTATGATCTATCACCCTAAGATCTCCTTTACTTCATTGATTAATTTTTTATTCCCAAATCCTCGTTTGAGTGAATTTAACGAGTTCAGATCTCCTGTACCACTTGTGTGTACCACTTTTCATCTCAACTAGGGATGACAAAATGAGTGTTATGGATAAATGTGTGTTAGACTATTATCCATGGTTATCCATGGATAATAGCCTAACACCCATTTATCCATAACACTCATTTTGCCACCCCTAATCTCAACCATTGGTTGAGATGCAATGATTGAGATGCAATGGTGGAAATGAAAAGTGGTACATCAGTGGTACACACAAGTGGTACAGGAGATCTGAACTCGAATTTAACTTTGTTTGTCTTTTCAAGGTATTAGCCATACCTCACTATTCTCTTTTTATCTTTTCTATACATGAAAATCATAGATCCAAAATAGGCTTTCTATG
Source organism: Codonopsis lanceolata (assembly GCA_013146195.2). Classification (NCBI taxonomy): domain Eukaryota; kingdom Viridiplantae; phylum Streptophyta; class Magnoliopsida; order Asterales; family Campanulaceae; genus Codonopsis; species Codonopsis lanceolata. Next base: position 174,648,738 of record CM028377.1, read on the forward strand.
GAGATGCTCTTGGAGCCATGGAAACGAATAAAAAAAAAGGGAGAATAAAAAAGGTATTTACAGAGTTTTTGATTTTGGGTATTATAGGAATATTTATTAGAAAGATGGTCTTTTACGGTTTAAAAAAACAACGCTAGACAGGAGGGGTTACAAATTGTATAAAAAGGATTGGCCAGAATAAAACACGAACTCTAGACTCTTCATCTCAAAATTATATTATTATGTTTGACTCAGCATACGAATTAAAGAATAACAGTTGATTTGATTATTAATACTAGTATACTGTAATGTTTCTTTTAAAGCCCATTTGTATGTGACGAATAATTAAGAAGAAATTGCGGCCTGGTCTACTTTCCAAAGTTTACAATCGCTCAAGTCTAGTGTGTTTTTTTTTCCAACCGAAAAAAGTCAATTTTTGGAGTAAAATGACTGCAATACCCTTAATGAACCGTAGACGCGCTACGTAGGTCACTTACTCGATGGATCGTGCTACATCAACTTTTGAACAGCGATGAAATTGTTTTTAAACAACGATGAAACAAATTTTGAATCGCGATATATAAATCTTAATTACCTAATCAAAATTTTCACCGCAATGATTTAATTTTTTAACTGCGATACATAAAATATTAACTAATCCATTTTTGTATTGCGATACAAAAACCATAATGAACCAAACCAGGTCATCCATCGTTGCCTAACAATGATAATTTTCGAATCAAATGTGTTTACTAGAGCTGTTGAAGGGGACAATGACATTTTTAGAACAATATTTCGAAAAATGGCCTCTTGCGGTTGAAAAAAAAAGGTACTGGAGAGGTTACAAACTTTGGAAAATAAACCGGCCATAATTTTACCCAATAATTAAAGTAAAAGTAATGGTAAAATAATAAAAGTTGGCAAAAACTTATGTAAGACAGTCTTACAGATATTTTTTGTAAGATGGATCCTTATTACCCGACACACTATGTGCTCGTTTGTTGCAGCTTATTTGGAGTTATTTTTGGCTTTTGGCTTTTGAAAAGTCATATTTAAAGTGTTTGTTTCAGCTTATAAGCCAAAAGCCAATAAGTAAGGTACAACACCCTTTATGCATTGAAAAGCCAAAAGCCAAAAACCAAAATTTTAAGTTTTTTTGGTTTTTTTTTAAACATGAAGACAACTATTCATTAATAAATATTTTATTGTCTTCATTTCATCCTTTTATAAAATATACATAAAAATATGAATACTAATTTTCAAGTTTTTTTTTAACAAATAATTATAACGACTCATAAGCAGCTTTTCAACAGCTGTAACAAACAGTCTATCATTCAATCAGCCAAAAGTCATTCAGCTACCAGCTTAAGCTATCAGTCATAAGTCATAAGCCATCAGCCACAACAAACGAGCCCTATGTGTTGATGGGCTCAACTGTAAGAAACTGGAGCTTTGTCTTACGAACACGAGACCTCCTCATAAAAGTTCTATCCTAAAAAAGGAACTTATAAACAAGGCATTTTTTTGGGATTAAATTTTGAAGTACTTTACATGTTTTAGGCAAAACTGTAACGACCCGACCCGGATTCCAACATGAAATCCCAAGGTCGTGCCGCTGGAACTAACTTAATAAGAGGACAAGCACTTGATAAACAGTAGTGCTAGTCAAGCAGTCGAGCAAACTCGCTCTAAACATGAACATAACGCCGCACTAAAATACGGTATTTCAAAAATCAAATCAGTGGAAGCAATATAAGAAAGAAGTCCCAAGCTATGAAGCTCGAAACCAACGACAATGAAACCAAGAGAGACATTATCTTTCAAAGGAGGAAAAAAAAAACTCGCGTGCCGCAACATTTCAGACGCTAATCAAACCATCAGCACTCCAGGCCGGCGTTTCAACAAAGAACCAACCTGATATAACAAATACCCAACGGCTAAAGCATACCGGGGTCAACCAACAACTATAAAAAATTAGAATAAGGAAATTCCCCAAAGCTACTGCGTGCACGGGAGACAACTGAAATATATACTAAAACCACAAACAAGGCACGACACTACATGTCGGCCCAAGAAATAACCAATACAAATACCCAAGTATTCTACCCGACTGTAAAGTCTAAATAAATTTACGAAATGTCGATCTCACAAGAATAGCAAAGTACATGAAATCAATGACAATGCTAAAAAAGAACAAGACTCCACAAGCTGCTACTCGGAAAAGTCGGCTGCTACAACCACGAACCACACGATCTAACCTCGGTCTATCGACCAGCTGCGCCATGCTAAAGTCACGATCTATTCGACCTCAATGCAGCGATCAGTTACTGCAACTAAAAACAAGTATGTGATGAGTCATAATGACCCAGTACGCTCCCACAATATATATGCAACATATAATTATGTAACATAAACATAACCAGGGTGTCATTTTATATATGACAGAAAAACCCGTGAAGAGGCGTCGTATCGTTTCGATACTCCACAAGATATCCACTCCTTCTTACTTACTAAACCGTCCAAATGAACCAGGGTATAATTCCCTGTTCACACACAAATCAAATGAATTAGAAGGTAGTTCCCACAAAACATCATATGCAAGTATACATATCATTATATATACGAATCAAGTTATTCACACTGTTACCACGTGTAAGGGTGCATGTTTATATATATACACCTATATCAGTATGTATATCTCTAAATATACATATCAAATCTCCCATAAAATCATCATGCATAAGTGTGCATATCTATATATATACACATCAAGTCTTTCATATATATCTCATATACAAGTATGCATATCTCTATATATACATATCAAATCTCTCATATATCATCAGACAATACAAACATGGTCTATAAGATCTCATGTTCAACTAACACTTTGTTATCACATAAGTGCCCATAGTAAGCCACATAAAGGATAGAGAAGATACCAAATCACTTTCGTCGTATTGCTCCTGCAATCACAACTGTTAATCATATCGTGCCAGTGATACCCGTGTTCAGGTATCAAAGTACCGAGCTCTCTTCTCGGGCCTGAGTTCTCTACTCAGGAAAATAGCACTAGCCAATGTGCTCAATTGGTTACGACAAAGGGGGCTACTTCCCCACTGTAGCTAGCAGTGGAGGTGTGTGTGAAACCCGAATCCGGTATGGCGATACATTACAATCACGAATCCCATAATTCGTGAAGGCAATGCATCGTCCCACCATCATCATGAAAACTCAAGTAATGCCAGCTGGACTTATATGCAATGCACAAGTAGATGTTTACTTGCTAATTCTCAAGTAGATATAATGACCTACTAAACTCATACGATTATGCACATTGTTACATAAATCACAAAACCACAATAGGAACTCATTTGAGTCTCTAAATCATAAGTGCCAAGTTTGTTCACTCTACTCAATTCAAGTCCCAAAAGCTAGTAATCTAGTCAACTGGAATATAATTGTCATAGGATCTCACCACGATCCTCGTAAGGTTCAATTGTTCCTTAACTCGACTCCGTTGAGTCTTCACTACAATTCTAACCAAATAGAGTTTGAACACTATATGTGTCCCAAGACTCTTTTCTATGTTCTCGTTTGAGGCATAGCAAGGTTCTAATTCCATTTAGGAATCTTAGTTCAAGTCCCAAGTCAATTATATAAGGGAAGCCCAAGTTGATTATTGTGAAATCAAGCTTAGTTCAATTTTGATTCATAATTCCACTTAATAGTAGAATCCAAGTTCACCACAATTCATTAACTGTAGAACAAATCAGGCACGAAGGCAAATACATTCAATATGCTCATAAGTCATATCATAGAAACACGTAAAAGAATCAATTCTTGACAAGGTAGGAAATCATGCATTTAGTCATAATATAAAATATACATAGTATTCCATATTCACCTATGAAATTCAACAGAGTCACAACTTAACCATCAGTCCATTAAGTACTATCCAAGACTACTTCGTTAGTCTCGGATCATGAAGCCATTTACTAAACTCTTCCTAAAGTAGTAACTCATTCAATAACACAAAAGTCGATGGTAGTCAAAGACTTAAGCAACACTAGAGCGGTAATAACCCGTAAGGTCAAACCATACCGGTGAGTCTTAGATAACAACTTGGTCATCCTAGCGACTTATACAAGTAGACTCCATGTATAGAGTACTAAGAAAGCCCCAATCCAAATCTTCTCATAGAATAGTCCTCAAATTCATTATTCAACAAGTAGGTGTTTTTACTCATTAAAGAATCAAGTAGGAATTCGACAAGAGCGAATTCAACATGTCAAGTAGATACATCATTCTACAACATGCTCTCAATTGTGCATTTGCTTCACACAATCACATAAACCACGAACTCGATTGAGTCTTATAATCACTCATATCAAACATGCCCTTCAATCCATCCCAAAGTCACGTAGGCTAATATATTAGTCCAATGCACTACAAACGTCGTAGGGATTGAATGTGGAGTCGGTATTATTCAATAACTCCCTAATTTCAACTCCGGTGAGTTTTACTAAAATTCAACCAAGTTGAGCATTGATACTCTATGCATCACATTGCCTTTTCCTAAGTTCTCCTTTCATTTAGAACTCGATAACTAGGTCGTTCATGATCTTAAACTAGCCTTAAACACAATCCCGAGTTTCAAACCCTAGTTTCAGTGATTTTGTTAAACCTTGAATTGAAACATATTCCTTCACAAGAGTTATTCCTAAGCTCATTATAAACAACATTCATGCTTTACAAAATGTCAAAATCACAACTTCATAGAGAATTCATAAAATCCTACACATGTTTCATAGGTTGAATTGGAGGATTTCTCTTCACAAAACGTGTTCACAATCATTAATAGAACAACTATAATGAAGGGGTCATGCTATTTTATTGAACATGAAAATCTCAAGGAATTGTCAACGTACCTTAGTCCTAAGATTAATGGATGAATGGATGATCAAAGCAAGGATTGTTGTAGAGAAGATCAAGGGCTTCGATTTGGCGGTCTCGGATCGCCGATCGGACCACCGGAACTCCGGCAAATGGTCCCTCAAGTTGGGGTTCTCTTCATGGACGAAAATGGTGGTCACTCTCTGCAAATGGAGCTTGGGAGGGTCACCAATGGCTGCAAAGGGCTGAAGAAATGGTTTTATACCTCCCAAGAAGGCCACTATCCAAGTGAAGGGGGTTATAAGCCTTCTAATTGGCTAAGGAATGTAAGCCTTTGATAAGGGTTGATCCAAGGGCTTAGAAGGGTTGTAGGAGAGTCAACAAAGGGGGCTTGACACCCACAAGACGTCCAAGGGCCAAGGGGCTTGGTGGTCAATAGCCAAAACCACCCAAGAAATGACCAAAGGCTGAAAACTGCCCAATTTCCAGATTGTTGTTACTGGACAGTCGATCTTGTAAAATCGACCATAAATAGATCACACCTCCAAATGAGGTGATTATTGATTTTTATGAAACTAGACTCTTTAAAATATAGCTTAGCCTTTTAAATTACTCAATTAGGACTTATATTCATCAAAATATGGCTACTACAAGTTCAAGTACAGAAGCTGATTTCCTGAAAACAGAATTCTGGCACAGCCGTAAGTCAAGACCTAAATGAGGTACTTATACACCTTGGAAAAATACCATATTTTACAGGGAGTATCCTAACATATGTAGGTAAAACATACTAAATTTTTAGAAAATTATCTTTAGTAGATTGGTACCAGAATTTTCCCGAAGTTCGCCCAAAAACAGGACTGAATCTGTGAAGTGATATGTTGGTCATCTTATTTCCAAATGCAACAAATCTATGAACATTGATTGTGCAAGCATGAGAAATACTAGTACTCTTGGTCTAGAACTTAAATGAACTTCTCGCAAGTTGAAAGCACAAACAATACAAGCAACGAAGGCAAACACAAGAAGCCCTAAGACTCAAACGAAGCAACAAAGCTTCTAAACTTTCAACCAAGCATACTATGATTAAGATGAACATTATAAGTCATATATGCAAGGTACTAAGACTCCAATGAGACCTAGTTAAGTGCTAACATGCTAAGATGAACACTCAACGCATTAACAACAAAGCATGCAACACGAGAAAGTCAAATACACGAAGGTTCGGGGTCTTACATCCTCACCACCTTAAAAGAATTCGTCCTCGAATTCAAAACTCGACAACAACCAAAAGTTCAATACTCTGGCTTGCACATGAAGTCGAGGTGACCGTCTAGGTATGCCTCAAAACACGAGGGGGAGAAATACTCAAATCTCAACTACAATAAATTCCAAAATCAAGTCATCTTGACTCTTAACGGAGTTCAAAGACATTAGCAAAACTTACAAAGTTCCATTAAACGTGGATATCAATGTTTAAATGCCTCTCTATCAACTAATCAGGTAATTCATGCATGTGCATTAATTGCACCGAACTAACTAACTTCCCAACCAAGATTTTTTTTTTCTGGGCTAGCTAAATTATTCCAGCCACAATACGAATCTCTAGGGTCTAACGCCCTTACACTATAATCAAGTAGTCAATCATCATCATAGACCACATATTCACCCAACAAGAAAGACATTCAATACAGTGTAACTCATTCGATCAAGTCACAAGTTCATTTCATTCATAGCATGATCTCCATATACAAGTTGCACATATTTGCACAAGCAAAACAAGATACCATTTTCAATTACATTCCGTTTGGTAACGGGTTCAGTCAATTCCTATCTCATATTATACCATTCTAGTTCTCCGACGAAGACCTCTTGATAATCAAGTCAGGGGCCCTCTGAAGTGACTTCAAAAGCTTTCGTCGTACAGGATGTGGGGTGTTCGTGAATCACATATCAACATCCTTTATATCGGTCTCAACAATAGCAATCATAAGCACATATAGGCATGGCATCAACATCATGCAACATAGCATATTAATTTACTATGCATGTATACCAAGTATGGAATATTCATACTATTAACTACCTATTAATGGTAGATAAAACACATTATTCAAGGCTAATACTCTATCAATGTATTAGACCAATAACGAGACAATACAACACTTCACAAGTCACTAGGTAGCATATTCTTACTAACTAGTATACAACCAATCCTTATAAGTCAAACCATATACGGGTTGACAACCGATCCGACCAATCATCATGTGATCACCTACTGGCCCATCACCAAGTTCCAACATATCATGAAGAAATTTCACCTTGATCAAGGTAGTCCCCCAAATACCAAAACACAACCATCGGGAAAGGGTTCTCAAATTCCCAACACAAGTAATACAAGAACTGGTGATTAAATACTACCATAACTATATACACCTATATAGTAATCTATGAAATACTAATAGGTACCATGGGAGGCTTAACCACTCCGCTCTCGAAACGTATTACAACGAACTTTCGCCATAATGATTAACACGACGATCACCCTTGGGACCGACAGCCTAGCTTCTCTGATTCGATTCCTAAAAATGGAACAAGAAACAACAAATTTAATAAAATGCAGACCTACTCTTGGTATAACTGCAACTCATAAGCAATAAAGGAGAAATATAATACTCCTAGACACAAACCTTCACTCACGGCAATCTAGACCAAACGAACTTAGTACTCCAAGTCGTGTACTTGTACCAAAGAATATGCCAATAAGGCATTATAAACAACACTCGACGGTAAATACTCGACGAAAACCCAAACCCAAACTAGGCCATGGAACCTATCCTGGCTTATAGCTAACATAAGCTCTGATACCAACTGTAACGACCCGACCCGGATTCCAACACGAAATCCCAAGGTCGTGCCGCTGGAACTAACTTAATAAGAGGACAAGCACTTGATAAACAGAGTGCTAGTCAAACAATGAGCAAACTCGCTCTAAACATGAACATAACACCGCACTAAAATACGGTATTTCAAAAATCAAATCACGGAAGCAATATAAGAAAGAAGTCCCAAGCTATGAAGCTCGAAACCAACGACAATGAAACCAAGAGAGACATTATCTCTCAAAGGAGGAAAAACAAAACTCGCGTGCCGCAACATTGCAGACGCTAATCAAACCATCGGCACTCCATGCCGGCGTTTCAACAAAGAACCAACCTGATATAACAAATACCCAACGGCTAAAGCATACCGGGTCAACCAACAACTATAAAAACTAGAATAAGGAAATTCCCCAAAGCTACTCGTGCAGGAGACAACTGAAATAAATACTAAAACCACAAACAAGGCACGACACAACACGTCGGCCCAAGAAATAACCAATACAAATACCCAAGTATTCTACCCGATCAAAGTCTAAATAACTTTACAAAATGTCGATCTCACAAGAATAGCAAAGTACATGAAATCAATGACAATGCTAAAAAGGAACAAGACTCCACAAGTTGCTACTCGAAAAGTCGGCTACAACCACGAACCACACGATCTAACCTCGATCTATCGACCACGCCATGCTACACACGATCTACTCGACCTCAAATGATCGCCATCGCAACTAAAAACAAGTACGTGATGAGTCATAATGACCCAAGATGCGCTACCACAATATATATGCAACATATAATTATGTAACATAAACATAACCATGGTGTCATTTTATATATGACAAAAACCCGTGAAGAGGCGTCGTATCGCTTTCGATACTCCACAAGATATCCACTCCTTCTTACTTACTAAACCGTCCAAATGAACCAGTGTAATTCCTGTTCACACACAAATCAAATGAATTAGAAGGTAGTTCCCACAAAACATCATATGCAAGTATACATATCATTATATATACGAATCAAGCTATTCACACTGTTACCACGTGTAAGGGTGCATGTTTATATATATACACCTATATCAGGATGTATATCTCTAAATATACATATCAAATCTCCCATAAAATCATCATGCATAAGTGTGCATATCTATATATATACACATCAAGTCTTTCATATATATCTCATATACAAGTATGCATATCTCTATATATACATATCAAATCTCTCATTTATCATCACCAATACAAACATGGTCAATAAGATCTCATGTTCAACTAACACTTTGTTATCACATAAGTGCCCATAGTAAGCCACATAAAGGATAGAGAAGATACCAAATCACTTTCGTCGTATTGCTCCTGCAATCACAACCGTTAATCATATCGTGCGCTGATACCCGTGTTCGTATCAAAGTACCGAGCTCTTCTCGGGTCCGAGTTCTCTACTCAGGAAAATAGCACTAGCCAATGTGCTCAATTGGTTACGACAAAGGGGCTACTTCCCACTATAGCTAGCGGTGGAGGTGTGTGTGAAACCCGAATCGATGCGGCGATACATTACAATCACGAATCCCATAATTCGTGAAGGCAATGCATCGTCCCACCATCATCATGAAAACTCAAGTAATGCCAGCTGGACTTATATGCAATGCACAAGGAGATGTTTACTTGTTAATTCTCAAGTAGATATAATGACCTACTAAACTCATACGATTATGCACATTGTTACATAAATCACAAAACCACAATAGGAACTCATTTGAGTCTCTAAATCATAAGTGCCAAGTTTGTTCACTCTATTCAATTCAAGTCCCAAAAGCTAGTAATCTAGTCAAATGGAATATAATTGTCATAGGATCTCACCACGATCCTCGTAAGGTTCAATTGTTCCTTAACTCGACTCAGTTGAGTCTTTACTACAATTCAACCAAATAGAGTTTGAACATTATATGTGTCCCAAGACTCTTTTCTATGTTCTCGTTTGAGGCATAGCAAGGTTCTCATTCCATTTAGGAATCTTAGTTCAAGTCCCAAGTCAATTATATAAGGGAAGCCCAAGTTGATTATTGTGAAATCAAGCTTAGTTCAATTTTGATTCATAATTCCACTTAATAGTAGAATCCAAGTTCACCACAATTCATTAACGTAGAAACAGATCGGGCACGAAGGCAAATACATTCAATATGCTCATAAGTCATATCATAGAAACACATAGAAGAATCAATTCTTGACAAGGTAGGAAATCATGCATTTAGTCATAATATAAAATATACACTGATATTCCATATTCACCTATGAAATTCAACATAATCACAACTTAACCATCAGTCCATTAAGTACTATCCAAGACTACTCCGTTAGTCTCGGATCATGAAGCCATTTACTAAACTCTTCCTAGAGTAGTAACTCATTCAATAACACAAAAGTCGATGGTAGTCAAAGACTTAAGCAACACTAGAGCGGTAATAACCCGTAAGGTCAAACCATACCGGTGAGTCTTAGATAACAACATGGTCATCCTAGCGACTTATACAAGTAGACTCCATGTATAGAGTACTAAGAAAGCCCCAATCCAAATCTTCTCATAGAATAGTCCTCAAATTCATTATTCAATAAGTAGGTGTTTTTACTCATTAAATAATCAAGTAGGAATTCGACAAGAGCGAATTCAACCTGTCAATTAGATACATCATTCTACAACATGCTCTCAATTGTGCATTTGCTTCACACAATCACATAAACCACATAAGAACTCGATTGAGTCTTATAATCACTCATATCAAACATGCCCTTCAATCCATCCCAAAGTCACGTAAGCTAATATATTAGTCTAACGCACTACAAACGTCGTAGGGATTGAATGTGGAGTCGGTATTGTTCAATAACTTCCTAATCTCAACTCCGGTGAGTTTTACTAAAATTCAACCAAATAGAGCATTGATACTATATGTATCACATTGCCCTTCCCTAAGTTCTCCTTTCATTTAGAACTCAATAACTAGGCCGTTCATGATCTTAAACTAGCCTTAAACACAATCCCGAGTTTCAAACCCTAGAATCGGAGATTTTGTTAAACCTTGAATTGAAACATAATCTTTCACAAGAGTTGTTCCTAAGCTCATTATAAACAACGTTCATGCTTTGTATAAAGTCAAAATCACAACTTCAATAAGAATTCATAAAATCCTACTCATATTTCTTAGGTTGAATTGGAGGATTTGTCTTCACGAAAGATGTTCATAATCATCAATAGAGCAACTATAATGAAGGGGTCATGTCATTTTATTGATCATGAAAATCTCAGGGATTTCTCAACGTACCTTAGTCCTAAGATTAATGAATGAATGGATGATCAAAGCAAGGATTGTTGTAGAGAAGATCAAGGGCTTCGATTTGGCTGTTTCGGATCGCCGATCGGACCACCAGAACTCCGGCAAATGGTCCCTCAAGTTGGGGTTCTCTTCATGGACGAAAATGGTGGTCACTCTCTGCAAATGGAGCTTGGGAGGGTCACCAATGGCTGCAAAGGGCTGAAGAAATGGTTTTATACCTCCCAAGAAGGCCACTATCCAAGTGAAGGGGTTATAAGCCTTCTAATTGGCTAAGGAATGTAAGCCTTTGATAAGGGTTGATCCAAGGGCTTAGAAGTGTTGGAGGAGAGTCAAAAAAGGGGGCTTGACACCCACAAGACGTCCAAGTGCCAACGGGATTGGTGGTCAATAGCCAAAACCACCCAAGAAATGACCAAAGGCTGAAAACTGCCCAATTTCCAGATTGTTGTTACTGGACAGTCGATCTTGTAAAATCGACCATAAATAGCTCACACCTTCAAATGAGGTGATTATTGATTTTTATGAAACTAGACTCTTTAAACTATAGTTTAGACTTTTAAATTACTCAATCTGGACTTATATTAAACAAAATATGGCTACTACAAGTTCAAATACAGAAGCTGATTTCCTGAAAACAGAATTCTGGCACAGCCGTAAGTCAAGACCTAAATGAGGTACTTATACACCTTGGAAAAATACCATATTTTACAGGGAGTATCCTAACATATGTAGGTAAAACATACTAAAGTTTTAGAAAATTATCTTTAGTAGATTGGTACCAGAATTTTCCCGAAGTTCGCCCAAAAACAGGACTGAATCTGTGAAGTGATATGTTGGTCATCTTATTTCCAAATGCAACAAATCTATGAACATTGATTGTGCAAGCATGAGAAATACTAGTACACTTGGTCTAGAACTTAAATGAACTTCTCGCAAGTTGAAAGCACAAACAATACAAGCAACGAAGGCAAACACGAGAAACCCTAAGACTCAAACGAAGAAACAAAGCTTCTAAACTTTCAACCAAGCATACTATGATCAAGATGAACATTATGAGTCATATATGCAAGGTACTAAGACTCCAATGAGACCTAGTTAAGTGCTAACATGCTAAGACGAACACTCAACGCATTAACAACAAAGCATGCAACACGAGAAAGTCAAATACACCAAGGTTCGGGGTCTTACAGTGGAGGTCGGGTAATATTATGATTGTGACTGTAAAGGAGGAAGTCTACATATGCATGTGAGTGAGTTTGTTGGATGGCTAATGAATATTATGTGTAGCTCATATGAATCTGCAAATGCCTTGTATGTAATGGAGTGAAACTAGGGAGAAGAATATTTAGTGACATAATATGGAATTTAATGTGTGTGAGTGTGTTTGATTTGAAGAAGAAGAAGAAAAAGAAGAAGAAGTCAACAAACATTGTGAGGGAATATTATTAGAATATTAATTGTTAGTAACTTTTGTTAGATGAACATCAGATTTGGACAATAGGAGTTAGAGATTCGATCACGGTTGAGATTTTTGTTCTTTGTGATTTACGCTAAGCAGATAAGGGATTATACCTCATTTAGGTCTTTTGAATTCTTCGTTCCATACTGTTAGGCTTCTGCCATTTCTTTGATAAATGTCTTTCCTTTGAAACGTGTGCCGATTTTGTATTGGTATTTGATTTTGAACTCCGTTGATTACGTTCATTTGCTTACTCATAATTATGCTCCTTGTTAAATCTCACATACTTCTCAAGTATCATGTGAGATACCTATTTGATACATAATGAGCTTATCGTTTATAGTGATTTTGTAAAATGTGTTTGATTATTTAAAAGTTTCTACCTTGATCACTAAGTCAAACAACCTAGTCACGGGTAAATGTGACCTTTCAATTTACCTATTCACGGGTTAATGTGACCTTTAGATTTACCTAGTCACAGGTTAATGTGACATTTCAATTTACCTAGTTACGGGTTAATGTGACCTTTCGAAACCCTTTAACCACTAGACATATGGTTACTAATCCGGATATACCCTTTAGAAACCTTTACCCTTATGGGTCTTTAGAATCTTTCAGAACATTTTTCGAATAGGTTTTTGATCGCTTTTGCGATTTTGGCATCTGTGAGTTGTCCGTTGTTTCCAGCTGATATAACACGGTTGATGATAATTGGACTACTCGAGTCGTCTTTTGCTTTATTATCTTTCATTTGGAATCCTAAATATTTATCTGTGAGTCGTCAATTGTCGTCAGCTGGTATGAGACGGTTGGTGACAATTTGGATTAATCGAGTCGTTCATTGTATCTTTATCCTTCACTTGGAATCTTGAAAATATATTTTAAAATTGATTATTGAACTTTGACTATTTGACTTTCACATTATGGATATTTGAACTTTCGATTTTGATTCTTTGATTTATTTTGATCAACTCCTCCTTAGTAATCGGAGGGGTTGTATATGAACTTGTTGAGCATTGTTCGCTCACTCTTTCTTATTCTTTCTCTTCCAAGTGACATTTAGCTTGACTAGATGAAATGTTTCGAGTAGATGAATGAAGATGGTCAAAGAAGTTTTAGACATTTATAATTCATTCGTAATTTGAAAGTTTTATTAATTTTAATTAGCTGTATATTGGATTTCATTTCAGACATTTGGTGGTTGTCTTTTAGTTACATTTGAGGGGTATTAATGTTGATTAATTATTAGTGTTGAAATTTATTATGATTTTAAGTATTGATTGTTGGTGACGTGGCCAAACTGTGGGACCGCAGTGTCGGTATCGAGTTTGGGGCGTTACAGTTTTAAAATTAAGCATGCCCATACGCATTATTTTGTGAGTGGTCTGGTGAACATATGAGTATGAGCGAAAATTGCCACTTCTATCATTTATCTAGTTATCGACATCCGAACTTCTTCTACACTAAAAATGAATACTTGGTGAAATATGTGTCTAAAATGATGGGCAACACAACTTTCCATGTTATCTATTTCTGAGTAGTTTGTGAGTGTGATTTTGAAAACAAACATGATGGCTAAATCTAATGAATTTCAAAGGAAGGACATTTGATGATTTGTCTATACCACCATTAGACATGTAATTAGGACCATTACACCAAATTCACTACATAAATGTGGAAATAACACATTTAAATCTTAAGTGCAAGGTCTTTTAGCAAACACACTAAGTAGTGTTCAAGAAAAACAGGCAAAATTCAATCCACATTAAGAGGGAAAAAATGGTAAAGATCATTGGTTCAACCCACGTTGCTTTCTCCATGTTCTTCTTTTTCTTGTGTAATTAATTAGCAATGTAATCTAATTGGGAGTTTTGAAAAAAATAAAAGACACAACTGAGCTAGAACTATGAGAACTTGCTTAATTTTTTGCATCAATTTGAGCTTGGATAAATCTAGTTTGATGACATCAAACGTGGAGCACGTGACCAAACATGACCTAACTTATTCGAGCTATCTTAGTACCATTTTATTGCTTGGTAGTGGAGTGAGGATAAGCAGTATTATTAATGTTGATATTTTTAGCGACCTCGCTATTAATACTGAACTATATATTGTGGGTACGTAATTTTAGAATTAAAAATCTTAATCCTCTGTTTTTTTAGCGACATCGCTAATAATACCACAATCTCTCTTGGTATAATTAGCGAGGAGATAAGGGCCTCATCCGGACAACATGGATAATTAGTTCAGATCGTTTATTGGGTACCAATCATAAAAAAATTCGGCTTCCTAATCCTATCGAACCTTAATCTTGGTTACCAAACGACTCCTATTTGTTTATGTCCCTTACCAAGTGGCCAACCTCTCTCTTACTTCACTTCTAAAAATTATAACTATTTATTTCTTAGCTTAATTAAATAGTTACTTTCAAAATATCAAACACACGTAGGCAGCTTAACCTTGCGGCATAGTGCTTTGGCCAAGCCAACTTCTTTTTCTTTCACGTGTTTTCTTTTCCTTTTCTCTCTAGATTTAATCCTAACCATCCATTCAAAACCCTAAATTCCTACCTAGTATAAATCCATACCTCCTACCCAGATACCTCCTGATATTTTCATCGAACTTCGTGACTAGTAAAAATTCCAATAGAGCGGCCTCCGCCACTCCTTTCTATCGCAAACAAAATTACTTTTTGTCTTGCAATTTCAAACTCTACACTTGCAGAAATCTTTAGAAAATTTTCTTTCTCTTCGCTTATATGTTGGGAAACAAGATCTAGAAAACCAGCAAAAGAAATTGGAATGAATCAAGCTTGGAAGAAGATAACATCTTTTCTTTCCCTCCTACCTTCATAGGAGAAGGTATACTTCTAACCCTCCTCTTTAATTCCTATCAATTCTATGAAATTCGATAATTATTGATAGATTCCTACTCAGATAAAGGACTAGGATTAAGATGTGACATCATTACTTGTTTGATTTAATTTCTTCTAGATCTATGGTTTTATTTGGTTTCTATATGATGTTTAGGAATAACATGTTAGAGATTGTATAAATATATAGGTTACCTAATTTCTTCTTTTCGTTTTTTGTTTCATTCTTTATAGGAACACTTGTAGGTTTTATGCAAAGTCTACTAATTAATATTCTCTATGTTGCTATTGAAGATCTAATGCTTATTGATTAGGTTCCTAAGTGTAGAATGTGTATCAACTTTAGTGATCACATATTTATTACTTTGAGCATGATTATGTAATTTATGCATAAATCCTTCTTTTATGATCCCCATGTCATTTGTCTGATCTAAAAATATGTCCCATCTATGGGCTTTGTGATGTTACTTTCTCTAAATTTCCATTAAAATCTGTCTATTTCTCTCTACCCTTTTCTTATTAATTTTATGTGATTTAATAAATGTACTTTCAATATTCAAATGATGACCAATTTACTAATGATTTTTGTTGTATCAATGTGGTCCATCCCTTTAAGTGTGACCAATTCCCACATAATCCACATCATTGTTCTTTTTACGAAATTGGATAAGGACTTAATGGGATGAACCACATTCATACCCATATCATGAGTACATTGATGACATTTTGAATATTGAAAGTTAGTACCCCAAATTACACAATTGCAAAAGAGAGAGGATATTTTCCCTCCTTTTTACCACTTTATTATTAAAAGCACATGATTAACCAATTTATTACTTTCCGTAAGAAAAAAGAGGGTCAAAATCCTATCTAATTTAATCCTTAATCTTTTTTATCTTTTGTATGCATAATTATTGTCTGAAAATTACAATTATGGCATTTGTTTGTAATAAAGAGTTAATTGTGTGTATTGCATGAAATTGGACCGATCTAGGCTTTTACCTTTTAGAATTTCATAAAAATTACAACTCATAAGGTTTTTTATGCTTTCAAGTACTATAATGTTGTCAATATTGTTAACAACTTTATTATAATTTCCACATTTTTATGAGTTGCCTTGTATGAAATATTTACTTTCTAGTTTAAATAGGTATGCTGGATTCAAGAAGAGAAATGAATATTGTGACACCGATCACCGACCAATTTGCATTTACAGTAGAGGAGGAAGCGAAGACCGAGCCTCATGCTTGGTTTGCATTAGGGCATCTTCAGGTCGGTTCTTCTTCCTCACATATGATAACACAACAATGTTTTAACTCATTGAGAAATTATTTTCGATCTCTTATATACATTTCCTTAAATATAATAAGTTCATTTGGAGTCACTGACAAACAATATTGTGCCTCGTGGAACAAGTAAGAGGCAAACATGTTGCATGAAAACAATCTTATACCTTAGATGATTGAGCAAAGAGACATAACTTCACCTAGTGGTGAGCAAAATGGCCCACATCCCACTAGAACTATGGTCACACAGCCCATGTCCAGGGGAATTCACTCGACCAAGTGGTAAGGGTCATGAAGACCCTAGGCTCAAGGACTATATTGGGCTTGGAGTGTATCAAAGCCCGCTTGGCACGACCAAGATCTCGACCACGGATAATGTCTTTTTTTCTATATTCGATAGGTATAAATGAAATGCCACTTACTTCAAATTATAGCCAACAATTAAATTGCAATGCCTGTGGTGAATGCATAGTGACCCCAAATGATTTGTTGAACCATTTCTATCAAACTATATGCAAAACGACCATTTTTGTGAGGAGAAGATGTGGGTAGTAGGATGATCAAAAGGAGATACAGGGGTAGAAGCTGAAAGAAAAGTGATGAATTGGAAAACCTAATTAGGGAGAAAACATTGGAACAAAAATTTGATTGTATGTCAGTATGTGGATTCCTCTTGTGATTTCAACATCTAAATGATGGATAAGTTTAAGGCAAGTAGGAATAGTCGCGTAGCATGCATGTATAGCTGTAGGAAGTATTTATTCGGCATAGAAGTAGCCACTTCTGTTGGTGCTACCCTTTTGCAGAAATCTAAATTCTATTGTGCACAACAGAAGCAATTGAACAATAATATTCAATAGAACAAAATCAATCAAAGGAGAAGAGACAAAGATTGAGGTCAATGGACTATAGAAATTTATTAGAGCCAACCTTTTAAATATTTTAAGGTTAAAATTATATACAGGATACAATATGAAACCTTAAACCGATTTACAAAAGGAAACTCATAATCGAACTTACCGCACTGGCACGGTTGCTCCATGTCCCATGGGGCGACCGCCCCGACTAAGACGCGATCGATCTATGCCAAGTGAGGCGACTGTGCCAACAATTGGGAGTCATGCACAAAGTGCCACAGTTGCTCCACGCGACCACCCCAACTACTGAACCTTCTCCAAAACCTGGAACGATTGCTCCGTGTATAGCCACGAGATCGCTTTGACTGGCACATTCGCTGTACAAAATCAGACGCGACCGGCTTGATCTAAAAACACCAAAAGTTCATACAACGGTGGGGTTATTTGGACTTTATCCTGGTGAATCGAGTCATTCCAATCTCAACAACCTAGGATTAGTGCTACTTGGGCCCAGTTGATGCAAGATGAAAAGGTTAAAGAGTGTTCAACATTGAAAGATTTTAGTCAAACTTTGTTGACCCTAGTGCTACTGCCTTTGTTTGTAAAGAACTCCTAAACTTCAGTCAAATGAAATAACTTTGATGGTAATAATCATAGCAGAAAGGTCATTTCCAAAAGTCATTTGATGTGTGATTACTATGGAGGTAAAGGACACATCAAGGAAACTTACTTTTTCATTCATGGATTTCTTGATTTGCACAAGCTTCATGGTGTGAAACCTGATTCTAACAAAATGCCAAAGAACTTGAAAGGAAAAAACAAGTGGTGCTAATGTGAATACTACTGATGTGGTTATGCCTAATGCTACACATTTTGGAAATGGTACTATTTCCATGCCCGAAGAACAATATAATAAGCTGTTGAGGATGATTAATACTCGATAGTCAGCATCAACTACTTCATCTCCATGTATTATTAGTTTTGCTCAATCAGAGCTTAATGCAAGTCATGCTCATGAATTGGATAATTGATTCACGAGCTACATATGATATTGTCTTTTCCTTTGACTTACTTATTGATAGTGTTCCTTCCTCTTCTGTTGTTCACTTATCAAATGGCCTTACCACTTCTATAACTCATACTAATTAACATTGATTTATCCTCCTTCCTCACATCTCTTAGTATTGATCAACAAAGTTTTTGTGTGGAAACACCACAACAAAATGGAAGAGTGGAAAGGAAACACAGACACGTTCTTTATGTTGCTAGATCTTTGAGGTTTCATGCAAATTTCATTATCAAATTCTGGGATGATTGCATCCTTACATACACATATCTCATGAATAGGACTCATACTCATGTGTTTGTTCTATCTTTCAACACTGGTTATAAATTGTTTCTCAAATAACATCCCATTTATTTTCATCTTAAGGTGTTTGGCTGCTTGTGTTTTGCTTCTACCCTTAAATCTCATAAAGATAAATTTTCTCCTAAGGCTTCAAAATGTCTATGTATAGGCAATCTTTTTTGGTAAAAATTCTTATAAACTGTATGATCATACAAAAACAATATCTTCTTCTCCAATGATCGATGTTCTGTTTTACGAAAACCAATTTATTGTTGACAATACAAAACCTGCAGCTCCAAATTGTGTTAGCCATGTATCTCCTTCATCTCCGGCCTTTAGCTCCATTCCAAAATTTGATTCTTCTTCTACTCCTAATTCCTCTTTCTATCTCATCCACCCTAGTTAGGCAAATGGTAATACCTAGTAAATACAAAGATTATGCATGCTTACTTTCCCACTTTGTCAATGTTTCTAGTTCTGTAAGGTTAGTCTTTGATTCTCCATTAACCGACTCTTTCTTTTCTCCATTCTATTATTCATACATTTGTATTATTCATATATTTTTGTACCAACTAATTACAATCAAGCTTTGAGTGAACCTGATTGGTGCAAAGCCATGACTACCGAACTTGATGCTTTAAAACTAAATAATACTTGGATGTTGACAGAACTTCCTACTAATAAGAAACCTATGGGCTGAAAATGGGTGTATAGACTCAAGTATAACTAGATGGTACTTTAGATAAGTACAAGGCTAGGTTAGTTGCTAAAGGGTTCACTTAGATGGATGGAAAAGACTACTTTGAGACCTTTGCACATGTTGGAAAGATGACCACTGTGAGACTTATCTTAAATGGATGTAGCTAATGCCTACTTACATGCAACTAGCTACCTTCTGGATGCTTAGTTCCTCCTACATTGCAGCATTCTCACTCTAGGCCAATGGTTTACCAAGTTTGTTGCAGCCCTCTTTCCTTGGGATATGTGGAATCCAAGAATGATCATACTTTTTTTTCTAACTAAAGATGATAGCTTTACTACAATTTTGGTCTATGTGGATGACATCTTGATTGTTGGATCCCATGATACTATTGTTGATCAGGTCAAAGCCCATTTGAATATCCAATTTAATATCTAGGATTTAGGTGAATGAAGTTCTTTCTAGGCATTGAGATTGTAAGATCTTCTCAAAGGATATGCATCCATTAGAGAAAGTATACGTTGGACATAGTATCTGATGTATGTTTCAAATTTGTCTCTGGTCAAGGATTTTGGTGTTGCTAATATGGCACATGTGCCTCATTATTGTGATAAGAAGGTTGCCCTTCATCTATCTACCTATCTAGTATTCCACAGGCTTGCCAAACACATAGAAATTGATTGCCATTTGGTTAGGGATAAAATGATTGATGGTTTTGATTGTTCCATCTTATGTCTCTTCTAAACTACAGACATGAGTTTTGTTTACAAAGGAATTGGTTTCTCATCAAAAGTCTTTTTTATTATCCAAGCTTAATTTTCTTAATTTGTTTCGAACATTTAGCTTGTGGGAGGGGGGTGACAAGGACAATGATGATGATGGTGTTGATCTTAGTGATCAATCAATCAACGACATTAGTAGAATATAAATTTTGGAAAATTGAGTGTCACATTGGGAAAGTTACATAAAGCATAAACAAGTAACAACTTAAAGGAGGTCAAGTTCAACACTAATGAAGACTTAGGGGTGTGGAGTAAAAATGTTGAGAGTTAATTTTGTTGGTTATAGTCTATGATGTATTGGTGATGAAATGATGATGTCATGGTTTGTTAGGTTGAATATATTGATGTATTATCTTTATTATTTTAGAAAAAATGATTTTTTTTTTCAAAAACTCTTTATAAATTACACTTTAGTGTTAATTTTTTTAAAAAAAATTAAAGAATGCCCCCCAGATAAATGAGATTTTTCCCGAGTTAGATAAAATTGTCTCTAAGTTAATATATACATACACACACACACACACACACACACACACACATATATATATATATATATATATATACACACACACACACACACACACACATATATATATATGAATTTTTTTAATGTATTTGTTTCCATAAACTCTTTATATGTAAAATTGTCTCTAAGTTAAAAATATGTATATATTTTTTAGAGCACTAGTGTTCTAGAGTTTTCTAAACTTTTTGTGTGTACTAGGTTATTTTTGGAACCTTTCTACATGGCCACCAGCGAGAGTATGAACATGAGCCTAAACTTAAAAGGCCGAGCCAGCAAGAGAAAGAACACAAGCCTAAGCATAAAAGGCCAAGAACTAAAACTGCAGTCTCATCATTTTTCACCTTGCTCCCCACAAATATTATATTTAGAGATGGCTTTAAGAGGTTGTAAACTTGTTAAAGTTTGAACTTTGCTCCAGCAAACGCAATGCATAGTTCAAAATCTGATGAGGTCAACCCTTCAAAGTGTGAGGTTCCTTCCTGATCGCAGCCTCTCCCTGGAAGATCCATCGATTATTTATTGCTAGGGGGCATGATGTGCTTTTTACTTATTAGATTAGGACTCACAAATCACAGTGTAAGTAGCTTCTTTGCAGCTTTTGCCATTTGTTTATGTTGGAATTTAGATGTTTGATGCCAGGTTTTATGTCTGGACTTGTATTCTGAATGATCAGAAAATGGATTTGAATGTAAGGTCTTTTATAAAACACACAAAAATCTCTCTCTCTCTCTCTCTCTCTCTCTCTATATATATATATATATATATATATATATATATATATATATATAAAGTGGGTGAGGAGCACTATGATTATGCCACCTCACCCTCTTTTGTTAAATCTCAATTGTGAAGGCATGACTCTTGATTTTATGAATACTCTTTGTTTTCTAGTCATTTACTAATAATAATACTTAGTAATTATTAATATAATAAGTGGTATTACGATATAGGTATATGTATATTAGCATAAGTCTTTTAACTAAAGACTTCTTCACAATAACTTTCACTAAAAACTCTAGCTAATTTAGCTATTCCATCAAGAATTTAAAAAGTTTGATGTGTGTATTTAAGTTGACAAAAACAAATGTCAATAGAAGGGGGAATGACTTTTTGATAATATAGATCACTAATTTCTAGCATGTTATTGATACATGCATGACTTATGGTTCTCGATTAAATTTTTTGTTATAATTGTATTTTTTATTTTGTCTTTGATTTTTGATATTTGATTTTTGATTTTTGAGTTTCATTTATTGTGTATTGTCCATAAAAATAATTTTAATAAATTGAAATGTCTACATATTTGTATTACTTACTAGCCAATAATATCAAAAAGTATTTATTTTATATAAAATATTAACTCATAAATAACAAGTATACTTGATTTATCTTCCTTTTATTTGTAATTCCATATTAATATGCTCCCATTTTAAATAAGATTTCGGCTAAAAGCATACAAGTGATATAATGAACTTCTCCATGGGCCTTTGGTAACCATGTGTAAAGATAGAATCAGCGATTGAACAACAAAAGTAAAAAAAAGAAAACGAATATAAAATAGGATTTCTAAACACATAGAATACGGATCCAAAACTTATATTAATAGAAAAACATAAACTCCCGCCGTGTGAAAATGAAATGCAAAGGGTCTTTAGAGAGATGAGGTGGAGAGAAAGAGAAACAATAATTTGGTTCTAATTATGTTATTAATGTGACATTAAAATTACGATCAAGTTCATTATTAGGGTATTGAATATGCACCATCTAATAGGAAGCCTTAAGAATTCTACTAACTAACTCATGTAATTCTATTATAACAATCATTAACTTTTTATATTAGTACTAATAATAATCATAATAAAATGAACATAATTAATTACTTTCTTAATTGATCAACTTTTTAAACTTTATTTACAAATTTGTAAGGTTTTTGCAAGTCAGTTTATAATTAAATGACATTGGAATCCTATTTCATGAATACATTTATATCATACAATATATTTTATAAAAGAAGAATGTACCATATATTTATAAGTTTAGTGAGAAAAAAAATAAAAACCTAGCACGGGTTACACACTAGTAATGTTTAAGAAAAACATGGAAAATTCAATCCACATTAAGAGAAAAGTAAAAACTTAGGAAATACTGTTTTACGGGTATTTTCTGTAAGACGATTCTCCATGACTGTTTTACATTAAAATCTATAAGACAGTCTTATTGGAGACTCACTTTAAGAGAAAATACATTATTGGTTCAACTAAAATAGCTTCCTCCATGTTCTTCTTTTTGTTGAGATAAGCAATAGTTGGTAGTTTCGCAAAACAATATGCTAGGGACTAAGTGCCTTTTCATAGAAACTAAATCTATATTTTCTAAGGACCAAGTGTGTCCTTTAATAAGAAAAAAAAAAAAAGAGAAAAAAAACACAACGCTTAAGCTGGAACTATAGGAACTTGCTTAGTTTTTGCCTCAATTTGTACTAGGTTAAATCTAATTTTAAAACATCAAATGTGGAGCAGGTGGACCTAACTCGTTTAGAGCATCCACAACGGTGAATCTCTAAATCACTCTTCAAACATCTCGTTTTCTGTTCTAATTATATTTTTTCAACATTCTAAAAAAGAATCCACTCCAATAAGTACTCTCTATATTTCTCTAAAAACTTAAAATCTCTCGAATATCAACTAACAAACCTAATTACAAATATGTTTTTCATTATTTTTAATTCTATTTTTCCACCACAATTTGATGAAATGTTTTACATTTTAAATTTATAAAATATACTCCTTCCGTTCCGGACAAAGATTCCCCATTTCAAAGTCAAACTTTTTAAGAAAATGACACTTTTAATAGTTCATTAGTAATAAAATGACTCTGTTATGACTTAATTTTTTAAAGTAAACTGTTTTAGTGAAACATCCAAAATTGAAATAGTGGACTCTTTGCCCGGAATGAGGGGAGTAAATAAAATATGTATCTTTCTATATCTATATAATTGATAAATAAAAATTTATGATGATGTAGTAACAAAAAGAATTCTTTTTGGGATGTTTCAATTGCTTGCAACAAAAAAAAAACATAAAGAAAAAAAAAGTGATACACTCACTCCGTTTTGGATAAAGAGTCCACTATTCCATTTTGAAATGTTTCAGTTAAAAAGTTTACTTTCAAAAATGAAGACATAAAAATATCATTTTAATACTAATAAACTACTAAAAGTGTCATTTTATTTTTTAAAAAAATTGATTTTCAAACAGGAACTCTTTGCCCGGAATGAATGATGTAATTAATTTTTAATAAAATAAATTTCTACATGGTGAAATTTTAATTGGAAAATGCTAGCAACCTTGTATTTGGAAAGAGATAAATGTTACTATTCAAGATAATTAACTCTTCAAATTAGAAGAGTTGTTTACTTGATTTTGAAAAATGCTAGCAACCTTGTATTTAGAGAGAGATAAATGTTACTATTCAAGATAATTAACTCTTTAAATTAGAAGAGTTATTTACTTGATTTTGAAGATAGAGAGTTGATTTGAGCTTCCATTGTAGGCTTAATTGAAACTAAAAATCTTTAAAATAGGCTTTAAAGAGTTTGTAGTTGGTGTTGTTCTGATTATTCTTAGGTCATCTAAGTACCACTTTATATATTTTTGTCTTATACTAAATGGCCCACTTTTCTCTTACTTTATTTCTAAAAATTATTACAATCATCCATTTCTTGGCTTAGGTTACTTTCAAAACGCCTAGTCTTGCGGCATAGTGCTTAGGCCGAGCCTTTTTGATTTTTCGTTTGTTTTGTTTTCTCGTTTTCTATAGGGTCGTTTGAATACATTGATTTTAAATTTAATAAATATTTAAATTATATAAAATTTAAACGATTTGGAATTTGTTTTCAAAATCATAACATTTCTACTATTTGGATAATATGTGGAATTCAATTATAATCCTACATTATACTTAAAATAAGAGTTCAATAATATGTCAAGTATCTAGTTTAGTCTAATGGTATATGGTTGTTAGTTATTATAAATGATAAATGACAAGAGTTCAAACTTTGCTAATAACAAAAGTATATAAATTTTACATTTAAAAAAATAAATAACATATAGTGGTGGTGGTTAACGGCAGAGGTAGTTAGTTGGTGGCGGTGGTGACCGAAGGTGTTGGCGGCGACAGGAGGTGGTACAAGTGGTGGTGGTTGAAAGTTGTTTTGATGGTGGTAAAAAGAAGTGATTTATTAATTGATCAAAATTTAGAATTTAAATTATTATGATTTATGATGGAATTAGTTTTATTGAATTGAGTGATTTAAAATTCTAATAAAATTCCAATTCCAAATTTTAGTTATATTCTTGATCACGCAAAAAGTGTGGTGATCTTGTCGCGTAGTGTCCGGCGTGCCGAAGGTGGCGTCGTGTTCGACGGTGGTTGTCGCGGTAGGATATCTGGCATGTTTTTACCTGTAAAACAAAGCACCGTGAGTGGGTGGGTGTGTCCCCCATAACCCTCAGGTGTGATAATCAGTATTTGTAATGTATGATCTTAATAATCAATGAAAATAGAAAAGGAAAAATAGTTGCTGACCTGGTTCTAGGAGGAAGTCTCCTTCTATTTATAGAAAGATCTTATTTGGGCCTCCTGGGCTTTAGTGTGAATTGGGCTTGGGCCCTTCTTCCGGCCCAAGCTTCTAAGTAAACTTCGGAGTACACTTTTACCTGTTTGGGCCTGATATTTCGGTGCACTTCAGTAGCCCCCTACTCCTTAGCCCTCGAGGCTAACATCGAGGGTAAGGAGTATAATCTGCTCGTAGTTGCTTTTTGTGATGCTGAGGGTTTTGAGATTTTGCTTTGAATTCCAGAAGAGTTTATGTAGCTGTCTTTTGAGCCTTGGCGGGTGAACTTCGTGTATAATTGATCCTTTGATTGGCGAATTTAGACCTCGACCGGCAAGTATAGGCGTGAAAATAAGATATAATCTTCAGCATGAAGCCATAATAAAATTTATCATCAGCGTGGTGGGGACCTTCCAGAGAATTGAGCCACAAGAAACCATAATAAGATTTATCCTCGGCGTGGCGAGGATCTTCCAGAGAATCGAGCCGTAAGGCCATAATAAGATTTATCCTCGGCGTGGCGAGGACCTTTAAGAGAGAGGAAATAGGAGCATGTTTTTTATGTTTATGCAATGATGAATGGAGGATGCATGTGTATGAAATATGTATGAAATGCTCATGTGGATGCTCTGGCCTCTCAAGGAGGATATGCATGAGGCACTAGGAGCTTGGCCTCTCCTCGGCGTCCCGATGAGGGTGATAGGTATGAGGCGAGACAATGCGATCTCGTATTGGGCGAGATAATGCGATCTCGTTTTGGCGAGACAATACGATCTCGTTTTGGCAAGGCAATGCGACCTCGTTTTTGGCGAGATAATGCGATCTCTTTTGGCGAGGCAATGCGACCTCGTTTTGGCGAGGCAATGCGACCTCGTTTTGGCGAGACAATACGATCTCGTTTTGGCGAGGCAATGCGACCTCGTTTTGGCGAGACAATACGATCTCGTTTTGGCGAGGCAATGCGACCTCGTTTTGGCGAGACAATTCGATCTCGTATTTGGTGAGACAATGCGATCTCAAAATGGCAAGACAATGCGGTCTTGTTTTTTGGCGAGACAATTCGATCTCAAAATGACAAGACAATGCGATCTTGTTTTTTGGCGAGACAATTCGATCTCAAAATGGCAAGACAATGCGATCTTGTTTTTTGGCGAGACAATTCGATCTCAAAATGACAAGACAATGCGATCTTGTTTTTTGGCGAGACAATTCGATCTCCAAAATGGCAAGACAATGCGATCTTGTTTTTTGGCGAGACAATTCGATCTCAAAATGGCAAGACAATGCGATCTTGTTTTTTTTGGCGAGACAATTCGATCTCAAAATGGCAAGATAATACGATCTTGTTTTTTGGCGAGACAATTCGATCTCAAAATGGCAAGACAATGCGATCTTGTTTTTTGGCGAGACAATTCGATCTCGTATTTGGTGAGACAATGCGATCTCAAAATGGCAAGACAATGCGGTCTTGTTTTTTGGCGAGACAATGCGATCTCGAAATGACAAGACAATGCGGTCTTGAAATGGACGCTAGTGGAGCGTAACGTGCCAAACACTCGTAGAAGCTCGTGCCGAGAGTAATTCTGATGCTAAGCTGGAGCACTATATGAAGGTAATGCCGAGTGTAGCCTGGAGCAGGGAGCCTAAGCGCAGGTAGGCGCGGTGTACAACTCGACCGCGAGTAGACTCGAGCGGGAGGACAAGGTAGAGCTCGGCCCTGAGTAAACTCGAGTGGGGAGCATAAGCGCAGGTAGGCGCGGTGTACGACTCAACCGCGAGTAGACTCGAGCGGGAGGACAAGGTAGAGCTCGAAGTGCATATGTATGAAATATAATCTGCCAAGCATAGGCGCGAGTGAAGTGTGCTCGGACGCAAGAAATAATAATCTGAGGCTGAGGCTTTAGCACGAGCATAATCTGAAGCTCGAGCTTTGGTGCAAGCGTGGCGTGCACGGGCACGTGAATAATAATGATCTGGCAAGCTTCGGCAGCATAATCATAACTGGCGCTTGGCGTGGCGTGCACGGGCACGTGAATAATAATAATATGGAGCTCGGCGGCGCGAGCATAATCTGAGGCGCGAGCTCTGGGTCCCTTAGTATCAGCCCTCAGTTAATAGGCACGTAACTAATCACATAATAGTTTGTAGAGGAACGACTCGCGTTCATTGGTCGTGGTTTCCGAGGTTATGTACGTTTGTATTTTGTACCTGAAAGTTTTTAGGAGCATCTTTGTATATGCAGAAATCACGTTTTCGTCATTCATATTTTCAGCATACAATGTTTGTCATAGTCCAGATATATTGATCATATAAGATAAAATTATTTAAATATGGGTCTATTGTGCGAGAATATAGTAAATTAATCATTGCGGCGACACGTCGCGCTATTAGAAGATACGATGAATTTATAAGATGCAAGTATTTGAGTGTGAAGTTTTAGAGAATGTATGCGTCATACTAACATATGATATGTAGATTAAACATGCTATTTCGAGCTAGTAACATTGAAACTAGCGATTTGTGAGCTCTAAGCGAAGTATTGTTTATAAATGTTTGGTATGGTGGGCAAGTAGTTAGCTCGGCAATAAATTTCAATTCGACAACTAATTTCAGCTCGTCAATTATTTCAATTCGGCAAATAAATTTCAGCTCGGCAATTATTTCAATTTGGCAAATAAATTTCAGCTCGGCAATTATTTCAATTCGGCAAATAAATAAATTTCAGCTCGGCAATTATTTCAATTCGGCAAATAAATAAATTTCAGCTCGGCAATTATTTCAATTCGGCAAATAAATTTCAGTTCGGCATATAATTTTATTTCGTCAAATTATTTTAGATCGGTAAATAATTTCAGCTAAGAATATATATTTAATACAAATCATTCTATCTTGTTAAATTATTATTATATTATAATATTCGGTTTTTGATGATTAATAATAAAGCTAGTTATTATTATATATCAATATTTATTGTATATGTGTAATCAAGAGTCAACAACAAAAAGAAACATAAATGTGGCGTGTGATGTGTTTATGGCAGGCAGCAGGTTAGTCCACTTTTTCGAATAGAGTACGCAACATTGATGGAGGCAGTTGATAATTTTGAGTAGATTTGCATTATACTATTATAGTGTGGGAAATTGAGAAGGAGTACACCTGACAGACTGAGTCATTGAGAGCAGTTCGTTCAAGCCTGTAAACACGCCAAGTCCGATTGATCGGAAGGAGGTCGGCGAGTGGACGGACGGCGAAGCTTTCGGCCGCTTTTGGCAGTGCGCGGAGGACCGTGGTTGCTCCGTTTACAGCGATTTTGGTGGCGTTAAAACTCTCTTGGTGGCGTTAAACTCTCTTGAACCCCCATTGACTACTCTTTCTCTACACTGTTCGTAATGTGAGCTTATTCGCTGGTCCACCCGTACGTATTCTCCTTTGTTGTTCTTGATCATAGCAAAAACTGTCTAAAACCGAGTATTTGATTGTCTGCTACGGGCTGTTGGGGAATGGGTATTTGGAATTTGTTACAGGTTTGCTGTAATATGAGGTTTGTGGGTTGGAGAAAAAGGGAAGGACGATGATTTTCCGCCATGGCTATGCCATAAACGAAGGGAAGAGCAGCTAAGTGTTGAGACTTATAATAAGATAAAAACCCCTAACAAGGGGAAGGAGGGAACGGATTTGGGGGAGAATTGAAGTTGCAGTCGAGATAGAAACTTCATGGGGAGGTTTGTGAAGGGATAAGGAACGATTCGGGCTCGAGCTCTTGTTTGAAGGCATTTGGCAGGAGATGAAGCCAGAGCCAAGGGGGCGATGATGATGATGCTTGCTTGGCATGGAATGGCGGCGGAGATGGGGCGGTAGGTTAGATTCGGCAGGAGATCGAGGAGATCGAGCGAGTAGGATTGGTATTCGGCCGTGTTTTTCGGTGGTATTCCGGCACCCTTCGAATGGAGTGTTTTTCGTTTCCCGGCAACGGAACCAAACTGATCACGCAAAAAGTGTGGTGATCTTGTCGTGTAGTGTCCGGGGTGTCGAAGGTGGCGTCGTGTTCGACTGTGGTTGTCGCGGTAGGATATCTGGCATGTTTTTACCTGTAAAACAAAGCACCGTGAGTGGGTGGGGGTGTCCCCCATAACCCTCAGGTGTGATAATCAGTATTTGTAATGTATGATCTATTCTCAAACAATAGAATTGGATTTGGAGTCCCCACAATAGATTTTAATTTTCCTACCAACTATAAAATCTATATCTCCCATCCAAGACCTAATATTTTCATCAAACTCTGTGACTAGTAAAAATTCCAAAAGAGCAGCTGTGGCGACCAGACCCGGGCCCGAGGTGGGACCGCGGGTCGGACCGCCCAAATATGGGGGTGACAAGTAAACACATGAACATGCAATGACTTCATTTAAGAAAACGACGTGACGCAACATTGGAGACGTAACGCCTCGGCACCAAAAGGCCGGAATTTTAAAAACATTTCCTGATATAACAGTTAAGCAATTTAAACCAAGTCATCGGCGACACTACATGTCGGAACCCAAGCTAACAGTTTATGGACAAGTATTAAATAAGAGCTAAAAGGATGCTCAGCGGAAGACTTATACGTAGTGAACTATTAACAAGATAACCAAGCTCTGAAACTACGAATGCCGGCATCAAAAGGAATACAAATACTACAAGTGTTAAACTACAAGTAGCTAATAAACAAAACAAGTTCAAGTTCTGTACATATTCCCAAGCATAGTCTAATTGACTTGCTTTAACCCATCGTCCTTGCAAAATAGAAAAGGAAGGAAGAGGACATCTAAACCACCTCTTCAAGCTGCGTCGGACCAAAAGAGGAATAAAGGAGTCACGAACAAGCCTCGTGAGCATGACTGTTTGCTAGGATCTAAAAGCATAAAGGGAATGGGTAAGTCATAAAGACTTGTAAGCTATCAATCATGCATGTCATGGCAATATGCAACATACAAGGCAAGATATCATCACATAAGCATAGAGATCATATATCCAAGATGCACATTGTTTCATATAGGTGCTCGTAATTAAATCACATAGGATAAGGATATATGGAGAGTCGGGCCGCTACGTAGTTCCTGCATAGAAGCGTTATCTGGAATGTGAGGTGTCAGATGTGTGTGAGTACATCGACCTTCCGAGGAGATGCCGGGATAGACACACGGTGATGCTCAATGGTTACAAAGGGACTACTTCCCCACTTGGCCAGATGGAGGCGTGTCTGAACAAAGGCGGGTATGCAGTGGACTCAAGCAAATGTCAAGTAGTGTTTACTTAACAAATTCTCAAGTAGAGAGCGAGGTGGCAAGAGCGATCTCGTTCACGACAATAATTATTCTCATCAATAAATCAAGTAGGATTGAGTTCGACAAGAGCGAACTCAACATGTCAACTAGGCATTCTATTATATGACATTTAAATCAAGCATGATAATCAATCCAATTCAAGAGTCTAGAATTATTATTCTTAGTGAAACACATTTAGAACGTCCTAGGGATTGATCATTGAGCCGGTATTGTTCAATGGCTCACTAAAATAGACTCCGTTGAGTCGTGTCTACAAATTCATCCAATAGAGTTAAAAACACTAATTGTATTAAAACTCTTTTCTAAGTTCTCGTATTGGATAGGCTAGGCCATTAATCCAAATAATAACCATAGCCAAGAATTATCATCAATTCAACTTTCATGGAACCCTAGAAATCATAATTTCTAAAAGTCATTAAAAGTCAAAGGTCCAAGAACAATAGTTATTCCTAAGGAGGCATAGAACACTTTTAATTCTAGGCTTAGGACCAAAACAACAAGATGAATATATCATTCAAAATTCTCAAAATCTCAAATCATCCTAAAACATGATATTAACATGGCAAAGGTATGAGAGACATGAAAGAAGGGGGATAGCATGGCATTTCTAGCATACATCCTAAGGGAAATCAATAGCTTACCTTGTTTGAAATCCAATTGTTGCATGTTAAAACAAACCAGGGATTAATAAACTAGAGGACAAGAGCTTCGATTCGGTGGTCTCGGATTGAAAAACGGATGGACGGAGCTCCGGCAATCAAGCAACCTAGGTGGAGCTCCCAAGCTTTCTCTCTCTAAGGACCCAACTCAACAATGGTGGAAATGAGAGAAAAATGGCTGATCAGTTGGAGGTTAGGGATGATGAACTCACTAAAAGAGTCAATCCAAGATTAGAGTTATGAGGCTTCTAATTGGTGGATGAAAGAGTACCCTTGATTAAAACACATCTAAGGGCTGAAAATAGGCTTAAAAGGGTCAAGGGTCAAGCTGGGGGTTGCCTTGGATCGTATAAAGGGTCAGGTGTGAGGGACAAGACTCAACTTGATTCAAAATCCCGTAATTGAGGATCTGATGACCTTGCGGTCGCAAGGTCATCTACACCTTGCGATAGCAAGGTCTCCAGAACTCTGTTTCCCAAGTTTCTGCCTTCCTTGCGAGGGCAAGGTCTCAGATTGAAAAGCCTTCAAATTTGGCCTAGAATGAACCCCAAACAACCCAAGAAATTGAATGGGGGTAAACCAACACTCAAAACACAATCGAGCAGTCAGAACATCACAGAAACAAGGAGGAATGAAGAGGCGAAACTTCATGAAACATCAAAGCGAATCAATGACAAGTTAAACAAAGATACAACAAGCATGAATGAACATTTTTAAACATGTTTAAGACTAGGATACAAGATCTAGGATCCAAGTTAACATCTCACGAGTCTCAAAGACACGAAACGAGGCAAGGAAAGACAAACCGAGAGACCCTAAGAATCAAAAAGGTCAAATGAAGTAAGAAAGGCTTCCGAACTCTCAACCAATCATACAATGACTAAGATTGAAGTTATAAAACTTGTTATAAAGGTACTAAGGATCTAGTAGGACTTAGTTAAGTGTTAAGACGATACACGAAGTAGGTATAACAAGGCATGCAACATATAGAAGGCATATAAGCAACTATGATCATGGTTGACCTAATACGAGCATTGTATGAATAATATGGACTCTAAAACATGTTAAGACACATAATGAACATATTAATTAAGTATAGGAGACATGTTATACAAGTAATGGGTTCGGGTTCTCACATCCTCCTCCACTAAAATTGAAAGAACGCGATGCCACGGATTCTCGATATGGGACGATGTTACTGTCAATGTTGCAGTGAATGTTGCAACAATAGCGGTGACAATGTGAACAAGTGTGTCACGAAAAAATAGCGGCGAAGTTTTGTTTTCGATATTGAACTAAGCGATTATAGAAGAAAAATCACATAAAAACAATCTACAAGAATCAATCTTGTAGATCAAGCCTCAAGGCAACAAACTTTATTAAAAACCAAAAAGCGTTTTGGATCTAAACAAAAACACAAAATTCTCACAAGATATAGAATCTTGGAGAATCACAAAACCCACATAAACACTAAACCAAGCGTGGGAAGAAAGAACCAAAATAGAAAACTAAAATCGACTTCAAGACAATCACACAAGCTGGAAGCACAAAATAAAAGCTTCGAGAAAACACAAATGTGTTCACGAAGTTTCTGGCAGCCGGCAGAAAACAAGAATCGAGAAGGTCTTCGTGTAAGATTTGTTTGGATTCTTCTCACACTTTCAACACACAAAGCTTCTAGATTAAACTCTCTTAACTTTGGATATAATCGATTCGCTCAAACTCAATGCTCTCTCACGTATCTCTGCACATCAAAGCGCTTGACTTCGAGTCTTTATATAGTACAAAACTTGTAAACCAAGACACCAAAGAATCTGCAAGTACACGGCAATACAAACACTCCTACTAGGAAAGATATTTATCGAAAAGAAAAAGCATGCAAGATTATGTTTCCTAATTAGACTATAATACTTGGAATAATTAATTTATTTACATAAATCTAGATACCAAAAATATGTTGCCTAAATCTTTAAAATCTTTAAAAGATTTAGTTACCAAACATGTATAACTAAATCTCAAAATCTTTTAAAAGATTTTCCTAAAGATTTTCCTATCAAAAAACACACCAATCTACCAAAAATAATCTAAACAAAATCTAACACCTAAAATAAACATTGACTAAATTAAAATCCTACTTTGACCAAGAAAGGTGAAAACAAGATAAAATAGGTCATGCCTATTTTACCCTTACAATCTCCCCCTTTGTTGAACCTTTCTGGTCAAATCAAAATACAAGTGTTTATTCAACACCAATCAAATCACCTAACTTGCATTGGTTAGAAAATCTCATCTCCCACGAATTTGTGCAAGGAGCACAAATCGAAATCATCATCACCATCACAAGAAACACTTGATCACTCTCCCCTATTTGACAGGAAAAGGAAGAGGGATACACAAACTTTAGGAACTCTCAAAAATCCAAGATTTTGAAAAACACAATAAAGTGTTCACCAAGATTTGATCACACCACTTAGCAAAAACTGAACACATCATATCCAGATTCAAAACCTCTTAGTTTCCTACAAAAATTAGACAACCACTACATATTTTTCAACATGGAGATTTTTGAAAATTGATTTGCACAGTTTGAGTTTAGGACAAAATTTCACCAAGCTGAATATCATTGCCAACAATGCATGTCCTAAATTTTATGCCTAAAAAACATGATAACTAAAAGCTAGGCAAAAGAAAAATAAAAAATGCAATCACACACAAGTGATAAAGACCAGATCAAAGATGTAGTTCTAATGTTCTTTGCATTGGGAGATGCATTCGCCAAAATTGTGATTTTATTTTCAATTTTGCTCAATTTTGCTTTTTTTAATTTTCTCAACCAAATTTCTCTCCCAAGATCATAAATTTTTCACAACCAAAATCCATAGGTACTTTATTTCCCTAGGAATATAGCTCTACTTTATTTCAAGCTATTCAACACATGCCACTAGGAACCTTTCACACTATTTACCAAGGGAAGCAATTTTGCATTTGATCAACCCATGAAATCCGAAGATTCATAGTCCCAAAAGAAAGGTGCCACAACCTTGTTCATAGGTAGCTCTTTTTAGTTAGGTAGCTTTCACACTTTTTCAATTAAGGGAGTCAATTTTCTCAAGATCAACCCATGAGAACCTAAGTTCCATAGTACTTTGATAAATTGCAGCATCCCAAAAATTTCAAAAGGTAGCTCTTTCCTTTGTGGACTAAAGATACTCAAGAACTGGGAGAGAGAGAGAGAATCATAACAATGAAATCACAATGATTTTGAATGAAATTCCCAAGCAACCACAAGAGATACATACATGTGAGACAATTGATCTAGAGTGCCCTCTAAAGATAAAATGCAATCATGCCTAATTTTGATTATTTTTTTTTGTTTTGTTTTTTTTTTTTTTTATAATTAACTAAGTGTAAAATCATATGGCATACAAAACACAAGAGATTTCCAAAGATTGAAAAATCTCTCAAAAAACAAGACACTTGGCAAATATATCAGCAAGATGATTTTCGGTCCCAACATGTTCAATGCAAACAATTTACATAATCAACCAAGTCTCTAAAAAAATGGTGTCTTATATTAATGTGATTAGTTCGAGAATAATGAACTGGATTTTTGTGCTAAGAAAAATGCATAGGTGTTATCAAAAAACAAGGTTAACACATCAATGTGAACACATAATCTTTGATCATTTGAAGCATCCATAAAAGATTTAAGGCTTCTCTCAAAAATATTTTGATAAGCATGCAAATTTTTGAGATTCAACCTTACTTCTTCTCCTTGTGTATATGCCATCATGAATATCACCTATTACTTGAGAGATTGGATGGTTTTTACGAATACGACTAGGAATATCATGGCTGCAACCATTCAAATTTGGTGATTTTCGATATACAGGACCTGATTCGAAAGTTCAGGGACTGATTCTGAATCTGCCAAGTTTCGTCGTCAATGTTGCTCCCATTGTTGCAACATCGGGTGAAACATTGGGTGAAACATTGTGAATAACATTGGCTGAACTTTCGAAATATGCAAGTTTAGTCCGATCATGTGCAGATTCTACTGGTTTCGATGCTGGTTCTGAAGATTTTGGAGGAGGTTCATCATAGGGCGGCTTAGAACCGGGACATATATCAAAGGGTTCACAATATTTGGACTTGCCTTTGTCATTACTACCCTTAGGAACCCACATCCTGCTTAAAAACTTTGGGTTGGAGATTTTTGAAAAATTTCTCGATTTGTCTTTGAATGAGGCTTCCATCGTGTGCGCCAATGTTGCAACATTGGTGCATTGGTCGCGTCAGGCTTCTTCCTGCCAATGAGCTTTTTCAAAGAAATCTTGCCTCATTTCATTCTCATACATGGCCTTTTCGAAAAACAAAAGGGTTGTATGTGACCAGCTTATGGCGTAAGTGACAAACATAATTTTCTTTCTAACTCTCGGTTTTCACAAAAACGGTTTCGAGAAACTTTCATTGTTGGTTTGGTTCCGATGTTCCTTCTCCTCTCTCACAAACATCTTTGGTACAAAACCAATACCGATTTACAAGACTTACCCGATTGAGCATCTCATCCATTTTTTGTTGGCTTGAGTTCCATTTAGCCATGGTTTCATTGGCTTGAATGAGTCTTCTTTTAAACCTTCAATCTCCACATCCTTCTTGGTCAATGCATCTCTCCATCCTTGTAATACACTCCTTCTCGTTTCTTCATTAGCCTTCTTTAACAAGTCATTTGCCTTTTAAGCAACTTAACTTGACAAACTCTCTTTTCCCAATCATTGTACAACTCCTTATATGCATCCATCAAATCGATTCTCGATTCTCGCACCATCTTTAGAGACGTAAGAGTTAACGCAACAAAAGTCATTGTATAAACCTTTCTTCTTCAAAGTATTAGGACAAACAAAATTCTCAAATTGAGAATCCATCACGCCTTGCTTAAGCAGATCGACTCTTAGTGATATCAAGAGGAGGCTCGATACCAATTGAAAGAACGCTGCCACGGATTCTCGATATGGGGCGATGTTCCTTGTTATCGCCAATGTTGCAATGAATGTTGCAACAATGACAAGAGTGACAATGTGAACAAAAAGTGTGTCACGTAAAATAGCAATGAAGTTTTGTTTTCAGATATTGAACTAAGCAATTATAGAAGACGAAAATCACATAAAACAATCTACAAGAATCAATCTTGTAGATCAAGCCTCAAGGCAACAAACTTATTAAAACCAAAAACGTTTTTGGATCTAAACAAACACAAAATTCTCACAAGATATAGAATCTTGGAGAATCACAAACCCACATAAACACTAAACCAAACGTGGGAAGAAAGAACCAAAATAGAAAACTAAAATCGCCTTCCAAGACAATCACACAAACCGGAAGCATTAAAATAAACTTCAGAAAAACACAAAGTCGTGTTCTCTCAAGTTTTACAAAGAGCTGTTTTAAAAATAGAAAACAAGAATCCGTATGTCTTCGTAAGATTTGTTTGATTCTTCTCACAGCCTTCAACACACAAAGCTTCTAGATTAAACTCTCTTAACACCGGATATAATCTCGATTCGCTCAAAATTCAATGCTCTCCCGTAGACTCTCGCACATCCAAAATCCGCTGCTTGACTTCAGCCTTTATATAGGCTGCCGCAAACTTGTAAACCAAGACACCAAAGAATCCCGCAAGTACCAAGGCAAGAATACAAACACTCCTACTAGGAAAGATATTTATTTATAAAAGCATGCAAGATTATGTTTCCTAATTAGACTATAATACTTGGAATAACTAATTTATTTACATAAATCTAGATACCAAAAATATGTTGCCTAAATCTTTAAAATCTTTTAAAAGATTTAGTTACCAAACATGTATAACTAAATCTCCAAAATCTTTTAAAAGATTTTCTAAAGATTTTCCTATCAAAAACACACCAATCTACCAAAATAATCTAAACAAAATCTAACACCTAAAATAAACATTGACTAAATTAAAATCCTACTTTGACCAAGAAAGGTGAAAACAAGATAAAATAGGTCATGCCTATTTTACCCTTACAATAATGAATTTAGTCCCTAAATTCTTACCTGATCATCAAATAGGAAAGGGTATCTCTCTCATATCAAGCTCGGTCTCCCACGTGGCTTCCTCAATATCATGATTCTTCCACAAGACCTTCACTAACGGAATCCTCTTCGCTCTCAAGACTTGTTCCTTCAGATCAAAAATCCTCACCTAGCTTCTCATCATAAGAAAGGTCGTTCAATAGAAATCTCATCATATGTAAGGACATGTGACTCATCCTTCAAGTACTTCAAGCGTAGCAATCGAGACATGGAAGACATCATGAACATCCGATATAGAAGGTGGCAATGCATAATATAACCGATACGCCAAAGCTCCAATCCTTTCTAGGATCTCGAATGGTCCAATAAATCTAGGTGAAAGCTTACCTTTCTTCCCAAATCGCTTAGTACGCTGGCCGGGCGATACTTTCAAGAATACAAAGTCACTAACCTCGAAACTCTAAGTCACGCTCTCCGGTTGTCAACAGAGTTTTTGTCTACTCAGTCAGTAAGCAATCTATCTCTAATAAGCTTTCACACTCTCACCGACCGTTGACCATACCATCTCCGAACCCCAAAGCTTAGCCTCACCAACTTCATCCCAAAGAAATCGGTGAATCGACACTTACGCCCATATAAAGCCTCATATGGCGCCATCTCAATACTAGATCGTAACTGTAACCTATTATACGCAAATTCGGCTAATGACAAATGAGAATCCCAACCGCCTTTGAAATCCATGGCACAAGCACGCAATAAATCCTCCAATACATGAATCAATCTCCGATCGACCATCGATCAGGTGAAAAGCCGCACTAAAGTTCAACTGCACTCCAAAGCCTCCCGCAAGGAATGCCAAAATCTAGAAGTGAACATGGGGTCTCTATCGAAACAATGCTAACCTAATACCATGCAATTTCACGATATCCCGAATATACAATGCCGCCAATCCGACTCAAACTATAAGTCATCGCAATAGAATAAAATGTGAAGATTTTGTCAATCTATCCACAACAACCCAAACCGCATCAAAACCTCGGCGAGTACGTGGCAATCCCGTCACAAAATCCATGGTGATATGCTCCCATTTCCACTCCTAAGATCTCAAGTGGTCAGCGTAAATGGCCGACAGTCTCGGTGTTCAAATTCTTAACTCGGCCGACATGTCAAACATCTAGATACATACTCTGCTATTTCTCTCTTCATTCCATTCCACCGTAATCGCTAATCAAGTCTCTTCAAGTCACTATACATTTTGGTACTCCCGGATGTATAGTATACTTGGCCTTGTGAGCCTCATCAAGAACCATACGCTTAACCCCATCGGTAGAAGGAGCAACTCTACCGCGAAAAGTCAAGATACCATCATTGTTAAAGCAAACTCCGGTGTCTTACCATCACCTAATCCATCAATAATCTTCCTCAACTCAGAATCGGTAGCTTGAGCCTTCTTAATCAACTCAAACAATGCAGCGTAGCAACACGCTAGCAAAGATAACACTATGCTCACTCACAACCCGGACTCCATTCACGGACATCCTCAAGCATCTTCCACTCCCTCATCATCAAGCAAGACATATACGCCTTCCTACTCAAGGCATCTGCAACAACATTAGCTTTCCCGGATGGTATAAGATAGTGCGAACCATGATCCTTAAGTTTCTCCATCCATCGCCTGCGCATATTCAACTCCTTTTGTGAAAAGAGATACTTCAAACTCTTATGATCGGTGAATATTTCAAACTTAGCCCCGTAAAGATAATGTTTCCACTTGTGAAGCGCAAAAATAATAGTTGCCAACTCAAGGTCATGTGTCGGATAATTCTGCTCATAAGGTGATAACTTCCTCGAAGCATAGGCAATAACTCTCCCATTCTGCATGAGCACACAACCCAAGCCTTCTAATGAAACGTCACTATAAACTACAAAGTTCTCCGAACCACTAGGCAATGCTAAGATAGGAGCCGTAGTCAACCTCCTCTTCAACTCCTGAAAACTAGCCTCGCACTTATCATTCCATATAAAAGAAGATTTCTTCAGGTCGGATTAGTCATTGAGTAGCGATCTTCGAAACCCTCGATAAACCTACGGTAATAACCCGCCAAGCCCAAGAAACTACGGACTTCTCGGTTACCGTACTAGGCGTCTTCCACTTAGTAACCGCCTCAACCTTGGATGGATCCACCGCGATACCATCACTAGACACCACGTGCCCTAGAAAAGAAACTTGCTCTACCCAGAAAGCACATTTACTAAATTTTTTCGCATAAAGTTGATTCTTCCGCAAGATAGACAGAACCTCTCTCAAATGATTCTTATGTTCCTC
Organism: Codonopsis lanceolata; assembly: GCA_013146195.2. NCBI lineage: Eukaryota > Viridiplantae > Streptophyta > Magnoliopsida > Asterales > Campanulaceae > Codonopsis > Codonopsis lanceolata. The sequence continues at coordinate 174,688,640 of CM028377.1, forward strand.
TCGTGACTTGGAGTACACAAGAATGTCATCAATAAATACCACTACAAAGCAATCATGATACTCATGAAAAACCCTATTCATCAAGTCCATAAAAACTGCAGGTGCGTTGGTCAACCCAAACGGCATCACAACAAACTCATAATGACCGTAACGTGTACGAAAGGCTGTCTTCGGGACATCCTCCGCCCGAACCCTCAACTGGTGATAGCCACTCCTCAAGTCAAACTTGGAATAGACAACTGAACCCCGAAGTTGATCAAAGAGATCATCAATGTGTGGCAAGGGATACCTATTCTTAATAGTAACCTGGTTCAACTGTCGATAGTCTATACACAGCCGTAGACTACCATCCTTCTTCCTCATAAATAATACCGGTGCACCCCAAGGAGACACACTCGGTTTAATAAACTCCCTATTAAGAAGTTCCGTGGCGATCCTTCAACTCACGCAACTCCGTCTGAGCCATTCTAAGGTGCCCTAGAAATAGGCGAAGTCCCCGGCAATAGCTCAATACAAAAACTCTAGCTCTGGGAGGTAAAGCATACTCAGAGGAAAAGACATGCTAGTATCAAGTACACAAGCTAAATACCCCATACACCCACGTGATAAAAGTTGTCTAGCTCACAAAGCAGAAATAATATGAACCCCATTCATAGCATGATCACCCGAAAACACAAACTCCGGAATACCGGGCATGGCAAAAGTTACTCTCTTACGACGGCAATCAACTAAAGCATGATGTACACAAAGCCAATCCATACCAAGAATCACATCAAAGTCTCGAATAGGCAATACTACCAAATCAGCATGCAAGACTCGATCATGAACAAGCACATCACAATCTCTATAGACCTCAGACGCCAACAAGCAATCACCCAATGGTGTAGACACCTCAAGCACATAAGGCAATCCAAGGGCAGCAATACACATAAATTCCCTAAGAAATGCGATGCAACATAAGAATGAGTAGAATTCCCTGATCTATAAGAACTCAAGCATGATGACCGAAAGGCTGAGAGAATACCTCCGATCACGTAAGTAGACTTCAGAACACCTCCCGATCGAGCGAAAACACGAGCCTGCGCCTTAGGACGCCCATCACTGTCCCTCTTGGACCCAGATTGCTGAACTGAACCCATGGACTGAGCTGCTCTAGACTTAGGACAGTCTTTAAGCTGATGACTAGGGTCTCCACAACTAAGACAAGTACCAAGCATGGTTACGCACTTACCACTAGAATGCCCAATCTTGTTACGGTAAGAAGAACAAATCAAAGGTCCACTACCCCGAGTGCATTTGCCCACGAGGAGTAGGAGCACTACTACCACGACTCTCGAGCGGACGCCTATTCTATCCACCCGAGACTACTCGCTTATTCTCGACCACCATTGCGGCGGTTGCCACGATAGCAGGACCGATTCCCAGATGACTAACCTCTACCGGTCACTGCGCCCGCGAAGACTCTTGAGAAGCTTGCCGAGAAGGCTAAGGCTTCGCTGTGCTCCTCAATGTCCCGCTCAATCTCATAAGCACGATCCACCGCACTCCGTCTACCGCCAAGCGTAGAGATAACAATTGTTTCCTATATTCGGTCTTCACCCTTTCACGAACCTTTGGGTCTGGTGTTTCTCATCCAACACCGGATATGCACTGATAATCGGATAACTCGGTAAATTTAGAAGAATACTAGGCTATAGACATAGATCCCCTCTAGTTCCCCGAACTCTTCTCTCTCTCGCTATCTAACCACATTAGGCACATAAGAAGCCCTAAACTCTGTCTCAAAGGTAGGCCACACATGTGCCACCTGGTTCATCTCCCAACTAGCAAGTAGAACTTCCCAGCAATGATTGGCGACTCCCCGCCTTATAAACGCCTAACACCACCTTCTCTTCTTCATCCGTGCGCCAGAGCCGCAAAGATCTTCTTCAAATCCTCAAGCCATAACTCTGCTATACTAGCATCCGCCTCCTCAAAAGATGGAGGCTTCATCTTCAAGAACCTCTCTAGAATAGCATTATTTCCGTCTCAGCTTCCTGGTGGTACAACATTACGCTGGCGACACTCGCCCGGTTCCGGGGTGGTGGTGGAGGTACATTCACCCCCGCCAAGCCGAGCCATCTCGGTCATAAACTCTCATGCGGCGATACATATCCGCCATCCGTGCATTCATATCGATCGACCCCGCGTGGAGGTGGCAACTCGCCTCGTGCTCATCAGAACTCTCTCGCCTCCGCCTACACCAACTTTCTAGGAACCACCATTAAACACCTATAAGAATTCACTCTGCTGTTAGAACATCACACAAGAAACCAACCCACCTAGGCCATGGAACCTATCTCGCCGATAGCTAACCTATAAAATAGCTCGATACCAATCTGAGCGATTCGACCGAGCCCGAGGTGGAACCTGGCCGGACCGCCCAAATATGGGGGTGACAAGTAAACACATGAACATGCAAGGACTTAATTTAAGAAAACGACGTGACGCAACATTGAGACGAACGCCTCGGCACCAAAAGGCGGAATTTTAAAAACATTTCCCGATATAACAGTTAAGCAATTTAAACCAAGTCATCGGCGACACTACATGCCTGAACCCAAGCTACAGCTTATGGACAAGAATTAAATAAGAGCTAAAAGGATGCTCAATGAAGACTTATACGTAGTGAACTATTAACAAGATAACCAAGCTCTGGCTTACACAATGCTCGCATCAAAAGGAATACAAATACTACAAGTGTTAAACTACAAGTAGCTAATAAAGTAACAAGTTCAAGTTCTATACATATTCCCAAGCATAGTCTAATTGACTTGCTTTAACCCATCGCCCTTGCAAAATATAAAAGGAAGGAAGATGACATCTAAACCACCTCTTCAACCGCAACGCTTGACCAAAAGAGGAATAAAGGAGTCACAAACACCGCAAGCCTCGCCGAGCAGGACTCGCTTTTGCTAGGATCTAAAGCAGGGGAATGGGTAAGTCATAAAGACTTGTAAGCTATCAATCATGCATGTCATGGCAATATGCAACATACAAGGCAAGATATCATCACATAAGCATAGAGATCATATATCCAAGATGCACATTGTTTCACATAGGTGCTCATAATTAAATCACATAGGATAAGGATATATGGAGAGCCGGCCGCCACGTAGTTCCCCGCATACAAGCGCTATCCGAATGTGAAGTGTCGATGTGTGAGTACATCGACCTTCCGAGGAGATGCCCGATAGACACACCAAGTGATGCTCTAATGGTTACAAAGAGAGCATTTCATCATGCCACAAATGAGGCGTGTGTGAACAAAGACGGGTATGCCACCGACTCATGCAAATGCCAAGTAGTGTTTACTTAACAAATTTCAGAACGAGGTCGACAAGAGCGATCTCGCTCATGACAAGTAATTATTCTCATCAATAATCAGGGATTGAGTTCGACAAGAGCGAACTCAACATGTCAAATAGGCATTCTATTATATGACATTTAAATCAAGCATGGTAATCAATCCAATTCAAGAGTCTAGAATAATTATTCTTAGTGAAACGCATTTAGAACGTCAGAGGGATTGGATCATTGAGCCGGTATTGTTCAATGGCTCACTAAAATAGACTCTGTTGAGGTGTCTACAAATTCATCCAATAGAGTTAAAAACACTAATTGTATTAAAACTCTTTTCTAAGTTGTCGTATAGGATAGACTAGGCCATTAATCCAAATAATAACCATAGCCAAGAATTATCATCAATTCAATATTTCATGGAGCCACAGAAATCATAATTTCTAATAGTCATTAAAAGGCAAGGTCCAGAACAATAGTTATTCCTAAGGAGGCATAGAACACTTTTAATTCTAGGCTTAGGACCAAAACAACAAGATGAATATCATTCAAAATTCCCAAAATCTCAAATCATCCTAAAACATGATATTAACATGGCAAGGTATGAGAGACATGAAAGAAGGGGATAGCATGGCATTTCTAGCACACATCCTAAGGGGAATCAATAGCTTACCTTTTCGAAATCAATTGTTGCATGTTAAAACAAACCAGATATTAATAAACTAGAGGACAAGAGCTTCGATTTGGTGGGCTCGGATTGAAAACGGATGAGCGGGCTCAGGCAATCAAGCAACAAGGTGGAGCTCCCAAGCTTTCTCTCTCACAGGACCACTCAACAATGGTGGAAATGAGAGAAAAATGGCTGATCGGTTGGAGGTTAGGGGTGATGAACTCACTAAAAGAGTCAATCAAGATTAGAGTTATGAGGCTTCTAATTGGTGGATGAAGAGTGCCCTTGATTAAAACACATCTAAGGGGTGAAAATAGGCTTAAAAGGTCGAGGGACAAATTGGGGGTTGCCTTGGATCCTGAGGGTCGGTGTGAGGGACAAGACTCAGCGGATTCAAAATCCGGTGGTGAGGATCTGATGACCTTGCGTCGCAAGGTCATCTACACTAAGCAAAGTCTCGAACTCTGTTTCCCAAGTTTACGCCTTCCTTGAGAGGCAAGCCCAAACCACCTTGCGATGGCAAGGTCTCCAGATGAAAAGCCTTCAAATTTGGCCTAGAATGAACCCCAAACAACCCAAGAAATTGAAGGGGGTAAACCAACACTCAAAACACAATCGAACAG